>VXBL01006193.1:133226-147782 GCA_013400195.1 Aramus guarauna
TCAGCAGCCCATCCCTGCCCATGTCAAGACGGGTGTTTGCGACATTCACTTGTTATCAGGGCCTTACAACAACCTGTAAATGTGTTTGAATCAAGTTACTCTAATTAGTTTAGAGAGTTAAGATATCGAAAAGAATAGGGAGCAAAACTCTCTAATTCCGGTGCTGTATGTATACCAGGGTTATTAATTTCATGCAATGACAACAAATTATAGAGGTCATGAATCCCTGCTTCATTGTGATATTTTTGGTCTGTCAGGTTGCAGGAACTGATCCAGGTAATAAGATAAGTTTGCTGAGTTCAAAGGCTTGATTTCTAAGCCTTAACTCACTTTTGGCACATAGCAGATTAAGTGTTAGCAAGCACCAAGCCATTCTGGTGTCATGTTTTGCTGTTGTTCACAGCAGAGACACTTATATTAGCTTTCATAACAATCAGACTTTGATGATTACGGGAGGAAGCTTCTTAGTACATGAATTATAGGTTGATGATCCAGATGAACTCTCTCCAGCAGTAGTCAAGCCCCCTCCCTACCTCAACATGAAAAGAAATCAAGACAAAATTGTACTACATAGGGGAGCCACAGCTCCCCTTTGGTCCTGCTGTACGATGGAACTTCAGAGAGTCCACACGCCAAATTGCGTCATACATAGTTGGAAAGGGTAGGAGTACCGCGTCTGCCTACTGCTAGCTTTAGTCTCACTGCAAGCACTTAGAGGCAGCATCTGACCACAGTATTACTTGACCTGAAGCCTCTGGCCTTGCACTTCGCAACCCAGTCACAATAATACTTTAGAAGAGCCAAACTTGCAGTTTGCTGGCTTTGCCCAGTAGTAAGATGGAAGTAATTTTCTGAAAATTATTTATCATTCATTAAGCTTCAGTGAGGCTGAGAGTATGCAATTTTAAACACATTCTCCTGCATCACTCTGCATAGAAAGATGTATACTCTAATTTGCTCATTTTTACAGGTTCCTTCAGATGGGAAGGAATCCTCGTTTTCACACACACTATGACTTTCTCGCATCTACTCCTCATCAAGTCCTCAGGCTTCTTGCCCTCACATACCCCCACAGCACTACGTAGCGCTACTACTGCTGTTCAGAGCATCTCAGCAGAACCACGGAGTCAGGGACTTTGATAACACCAGGTTTCCTAAAGGGTTTTGTGGCTGCACCCACTTAATCCAGTCTTTGCAGGAAGGTGCCTTGGTGTTGCTCACAGCAGAGGTGTTTTATTGTTTGTTTTTTTCTTTTTTAAACTTTAGTAACAATCAAACTTTGATAGGTATGAAAGAGAGCTTCTCAGCATGTGACTTGCAGGCTGCATTGAGTGATTACATGTACCTTGTGAGACCTTTTTCCTTCTGGAGAAAAGAGAAGTACCTCATTTTTTTAGGCCAGAGATTAATTGGTGATTATGATTATGCAGAAATCTTAACGCCATTGCTGCATATGAAGGGGGTGTGGCAGTTTCTAATAATTCGACTCCCCAAGAGTGGATAGATGTGGAAGCAAAATGCGGAAAGAGCACCCAGGACTGCCAGGACTCAATAGGGATTTGAATATAATTTTCAATCTGGTGCGACACAATACCATAGCCTCAGTACACATCCACATCAGCAAGGTCTAGGATGGCTTGCACAGCAATGCTTACTCTAAAAACACCACAATATCGGATCACAGCTTATGGTGTGGTTAACAGAAAGGGAATCAAAGTGTTTTTCCTGAAGATTTGTAACTTCAAGACAGAGAGGCTAATTAAAAAATCATTTTGTGATCTTAGGTGAAGGATTGTCAGAGAGCAGCCAGAGTCTATTGTTTCTTGCTATGGTTACGACTACTAACCCAGCTTGGTCATGACTGAAGCAACACATTTACTCTGAAAATTGAGATATTTATGGATTACATGGCACCTCTTTAAAATTATAAATAAGATAGGCAATGTAAGATCTTTTTAGAACTATTATGTCTCAGTGAAATAAACTGGAAAAGGGAAGAGGCTTTAGGTGAAACTCCAAGCCACCTGAAGGCTTCCACTGACTTAATAAGGCCAAGTATTTCCTCATTTCTAATTTACTTTTTTATTATGGTTTTCTACTTTCCTTTGAGCACACAAAACTAATAAATATGTTTTTATCACAGAGAAATAAGGTAGCACTGCTGAAATCTGCAAAAGCAAGTGGGCATGGACATGCCTTTCTTTTTTTTTAATAAAAGTTTTAATAAAGATGTATATACAAGCCTTGCAGCTCTTCAATAAGAGCCTGAGCCTGCGTGTTGCTTATAGGCCTCAACTGCCCCTGAAGTCAGTGAACTATTTTACAGGAAGCAATCTTGTGCTGGCCCCGAGGCATTAAAATATATTATCTAATATATCTTCCCCATCTTCAACCTCCGCAATTAGGTTTTTAATTATATCAGTTGGAGAATACTTATGAAGGAGAGCGGATACACAGATCTCAGCTATTCGCTCTCCTGGTGCAGGGGGGGTACATGCTCCCTCCCAGCCTTGCGCAGCAAGTGCTGGAGGGTGAGAAAGCTCCCAGGCTCTCCAGCCACGCTGCTCCACTCCGTCCCATCACAGTCCCAGAGCCAGCCTGAGCCCATGCCCTGCAGCAACGCTTCCTTTGTTGGCTCTGTTATAGGACCACGGCAGACAAAGTCTTGGTGGCCGACAGGTCTTACTGCTACTGATAATGCTAGGACCCAGAAGTCTCACACCACGACAGCTGGAAAATTGTTGTTTGGTTGGTTTCCACATTGCGCCTCCCCCCCGCCCCAGTCAAAAATCACAGCCTACAGGAAGAGGCAGCGTTTGACAGCTTTACTTACAGTAAGCAAGGAGGACATTTTAGGAAGAAAATTGCAAAAATAATTTTGGAGCCAGTAATTCAAAATTTTTTGATGTAAAAGATAAACAAAATGGGTTAATACTGATGACAAGTTTTCTGTATCAAAAGTGGATATTTGATAAATTGGAAGTACCAGTTAATAAGATGAACTAGGCTAGTCAACTAGACAGAGAAACCTTGGGATCTGAACACCTGCTTGCAATTTCTGCAAGTTCATAAAAGGTACATAAACTCATAAATTCACAGCAAGTTCATAAAAGGCTTTATAAAACACAGTGCCTGCGAGAGCAAGAAAATAAGCTCCTGTACGATCCCAGCAGACTTACCCTCCTCCCATTCTCCAAACCATCTTTTATGATCCGGCCTCTTGAAGTGCCTTCTCAGACCTCCTTGGTGTCCTACCACCAGCCCAAGCAGTTTGGGCATAGGTATCCCCAGCACGAGAAGCAATTCTGGCTTCAGGCCAGAGGAAAAGTTGGAATAAAATTTGGTCCCCTGTTTATGACTAACACACACGCTCTGCTCAAAATGTAACACTAGAAGTTCCAACTTACATTAGGTGAGGATTTTATTTTTTTTTTTTGAAGTGTCTTATTCATGTTTGTACTCAAAAATATGCTCAGAGTTGATTTACACTGTAATAAAGAAATCTCATTCCTTTGGCAAGTATTACAGCTACTTCGATATTCCAGTGAGAGCATTGCTTTAATGAAAGCAACAACAGTAAGAAAAACAGACAAACAAACAATTTTCTCTGCCTGTTGAACTGTGACAACTGCTTTGCCTCCTATCCACCTCCATTAACAATGGAAATAGTTTTCCCCAACCAGTGTTTTCAATAAAAGCTGCAGACAGCTCGAAGATTGCGGAGATTAGGACTTTGAATTTAATTGCAGATGCCTTTAATTTTTTTAAATTTTTTTTTTTTTTGAGTGCTATGGAATGCATCCAATTAAAGAATAGACCAGACCAGCTATTCACCAGGAGAAGGACTGATTCTGTTGTAAGGCTCAGTCACACTTAACACCAGTATAAGTAGTACAGCACATGGACTTACAGCTCTGGGAGGGCAGGCAGGAGGTACGAAACAGCAACTGACAGGAGATGGCATAGAGACACGCACACAAAAGAGTAAATTCTAGCTGTCATTTTAGTTTTTCCTAGCAGTCTCTGACAAGGCAGATAGTTTTGCTGTCTGCCATTTTCTCAAGCTGCAGGAGCACTCAGAGGAGCAGGGCTGACAGTACAGGAGATTGAGACAAGGATGAAAATGGATTTCAGTAGCAAACCAGCCTGGACAACTGCTGCTGTGTCACTCGTTCAAACAGCCACCATGAAACAAGTACACTTGGATCCGGGTATAACACAGAAACCTGTAACTCCGTAACTAGATTGAAGGTAATGATGCCACGGCTCAATTAAGGCACTGTAAAAGTTACTGAGACTTTAATTACTGAGACTCAGACGCGTAACAACACATCTTCCCTGCTTTCTCCTTTGTGTCTCAGTCATACCATTACTACCAGTTAACCAAAACAGCTAAAACTCCATAGGGAGCACAGAACAGTTTTCATCAGTTTCTCCTTCTCCAACCTGACTGGTTTTTCAAACTCAGGCTTAATCCTCTCTTTTGATATCTTGCATCATCTAACAGAGCAACTGAGCAAGAGATGCCCTCTTCAGAATACAGGGCAACAGGGTGGAAGACCCAAAACCAAGAAGAGTCTCTCGATTCACCACCTCCTTAGTGTCTAAACTTTAGAGTCCAATAGGTAAAATTACAGACAAGAAAGTGAAAAACACTAAAATACAAAAGCTGTGGCCAGAAGATATCATGTCATCATTATATAAATGCCATAATAAATAGCCATGCAAATCATAGTGCATGAAAAGTATAGAAAAAAACTATTTGCAGGTATGACACTATAACTTACGTATCTTTTTCAAGCCCAGATTGGACGGAAAAAATCAGAATATTACATTTGCTGCTCATAACTCTAAGTGTTGATGTTAAATGTTCTCTTAAGGCTAGCCTATGTTTTTATAAGCCTATTGCAACAGATTGTACATAAGAAAACATAGATACATTTAGCTATAGGCCTTAAGAATAAAGGGGTAAAAAACAAGCATTAAGTAGAAAAGCAGCTGCCTATCTATTCTATCTTCCCTGAGCTATGCACCAATTAAAAGACTTGTCTGCTGCCTGATATAAGCTGAAAAGGCTTAACTGCTTTCTGATTGTGGGATTTCTGCAGCAATAGTTGCAACAGCTCACCACCTAGATCATCCACAATACCCAGTTCATGCGTGAGAGGATGTTTGTGTTGTGTGGCTGTTGGGTTTTGTTTGGCTTTTTTAAACATACTAAGTCAACACACAGTATAGGAAAAGTTCAGCTATTTTAGAAACTGTTACTGGAGGAGAAAAAGAGAAAGAAAAATATTACTTAATTAAGTTGTAAGGGTCCTGATGGTGCCAGCAAACCTTGCTGTCCTCGATCAACCTCAGCATCCCAGGACCCTCATGCTTAAGTGGGCAGGAGTGTAAGAAGGGCCCCAGGTGAGGCTGGTCAGAACCATTAAGACTTACTTGTGCCCACAGGGCCCTGACCTAAATATTTCAAATGACCAGTTGTCCTACCATTTGGCTTATCCTAAGATAATTGCAAAGGAGTAAGTAGTGTATTCCCTCATATTTCTGAAATACAAAATCCACTCATTATTACAGCAGAGAAGTCCCTGTGTTCTCTTGATGTAGGAGTTTATTTGAGTGTCACAGTTAGAAAAGAACACATTTTCACTTGTGCTGCGTGAAAAAACACCCATGATACACATTAAGTCACTTTTTCAGCTCTGGTGACTCACAGCAACAGGGACTGCAAATGACGCATATGCTGAGGCAATTTGGATCTTCAGAGCCACAGCAACCAAATGAAAGGAAAACAATGGCCACTGGAGACCCAGGCCAGTAATTAATCTTTAGAAAACATTTGGCATTTCAAGTAAATTTGATCTAGAAAGTGACTAATTTCTCAAGTGTTTGCAGAAGTGCGGGGACAGAAGGAGAACAAGAATATGTCAGAACAGAGAAGTTGCTGGCTGCTTTCAGCAGGACTCCCCATGACTTGACTTATCCAAGCGTGAACCTACTCTGTCACAGCCAGGCTCATAACATGGCCATCTCCCTGCTGCTACTTTTCAAATTCATGCGTGCTAGAGCGCCTATCCTTAAGAGCTTATAATGGGAAAGGAGAAAACAACAACAACAAAATAAAACTGGGGTATCCATTTCTGGCACTGCTGCTCCTAATTAAATCAGTTGAAAAGCTTATGACACAGATTTCCATTGTGGGTAGGAAGAGAAGACTGACTCCATGATCAAAGCATCAGTTTGACGCCACACAACATAGACTTTCTTTTAACTGTGTTTCATTATAAAGCTAAAAGAAGCAGCAAGAAAATCCAGGGCAGCAGAGGTGAAGCAAATGTGACTGTAGAGGAGATGAGTGGAAGTAGCAGGAGAAGGAAAGTGAGAGGAGGTGGGAAGGAAGGGGGGAAAATAGCAAAGGGCTGCCATCGTAAGAAAGTGATACGGCTAACAGGAACAGACTGCAAGGGCAGGCAAAAGACAGTCTAATTCCAATCCAGCCAACTGACAAGCTCTTCACAGCTGGTTTGGATGCTTCTTTTTGAAATCCTCAATGTAAGAAAGTCCTTTGGCTGGAAGACCTTCTTTTGCAGTTGTTGTTGTTGTGGCAGCTTTCAAAAATGCTTCTTCCAGCACTGAAGCCCTGCATTTCATGGAACATAAAACAACAGAAAGAGCCATGCACAGCTGTGGGGCCAGCCGCCATCTGCAGGCAATACCCTACACGAGGGTCATCAGACTGTAGTCTGGTATTGATACAAAATGATAAAGACAACAAGACAGGGAAACATTCTGTGCCTAGTCATTAGCAAACTAGACTAATACTTCATTCAGTGCTTGGTACAGTTCCCTCACAGCAATTACAGACTGTACCTCCCACAGATTGCTGTTACTTAATAGAAAGCCCAGATAACAGATCATTCTGTGTTACTTTGCTGTGTAATCTTCACAACAGTCTGTAATTAAGAGCATTAAGCAAAAGAAAGAATCAACAGGAGAAAATGATGCTAAAAACTGGGGTGAAAGTAGTCTATTTTAAGTGGCAAGAAAAAGGTTTGTATTCCTAGAAGGACATCAAGGAAGGACCTTGATCACAAAGATCATTTAGAGTCAACCCTCCCTTGAAATGAAATTTGGAAAGGCTTGCAGGAGACCCTCATGGGTAAAAGGAAAATGCTTTGAATGGAATCTACAAGCTGAGCTGCAGTATCATGGACCTAGAGGTCAAGAAAGACTCTTACTGACTTCAGCTAGTTAAGAATCATTTTCTCCCTCATCTTCCTTACCCACCTACATCACCTCTGCAAATAGCTGATAGCTGTGATGGGTAGCACAATCAAGGTTGCCATCATCAGAAATAAAAATGCACAGATTTTTTTCTACTTTCTGTGGGTCTGACTGCAACCGGAAAAGATTTGGACCAGACTAAAAAAAAAATAATAATCCTATGCTGGCACATATTATGAGTTCTTACATAAGTGCTGGAGAAACCTGGTATGATTTTCAAGGGAGAGATGTTAACATTGGAGGAACCATTCTGAAGTTGACCATTGTAAGGCAGACTATATAAATATTACAAAACTGTACTTCATGCCACTGGATCAAAGAACATATGGATTAGCCAAGAGAGAAGATTTGTGATTTATAGAGACGTGACAAGAATTTAAAAACAGTAAGTCCACCAAAACAATAGGAAAGGAAGATAAGAAAAAGGCAATTTCAAAAGTTTCCATAAATTAAAAATCCAAAATCTTCCTTTGTGTGTATATTTTCATGTGACTATGAGTCAGCTAAGTAGGCTGTGAAAGTCAGTGAAATGGAAAATGTAATAATGTATACTAGAGGTAAGTTACAACAGCAGAATAGCAAGCACCATTGTGGTGATGTGGTGAGTACTTTAGAATCACATTAAAAGGGGCTCTGTTTCCAAACTGACACACCAGTCTCTGATTAACACACCTTACTTTATGGATATTTTCTAGCATGTACAACAAAACACTTGGAAGCAGTCAAGTATTTTATGTCAGCTCAATTTCCAATTTTCTTGTACATGTCAAATTAGCAATCCATTGTGTTTGCAAATCAGCAGCATAGAAGAAATGAATTCCACACATAAACTCAACTAGTGTGAAATAAAAGAGACAGTATAACAAAGCTTTAATGAAACTGCAACTAGCATTTGGGGAAACTAATTATTTATGGAAAAGATAGACAAGCTTCTTCACAAGAGTTCAGCAAAACAGCATTTGTAACGCTCTGATAAAACATGAATAACAGTATAATCTTCCTTCAGCTTGCTGGAGTGTAAACCAGCAACATCTTTCAAAGTCATTAGAATTTCAGCAGTTGGCAGTAAGGAGGCTTGGTAGTGATTTTTTTTTTTTTTTTTTTAATTCATGTAAGATATTAATAGCAGAATGGAAGTTTGATGAGGATGCTAGTGTTGAAGTTACTGTCTCCATTATCAAGGCAAGATCATGTAAGAAACCCATCACAGAGCTCTGTAGTGCCATCCTATGTCAGCTTGTAGAGACAAGTTCTCAGTCCTGCCCGATCTGAAATACACAACTGAGATCTCCCATACAGGTTGGTCTACTGAGTGTCAGCAAGATCAGCAAGACACCAGACAGACCTAAATATTATGATTATTTGCAGTGGTTATACTCTGCTTATGCCTTATGGGCTTTTTTCCCCTTGAGATGCAAGAGGTGATCAAGCAAATTGCTTATCTTTCACACAATAATCTTTTCCTTTGGAATTTCTAGAGTGAAAGGGAGAAGGATGATCACCCTTTTAATACAGAAATATATTTATAAGATGTAGTGATGTAGATTCCTGTATAACGGTCAAAACTGGACAGCCATGAACTTCTGGCTTTAGCAGAGACTTGAGACAGTGAAGTTTAACATTCTTCTTTGAAGCACTTTTACATTAGAGAAAAGGTACTGAAGCCTAATACAAGATTTATTTTTGAGAATATTCCCTCCAATGTTTTCCTAGGAAAAGGTCAAATTGCACCAGAGGGGTTTGGCACATTATGGGCATCAATACAGGCACCATGATGTAACTCAGAAGCACTATAGTTTTGCGCATTAAGAAGTGCAGGTAGAGAGAGAGAATCTTAAAGGACCAGATTGCCACAGGATTGGGCTGGTTTGAGCCATCTTTGATGCTACAGTCAACAAGGGAAATTTCTGACCTAAAGCATAGTCAACACAGTGGAAACTTTTGCCCTGATTTTCATCGGGTTTCAATCAGGCCCAAGGAGAACTAAAACTCAGCCTCAGATAAGCCTTATAATAAATGCAATGCAGGTGGTTAGAAGCTGTTGTATTTCAGCTTCAGATACCTGTGAATCTGTTTTTCAAGAAGTATTTCAGAGAACATCTGGATTCTAAAGTTAAACAAAAATGAAAGTTTTGAAAAATATTATCGTAGCTCTGATGAGAAACCCTGCTTAAGTCCTTTTTTTATTTGGTGAAGATTTGTATACCCTGATATTATTAAAATTCATAGGCTTGTTGTGTATAAGAAACACCTTACAAGGATTTCAACTTCTCTTTATAAGAAGTTATTACTTAAAAACATAGCCAGAGAAGTGTTCTGCGTTTAGAGAAGACAAAGTCTTCCTTTCTTTCTCTCCCTGTCTGTCTCTAGAGATAACTCAGGAGTTTGGTCCTTCTCTACACTCAGTTCTTTTCTGCAGAAAGAACCAATATTTTTTGATTTAAGACGATGCCTTCCTGAATGAGAATATGACTAAAGATCTCTTCTGTATTTGCAAAGAATTGCAAAAAGATAATGACTGAATGATTATCACAAAACCAGCATAAAGCTTCCCCAAAAATGCTTTATTTTATGCCATGTGTGCTGAGTTCCCAAACAAAACCAGGCTAGGGAATACATTTACCTCTGCGCAGACAGGTCATTGTAGGAATCTTATCCCAGATTGAACTGGAAGCTCACACTGAGGATGACTTGATGTATCTAATCTGAAGTTGATGAAAGGATTTCAGGTTTCTAGAGCTTCCAACATGATTTCTTTCACAAACGAAGAAGCTGTTAAAAAAAAAAAAAAAAAAAAAAGGGCTGTACAGACTTCTGTTTAATATTAAAAGATAATGAAAGTGAAGGCTCCTAGAAACATGGTGACTTATTAGTACCATTTGTAAGTCAGAAGCTAATCACAGCAGCTACACCAAATAGAAGAGGCGATCCTGCTTTGAATTGCACTCCTTCATCTTTAAAATACATCAGCTGATCTCCTTTTTCTTTGTGAAACCATGAGGAGATAGCAAAGTGCCAAAAAAAGACTGTTTAAAGACAGGAGGGAGGGAGGGAGAGAGGAAGGAAGGAAGCTCTAGAGCCGTAGTAGGAAACTGGAGACCCTAAATGCACTTCTGCACTCCCTCTCTCCAGTTACGCTTGGGCTATATCTCTGAGCTATGGATAGGGAGAAGCTGACCTATTTCTGTCAGCTCTCCATAGACCTTTGTACCTCACAAAACAAAGATCGCTGTGTGTACCTGCCCTCCAGAGCCTGAAAACGATGATCCCCTGTTTCACTCTCTAATGTAGAAACTGTACATGCACCAACAAAACTTCAAAACACGTCACAACTTCTTTGATAAAAGGTTAAATCACTGATATAATGTCTCTTGTTCTAGTTGGTATTAAATGGTTACAGGAAAATAAAAGGTGGCCAAAAGTAATGATCATATGGAATATAATTGTATAGGAAGGAGAGGGCACTATTTGCTTCCTGCTATTTAAGACACTAAGTGTCCTGTTTGCTAAGAGAAATTAATCGAAAATCCAATGACATTTAAAAGAAAAATCTTCCTGCTGTCACTCTGACAATACGCTGGGTTTGCAGAATCACAGAATCACAGAATGGTTTGGGTTGGAAGGGACCTTAAAGATCATCTAGTTCCAACCCCCCTGCCATGGGCAGGGACACGTTCTACTAGAGCTCAGGGTCCTGGATGGAATCCAGCCTGGTTTTGCCTAGTTATAAAATATTAGAGTTTCTTTCATTTGTCATTCAGAGAATGTAATTTTTAAAATGCATTCTCTCAGCCATTTAATCCTTTCAGTTTTTCCAGCGGTCATGGCATATTGTACAGGCTCTTGCCATAGATAGAGCCATATTTTTTTCCTAAACCAGCTATTCCTGAGTGTGGAGCCAGAGTGAAACTGTCTTCTCTTTACAGATACAGCAGGAAGGAAATCACTTCTCACTGGATTTTACTGCCTTGTAAGAAGTAGCATCACCTGCCTATACAAAGGAGCCCATATGCAGTGCTGAGTAGCATATAGAGGGAAAACATAAAAGCTAAAGAGTCCTTAACAATGTATTTAAAAGACATTTAGATGTGGCGCTTAAGGACATGGTTTAGTGGTGGACTTGGCAGCGGTAGGTTTACGGTTGGACTCCATGATCTTAAATGCCTTTTCCAACCTAAATGATTCTATGATCCTATGCCAGTTATCAGAGAAATGCAACATTTAAAACTGTCCAGATCTTTTGCTTTACACCTACCAAACTGAGTCCCAGAGGTACCGCCCTCCATAAGTCCAAAAGAGTTTGTGCCCAGTTTCAGTTCTGGACATGAACTTCACAGCTTAGGGGCTTCTCTGTGTCATTATAAACCATGCATGCAAGAAATATGTTAAAAATCTTGTACCTAAGGAGCCCCATCATACTCTCAATTTAGGCGATGGGTTTTTAAAAAAATAGTTTAATGATCCACGCTGCTACACATCTGTGCTTACAGCTGCCATTAATAACACCAGGGCTCCAGTGGCAGCAGCACCTGTCTTACCATAAGGTTGTCTTTGCAGGGCCCTTCCTCATCTATTCTCCTTCATAAACACAAGTAAACATGAAACAATTCCTGCTTTTTCAAGTGGTAAATTCATTGCAGGAACACCACTCAAAGTACCAGAAACCTTGTTGATTTTATAAATAATTTCTTGTAATAAGAGCTTTGTTGCTTAGACAATTAAGTCCCTTGGAGGTAGCATGCTTCGAGTGGATTGCAAATTAAGACCCTTATTTTCTTCTGCCTTTCTTCAGAAATCCCTCATATATCTATTTTTATTTTAAAATTCTTATTTATCCCTGTTATTAATTCCACTTTTGATGGATGTCAGGATGCCAAATTTATATGAAACTCTATCAGTCTATTAAAATGATAAGGTTTTAATACAGAAATGAAAGAATCGAAGACATCAGCAAAAAGAATTAAAATTACTGTGTTTTTATTCTCCTAGTAAGGCCCCTCATCAATTATCATGCCCTAGGATACATGGAAAATAAAATTAATGCTGCAGCCAGATTTCTGAAAAAGTCAGCTGATAATAAAGGACAATATGATAATGTTTGGAAACAATAAATTGTCCTAGATACAGAGACAAGTTTCCCAAGGGGGAAGATAATCCCTATGGCTTCCTTCTTACCACTCTGACCTTAATAAAGTATTAGTTAATACACTGTTGAAATAACCACACATTAAACTTCTGCACTCAGGCCAGGCTGTCCTTAAAATAATGTCCTGGAGCTGTATCCCGCTCAGGTATCAGCATCCCACCGCCCTGCTGTGAGCGGGTCCATGCCAGGCTTCTGCGCTGCACCATCCCCTTTGGATCAGCCATTCCTGCCACCCATATTCGGGGCACAAACCAAAAGAAATGCTCTGCTGCTCAGGGAAGTGATTCTGCTACAATCTCAGCCGCACACGTAAATAAACCTAAAGGCACTATTTTGTTCATCATCATTTGTAGCTTTGTTTATAGGCTCTCTCAGGTACTCCTCTATATCTCTGTATAATGAACAAGGAAGACTGCAAAATAATTCCCTGATCTATTACCTAATGTGCTGTGGATTGCAATAAGCTATATCATTAGTGTTTCCTCCGTGACATCGCTGTGCATTGCATGCCCCTGTGAGTAATTGCACATTATTACAACCGGAATCCTAGGAGAAGGCCAGAACACTGCACAAAGAGTAGGCGGCTACTCATAGCTCTTTCTCTAAATTATTCAAACATAACTATCACTGGTTTGTAAGAAAGCTGAAGATTTGTACATAATAGGCCTCAAGACCTATATCTTTCATTTTTGAAGACTAGCATTTCTCTTCCCTACCAGTTTATATCACTGAGGCTGTGTTCTGTTCAGCAGATCTAAACCTTGTGGTTCTTGGATACAAAGAACACAAGATTGTCATTATGCTGTTAACGCAGCTATTATGAAGTTATCCTAATAATATCTTTAAATCAAACATCTCATTTACAATTAATAATTTTAATCTTTAAAAATTGCATGTACACTCTTAGTCAAAGTTATTAAAAATCTTCAAATACAAATTATACTATGCTAAGCGACTACTTTTGAAACTTCTGACCAAAATTACTTGAACTGGATTAGTATCAGAGAAAAGATGAAATTTTCCTGCTAGTTTGATACTTTTACACCAACTCATAGTTTTATAAGAAACAATTTTGCTAGGTCTCCAACTAGTAAATAATCCTTTGCATGTAACAAATTATTTGTCAGTACTTAAAACAGGAGCTGACACATATCATGAAGTACATGTCTTCCCTGTATTAGGTTTGCGTGACAAGGTTTTGGTAGTGGGGGGCTATAGGGGTGGCTTCTGTGAGAAGCTGCCAGAAGAGCTTCCTCCATGCCCGATAAAGCCAATGCCAGCCGGCTCCAGGACAGACTCGCCACGGGCCAAGGCCGAGCCCATCAGCCACGGTGGTAGCGCCTCTGGGAGAACAGAGTTAAGAAGGGAGGGGAGGAAGAACAGCAGTTTTTGCAGCCGGAGAGANATGAAGTACATGTCTTCCCTGTATTAGGTTTGCGTGACAAGGTTTTGGTAGTGGGGGGCTATAGGGGTGGCTTCTGTGAGAAGCTGCCAGAAGAGCTTCCTCCATGCCCGATAAAGCCAATGCCAGCCGGCTCCAGGACAGACTCGCCACGGGCCAAGGCCGAGCCCATCAGCCACGGTGGTAGCGCCTCTGGGAGAACAGAGTTAAGAAGGGAGGGGAGGAAGAACAGCAGTTTTTGCAGCCGGAGAGAGGAGTGAGAAGATGTAAGAAACTCTGCAGACACCCAGGTCAGTGCAGAAGGAGGGAGGAGGTGCTCCAGGCACTGGAGCAGACATCCCCCTGCAGCCCCTGGTGAAGACCACGGCGAGGCAGGCTGTCCCCCTGCAGCCCATGCAGGATGATGGGGAGCAGAGATTCCCCTGTAGCCCATGGAGGACCCCACAGCAGAGCAGGTGGAGACACCTGAAGGAGGCTGTGACCCCATGGGAAGCCTGTGCTGGAGCAGGCTCCTGGCAGGACCTGTGGGGAGAGGAGCCCACGCTGGAGCAGGCTCTTGGCAGAACTTGTGACCCCATGGGGGACCCGCGCTGGAGCAGTCTGGTCCTGAAAGGCTGCACCCCGTGGGAGGGACCCATGCTGGAGCAGGGGCAGCGTGTGAGGGGTCCTCCCCTGAGGAGGAAGGAGCGGCAGAGACAACATGTGATGAACTGACCACAAC
>VXBL01006193.1:147832-161763 GCA_013400195.1 Aramus guarauna
AAGGAAGCTGTGACCCTGTGGGAAGCCTGCACTGGAGCAAGCTCGGGGCAGGACCTGTGGACCCACGGAGAGAGAAGCCCACACCAGAGCAGGTTTGCTGGCAGGACTTGTGACCCTGTAGAGGACCCATGGTGGAGCAGTCTAGTCCTGAAGGTCTGCACCCCATGGGCAAGACTGACGCTGGAGCAGTTCGTGAAGGACTGTAGCCGGTGGGAAGGACTCACATTGGAGAAGTTTGTGAAGGACTGTCTCCCGTGAGAGGGACTCCATGCTGGAGTGAGGAGTCCTGCCCCTGAGGATGAAGAAGTGGCAGAAACAACATGTGATGAACTGGCCATAACCCCCATTCCCCGTCCCCCTGTGCCGCTGAGGGGGGAGGAGGTTTGAAGCTGGGAGTGAAGTTGAGCCCGGGAAGATGGGAGGGGTGGGGGAGGTGTTTAAAGATTTGATTTTATTTCTCATTCCTCTACTCTTTTCTGTCCGGTAATAAATTAGATTAATTTCCTCTGTAAGTTCAGTCTGTTTTGCTTGTTACAATAATTAGCGAGTGATCTCTCCCTGTCCTTATCTCAACCCACAAAGCTTCTTGTTAGACTTTTTCTCCCCTGCCTGGTGAAGGAGGGCAGTGATAGAGGCAGCCTGGTGGGCACCTGGCCCCCAGCCAGGGTCAACCCACCACACCAGCTGAGGAGGGGAGTGACAGAGCGGCTTTGGGGGCACCTGGCCTCCAGCTTGGGTCAACCCACCACACACCCTTATTCAGTAAAGCTCTACACCCCCTCTTAACCGCTCTCCACAGGACACAAGTCAAAGGGAGACATCAAACAACTGTTAACCAAACACATTGTATAAAAGATACTAAAATCTCTATCCCTTTGTCCCAGCATTTTGCTCTTAGAATTAGTTTGTGCAGCTTCACCCCTTAAATGCAATGGTTCTGCATCTACTGTTTTCCAGTGGGATCAGGACTATCCTCAAGGAGCTCTTTCTATTCTCTCTGGTATCACCATCACCCACAGCAACACTGAACATGAGGAACTGTGCTGGGCCTTAGCATAAGGATACCCATTTTGCCTCTTGACATCCATGTTGATTTTTTCCATCAACCCAATGATGACATATAAGCAGGTCATTGCAAACGAAATTTTTGTTACAGCCAGAAAACTAACGTGACTTGCTTAACTCCCCACCCCCCCAGTATTCTTTCCTTGACCATGTACAAACAGAGACCCAAATTTAAGTGCCCATTCTTTCCTATACAAAGGATCATCACATAAATCTTACCAATCTTACCAATAATATTACCAATAAGGCTGCTGTATATCCAAACATGTTGTAACCCAACCCTTTCAAAGCTGGAATGGAGCTAACTGTAAATTAAAAACCAAAAACAAACAGCAAAAAAATCACTTACTATGAAAAGGGAAAGTTAGACAAGTTAGATGAGTTTTACCACTGTATGCTAAAAACTTTCCTGCATGTTCCATGCCAGGTATTTTAAGTTTGAGGGGTTTTCCTAATAATACTGCTCTGACTGAATGGTAGCTAAGCATATGTTTTTGTTTGCAGAAGAGAGTGACTTTTCTGACAGCAGATAAGCTTTATCTCAGAAACCCTAATACTTTAAAAGAAGTCTTTCCCCCAATCATTGGCTTCACACTTTCTCCCATTGAAGACCTCTATTAAATCAATGCAAATCAATAAACTGAAATCACAATAATGTCTCAGATATTTTATTCTGCTATTCTATGTACTGCTGAGATCATGTGGAAAAAAAAAAAAGTGTTGCCAAAGCACGTAGTTGGCCATTTACCTCCACTGTGTTCATGGTGTGAATAAAACAGCTTAAAGCTGGAAGCAAGCATTCAAGCAGAAGCAGTTAGCCAGAAGAAACACAGAGATTAAAAGAAAAGGCTGGAGAGAAGGAAGAAAAATAGAGATGATGCAGAGGAAATTATATTATTAAGGAAAGAGGTAAGATGACAAGGGACAGTATAGGTAGGCAGTAAGCTAGAGAGAATGGCTCAGGCACTAGGCTTAGACATTGAAGACTAAAAGACTTCTGCAAATGAAATGGCAACAACCCTGCTTGCAACAATAAAGGCTTTTATCTCCAGTTTTTCTACCATTAAGTTTCTAGCAAGGATCTTGCTGCTAGTGAAGTGTTCCTACAGTTACCAGAGACGCAAAAGATACAAGGAGAACACAGTACTAATTCAACTTCTTCTAAGCCATGTTACGTAGAGATTTTGCACCCTCTGCAGGTCCAGGAAGATATAAAGAAACTACAAATATACCCAGCCTATAATAACATACAATAGCTATATGCATAATTTCCAGCTCCAGAAACAGTAGATTTTGTGGGGGTTTTGAATGTAGTATTTATGGGTGCTGTACTTATGGGGGAGGAGCTGTTGTTCCCCTTTCATACCTTCCTGAGTGCTCTGCTTTAAGACTCAAGCCACATACAATATTTATTTTACAAAGAGGCTTTGAGGATACCTTCATACTCTGAGTTCAGAGCACTACCCCACTAGCTGGGTTCAGGGCACTTGGTTTTCCTGGGAGATGTGGCAGCGAGCACAAATCTTCTTTAGGAAAATTGCTTATGTTCACTACTTTGAAATATTAGAAGAAAAGGGGGTTAAACCCAAAACCTACAACATATTTAGCCTCACCTAAACATAATCACCTTATATCTCACTATTTATGAAGTTAGACAGGCTTTCTTCTCCACATACTAGTTCATATTCTTTGTATTTGTCTGCATGAGACACTTTTGACTATACAAGGTAAGACCGAAAAAACAGCAGCAATCATGCAATTTCTTGTAGAGATGAGATGATTTCAGGTAAAGCACACCTTTTCCCAGTGTCACTTTAGAAAGGATTTTAAGTGCAATAAAAAAAAGATATTCTTATTCTTATTCTAAAAGAGGAGGTCAAGATCAGAAGCTGAACAAATATATCAATGTAATCATGCAATGAAAAATCACTGTGTAAAAATCGTCAAACTAATACACTAACAATCAACTCAAATAGACATAAGAAATTAACTCAGTGGGGTTTGAACTTTATTTCCTCAAAAGAGAGTCATCCTCTAAAATATTAAAAGAGAAAAATCTTGACAGTGGCTGACAAAAGAGTAAAATAAATAATATTGCATTTAAGATGAAAGTGAGTTTGATGGATTTGGTAAAACCAGTTATATATTACAGTGCACCCATATCTGATACATCTGCCCTACTACATGTTACACTGCAGCAAATATAAACAAAGTCACTGATTGATGATAAAAATTTGTGATGAAAAGACATGTTGGACGAGTATCAAGTATATTCCAGGGAAAGACTGTATACTGCTTCTCCTGATGACTTCAATATGTATTTAAAACAGGCAGCTGCTTTCAATTGATTTTGAAACCTCCATTGACGTCAATAAGAAAACAATGTCAGCAAAAGATCTACGATAAAATATGATGAGCTTTAAGAGCAACTGCGCTTTTGGTTATTTATTTTTAAAGTACTTTGTTGCTTTCAATGGGACTCGGATGAAAAACATATTTACGTTTAAGAGTATGACCATCCTTCTTTCTCTGCCTCTCTCCTTCCTCTCTGCATCCCTCATTTCGCAAGTCTAATCTCTTTGTTATCTCCTGCACCTCCTACACAGAAGCCATTCCTAAGTCTTCCCCTGGTTTCCTCATCAGTTACACCTCCACTTTCTTCCCAATCTACTAAAGATCAGCGGTAAAATCATTCTCTTAAAGCATTGTTATTAGGCTTCATAGAGTTTCAGGCTAAGGAAGAATTCATTATTTATGCCTTTCAGGTACAGAAAACTTAGAAGATAATATGGACTAGGTGTAAACATTGCAATTTAATTTTCACCACGAGACCTAGGAAGAGGCATAATGCTTTCTTTTTAAAAGTTCAGTTGACATCCAGGTAATCCTAATATGCTATAGGGACTACATAAATACATTAGGAAGGTTTGAACATATTTCCAGCTAAAGAAATAGCTTTAAGATCAAGAATAAATTATGCCAAAATTGAAGGAAGAATGGCAGAATCTCCTGCCAAGGATCTAGGGAAAGGTAGGGCCAGTGATCTTCATTCCTTGATAAAACCAAAGAGTTTTTCAAGCTTTCTTATACTTCTAACATAGAGAAGAAGCATAAAGCCACTCAAAGTAACCAAGTAAAATAATTTTCTTAGAAAAAAAAAATTCCCATTTTTTTCTCTTTTTAATTAAAACACAGTGAAGTTTGCTGTTCTTCCTAAAGCTATTTAAAAGATAGATTCTGTGTAATAGGATTGTCAGCACAGTACAGCTTTGTTAATAATTTGGTTTCTTGCATGAAGGGAATTGTCATAACGCCGATCCTGAATTGACTCCAGCACATGGTTGCTTTCTTTTGCCAAATGAGGTTGTAAAATTGCAGTTGGGAGCTGATCTGCAGAGAGTCACAGGACCCTTACTCTTTACCTGCAAACACCAACCATATTTAAGACTCTAGAAAAGTCTGTAGATGAACAAGAAAACAAAAATTTAAATTAAGAGTGTAACAGTGTAATAAAAGCAAACAACTCTATTTACATAAATGCGATTAACTCTTAATTTCTAAGTATACCCCTTTCTTGACACAAGTGCTTCTATTTTATTAAGGCCTTTAAATAAAAGACTGTCAATTCTCTTGTAACAGCAATGACAGCAATGAACCATCATCTAAGCCATTTAAAAATCACTTATTTCCAGGTACTAAATGTAAGTATCTTCTCAGGTAATTTGTTGGATGCCACCCAGGCATATCTGATTGTTCATATTCAGAAATAACTGCATGAGGTTGAGCTGACATGGATCTGACAATCATTATCAACACTTCCGAGTACGAAGAGCTGGATCGCTGCCACACCAGTACATTTCCTCACAGACTGCACCTTTCCTACGCTCTCCTCCATGACCAGCCATTGCCATTCCCGGTGCACCGCTCAGCTCAGGCAATCAGAGCTGTCAAAGTATTTATCTGGATTAAAGATGCTGCCTCAGCTTTTTTCTAAAGCAAAGAGCTCCAAAATGGAAGGAAGGAAGGAAGGAAGGAAGGAAGGAAGGAAGGAAGGAAGGAAGGAAGGAAGGACCCTAAAAGCAAGGAATATCCACCAAATTATGCAATTGCTGAAGAAAGCCTTCACAGGATTTGAATCAAGGTTCTTCCTTTGCATGGTTAAAGTAAACGCTTCCGGACAAACATGACATACTCACTGGGCTTGGGATTCAGTGGAGCTCTGGTAATTCAGGTCCAATGAATTTCTAACTCTGGTTTTAGACTTTTGGTGAAAAGTTTCACTTCAGTGTTGGTAAAAATCGGTGTCTTGCAACCACCCCAAAGGCAGCTGCTGCAGGTAGGTGATTTCAGTAAGTACTCAAAATCCATGACATGCTAAATTTGTGTTCTGTCCATTGCACTTGAGCATGCGAGAATCAATCAAAGCATTTTAAATACGTCTGTCTCAAATACCCAACTTCCACCACCACTGATGTACCGCTTCATACTGAGGTTACCAGATCCGTAAACATGACAGTGCAAATAAGACCAATGGAAATAGTTCTGTTCCAGTTAGAGCAGACATTTCCTGCTACAAGTTATTGGGGTTTGTTTCCTTTTGTTTTTAAAGAAAGGCTGAGAGAATACCACAATCCAAAACCACACTGAAGTCTGGGAGTGTCAGAGGATAACATAAAAGGGCAGTAATTTGGCTTCACTGACTGCTGCAGGCACCCAACAGGAAGGCCACCTGCAAAGCGGTCACCTTCAGCAAGGTGACAGCCACACTTTGAACATCACTGACACATTTGGACGTGCAGTACGCACCCACACGCTGCAGTCTGGGGATGCGTGGGGCCAGATGCCCCGGGAGGGCTGCCAGGCTGTGACGGGACCGTGACTCAGCTAAAGCATGGAGGCAGACATGGCTTGATCTTCACCTGTATTGAGCATTGAAAAAAAAAGCCTGGGAGGCTTTTAGACTCCTATAAAAACAGGTTTTATTAGGGCACTTACAACAGAATTTATCTTCTTTACAAAGATAAAGCAATTGGGTAGGAGGGGAAATGTTAAGGCTTTATAAATAAGTTTGTGGCACTCCCTGCCAGCTCAGAGTTCGGTAGCTTTCTGAGTTACATTACTTCACACCTTCATCCCTAGGAAGCAATTTCCACCATCCTCAAGGCCTGGCCAGCTGCTGGCCGGAGCTGCTTCTCCTCAGAGACCTGTCTTGCTGCAACATCCCCAGCAATGGTGCCCAGTAAAACCCTGCAGCCCCTTTAGCTTGGCCCAGCTGGGCAGTCACCAAACCACCATCAGGGACAGATCAGCTCCACGGCCATCCACACAGCTCAGGTTCTTCTTAAACCAATGCAGCAGACACCCTAAACCACACAGAGAAATACAGTATCGTCTCCACCATAGCCAAAGGCTGACCTCCTCCAGCTCTCTGTGAACACACACCAGAAAGAAATGTATCTTACATGGGGAGAGGACAGAAAACACTACTCATTAGTTATTGCTTTCTAGATATCCTCCAAAACACCTCACAGGTGTTTCTAGATATACCCCAAAACATGCTCCCAAGGTCCATAGCTGCTCCTACCTGCACTCGTTGCATTAGTACCAATGAGGCCACTCTTGGCCAGGAAACTACTGGTCCAAATATTAATCAAGCAGGAGGAAGAGAGAGAGTTACTTGTACTTCATAGGATCTGTAGCTGTGGGCACTGCCTAATCTTAAGAAGAAAGCGCACAAGCAGGTATGATAAAATGCATTAGTTAAAGAGAGCAGCAACTTGAACTTTGCCCTGCTGGCTGCGGGTGTCCGATGGGGTGAAAGAGGGTTCACAGCAATGAGAAGTTGATGGCAGCTTCACCCGCTCAGCTCCTCTCAAGGAACACAAGTTTTTGCAAGCGCATCCATCTGCTGGATCCTTTCTGTTTTGAAGGCCTGGGATCCAGGTATCTCCTAATGGTCATCTCTGCCTTGAGCAAACTCTCAGCTGCAGCCCGCACTATAAACAACCTCCCAGAGAGAGGCCCCTGCAGTTCATTCATTTCAGAGCCAAATGGTCCCACCATTGGTCCCACCTCCTCCTCTCCCCAGGCTGCTTTGGCATACGCTTTTACAGGACCCCTCTACAGGGACCTCCTGCAAGCATTGGCTTTCAGATCAGGCAGGCACTTGTGAGGTGATTCAAGCAAATGCTACCACTTCCCATGCCTCACCTCCGACTGCCATGGAGCTGCCTTGCCATGCACAAGTTGGATCTCTTCAGCTGAAATGAAAGCCAAGGCTGTCTGCTGCAGGCAGGCTCCTGCTATGCAGCATTATTTCTTAGCATGGCCTTAACCTGAGCCTCCGTTAAATGGGCACCAACAAATCGTTGAAAGATTGTACAGGACAATAAAAGACGCTTGAAAAATACCAACAGCCTTGACTACTTCTGCACATCTCCAACCTGATCAGCACTTGGCCTTTGAAATCCTTAAAAAGTCTTTGCTTGAGATCCCGAAGGATAAGGATAAACATCATTCCTGCCACCCATGGTGCCCATGCAGTGGGCAGGTCTCTCAGAATCCACTGAACCAAGAAAAAAGACATTTATCAAAAAACCTCCTCCTGCTTCATTACAAACCCAGGAAAACTGGCAGATCTCCCAGTAACTGCTTCATTCCAAAAAGCAGGGATGTCCTGACATGTCTCATCACGACATTCCCAACCCAGAGAACAGTGGCAGGCAGAGGAGCGTGACTTAATATGGGGTGCTATGTCTACACCCACCCACAGAGGCCCAGAGGAACCACTGCTGAGTCAGCTTTCTGCCTGCAACAAAGAGCTTTGCTGCAAGAGAAGGGATTTGCAACAGGCTGCTGCTTGTCAGTTTAGCAAAATGTACTCATCATTTCCAAATGAGCACAAAGCGCGCGCCTGCCGAATTCACAGCTGAAACGCCAGCCGCGAGGGACTACGGCAGCCATTCTGCAGGAGAACACACTCAAAACCAGGTGCTGGTGAGCACCCTGTGAGGTGACAGACACGCTTTGAACACTGCTGCTGTGTTTGCCATTCCCGCACCCACACGCTGCAGTCTGTGGATGCGTGGGGCCGCGTGCCCCGGGAGGGCTGCCAGGCTGCCCAAGGTGCGACGGGGACGTGACTCAGCTAAAGCACAGAGGCAGATTGAGGTGAGCATTTAGGCACTTGAGCATCTCTCATGTTAGGAGTGGCTGAGAGACCCAGAGCTGTTTAGCCTGGAGAAGGGAAGGCTCAGGGGAGATCTTATCATGGATATGAAGGGAAGGTGCAGAGGACAGAGCCAGGCTCTTTTCACTGGTGCACAGTGAGAGAAGAGGCAACAGGCACAAACTGAAACAGAGGAAGGTCCCTCCAAACATCAGGAAACACTTTTCTACTGTGAGGGTGACAAAACACCCGCACAGGTTGCCCACAGACGTTGTGGAGTCTCCATACTTGGAGATATTCAAAAGCCATCTGGACACAGTCACAGAATCGCAGAATCACAGAATGGTAGATGTTGTAAGGGACCTCTGGAGATCATCTAGTCCAATATCCCTGCTAAAGTAGGATCACCTGGAGCAGGTTGCACAGGATCGTGTCCTTGGAAGATGACCTCCAGTGGTGCCTTCCAGCCTCAACCCTTCTCTGATTCGTGGATATTTCTCGACGTTCACCCATACTGAATTCTGTGAAGATGCCCGGAAGGCTTTTGGACTTACAGAGAAAAAAACCAGGTTTTATCAAAATATAAATGGCAATACTTACCTTCCTACTATTCGTTATTTCATATTTGTCATCTCATTATTGTTGCAATCAATACATAGCAATGGAAAGTGTTGCACCACCTTTTAGATTTCTGACAAACTGACTCTCCACAACTTTCTTAAAAAAAAATAAAATCCACATCCTGAACACATTTCCTCTCCCCTTCCCTTACTGCATGTGGCTACTCACTTGTCAGCTCTGCAGGAGGAGACATTTGTGACACGCTCCTTACTGTTAGTTCAGGAAAATCACACGCATTGCTTCCCCAAGGAACGCTAACAGCAAGGCTGCCACATGTCGAGGCTTTCTGACCGTGTACTTTCCTCTGAACAAAATCTTTCCCAACACCATTCGACTAGCCACAAAAAAGATTTACTTTTTGCACTTCAGCATTTTAGCAAAGGCTGGCCATGAAGGAGCACCATTAGTCTCTGGAAGAGTCATTCTAAAGGACGGGCAACTCAAAATCAGACACTAGTAAACATCCAGTGAGGTGACAGCAATGCCTTGAAAACCTTGGCCACTCTTAACAAGGTCACGGACAAGTCACCTCCTGCATCTGCACACTGATTCATAAAACAGCATGGCACGGTGCTCCAGGGAGCTGCCAGGATTTCCAGGGAGTAAAACCACCATGACTCAGCTAAAATGTTGAGGTGGATGGGCATCAGTCATCAGCTGTACTGTGTCCAGCAAGAAAAAAAAAACAAAAAGGAAGGCTTTTAAACTCCCTTAAAGTTAGGTTTTATACAGCTATAAATGATGATAGTTACCTTTCTCCCTTCAGATAAAGCAATCAGGTAAAACAGAACAGATATGCCTAAACAGAAAAGCCTGTGCACGTAACTGTGCCATTCCACCAGATCTCCCCTGCCAGCCCATGCTGTGGCTGAGTTGCCAAAATCTCTCCCTGCTCCTCCCTGGCCCCTAGGAAATTCACTCCAAAAATCATTAAAGTCTGGCCAGCTGCTGGCCATACCTTTCTTCTCTCCAGGCACAATGTCACTGCACTCCCTGCTCTCAGGAGATCTTGTGGATGCCCCCAGACACCTCCCAGGTTGCACCCTGAAGCTCCTCACTGGAAGCCCCCAACAAGCACGGGGAAGATTTCAGCACCAGTTCCACCTCCCACACAGGAAGCGTGGCAGGAGATGTGACACCTGTGTCCATGGGTGCTCCTCCCCACACTCATTTTGTGAGTCCCAACAAGGTCACTCTTGGCTGGGACACAACCGGTCGCAGTGTTAAACAAGCAGGAGGTAGAGATAGAATGACGCAGGTACTCCTATCTCACAGTATCTGTGGGCACAGACATCTTAACCAGAAAGTGTGCAAACAGGTATGATGAAATGCATTAATTAAGGAGAGCAGCAGATTGAACTCCGTCCCACTGACTGTGGGTGGCTGATAGGCCACGGCCACGAGAAGTTGATGGAAGCTTCACCCACTCATCCCCTCTCAAGGAACACAAGGTTGTTGCAAGCACATCCATCCGCTGGATCCTTTCTGGTTTGAAGGCCTGGGATCCGGGCAGTTTTTAATTCTTTGTTTCTCCTCCTTTCTTTGGTTGCTTGGTAGTCACATTATTTAGCAATTTTAAGTCCCTCCCTCCACTGCAAACTGTCTTTGATGGTCTTGGGAATGTCATTCTTTAGCAGAAAGCAGGAATTTCCGTGGCTTCCCTCTCCAGTCCAGCTTTTCTGAGCAGAGCTAGCTATTGCTGTGGTGAAGCTAGCGACAGAGAATTGATGGACAGGACCCTTAGAAGCCAGTCAGCCCAACATAAGAACACTTGGCTGGGCAGCAAGCCCCCAGCAGAAAAAGGGACCCCCTCATACGGTGCTGAGGTGGGTACATAACACAGAGGTCAACCTCCGAGGTGGATTAGAATGCAAAAGAGGTGCTTGAAAAGAGATGATGCTCGCACAAAGTGAAGGTTTGTGATTTGCTACAGTGTAATTCCAATCAGTCACAGTGTCAGAAGAAAATGCACACGCAAATATCATACAGCTAAAAATTTGATCAAAGAAAAAGCACGGTTTATTCTGACAGATACTTCTTAAGGCAAATCTAGACATCATCTGTTTCAGATGACCTAAAATGCCAGACTGGCTAAGTGCGTAAAGGCTTGGAGCACGTTTGCGCAGAGAGGTCTGGTTTGAATATAAAGTAAAGGATCTGAATTATAAACAATTTTGAATTGGTCAAAACCAGTGACCACTTACCTTCTCCCACCACTTACCAGTTTTACAGAAGTAAATGATGCAAAAAATGTCAAATTGGAAACCTCAGGTCTTAGAAGATAGGCTTAGAGGGATGAAAAGTGTTGAAGACTCTGTCTAGACACCTGGCTGAAAAAAAAAAAGGCCAATTATGGTTGGTTCTTACACATTTCAGACCAAGATTTCATGTAATTAAAGGTAAGTTGTAGCTCAATCCCAACATTTTCTAGTCTGTTCTTTACATGACTTTAGTCAGCTCCTATTGCTGTAGCACATAAGCGTCTTTAATAATAAATTAAGCACTAGGTATTTGTCACAGGCTTGCTGTGAAAGTTTGTCAATGTCATCAGAGGTCAGGACAGAAGAGTAGTGTGGTCCTTTCTGACCTTAAAATCAATGTACCATTGTTTTTATAAAATCTCTACAGATTTGTCTTTTTTCTGTAGATCTTGTTCTCTCTCTCCTGTCAAATTCCTCACATCTCTTGCAGTAGCTTTGGTTTTTTTCTGCTTTTGAAGGGTTGGTTTGTTTTGGATTTTTATATGTGTATTTGTTTTCAATAGAAAAGACCTCGTCCCATGCTCGTTTGAGCATACTGGAGTTGTCATTTCATTTTGACAGCTTTGTGATGTGTGAGATGCCTAAGGTAAGGTGTTGAAATTACATCATCTTTTTAGTACATTCCATAGAGATCCATGTGTTTCCTGTAAAAATAACAATAAAAATAGAAAAAAGGTTGAAATAACTTACATTGACGAGACGCTAGTCTCTGTAATTGTGCCAACATATGCAGAGTAGAAACATGAGAAAGTGGGAGAAACTCAATATAAAATGTTGTGGTGGGTTGACCCTGGCTGGAGGCCAGGTACTCCCCAAAACCGCTCTGTCACTCCCCTCCACAGCTGGACAAGGGAGAGAAAACATAGCAAACGGCTCGTGGGTCAAGATACGGACAGGGAGAGCACTCACTAATTACCGTCACAGGCAAAAACAGACTTGACTTAGAAAATCTAATGTATTACCAAGCAAAATAGAGTAGAGCAATGTGAAATAAAACCAAATCTTAAGACACTTCCCCCCCAGGCCCTTCCACGGGCTGCAGGGAATCTCTGCTCCAGTGCCTGGAGCACCTCCTCCTCTTTCTTCACTGACCTTGGTGTCTGCAGAGTTGTTCCTCTCGTATCTTCTCACTCGCCTCTCCAGTTGCAAAAACTGCTGGGTTTTTTTGGTTTTTGTTTTTTTTTCTTTCTTTCTTAACTATGTAACAATGTTATCACAGAGGCGCTACCACTGTCGCTGATGGGCTCGGCCTTGGCCGGCGGTGGGTTGAGCCGGCTGGCTCTGTTGGATAAAGAGGAAGCTTCTGGCAACTTCTCGCAGAAGCCACCCCCACTACCAAAACCTTGCCACGCAAACCCAATACAAATGTAGAATTGTGGCTGATAAAAAATACAGCAAAAAGAGCATGAACTTTTAAAGGTGATAAAAAAGACTGTTTTGAAAAATGAGATAAAGTTATAGTCAAATTGAGCGTTGAAAGCCCCTAGCGTGTGAGCGGTCTCCTGTACGCACAGGGAGATAAAACTCACTGCAAAATGGGACCACAGCTTTGATACTTAACATCAGGCCTCTGAACACACGTTAACGCACGTAAATAAATGCCATCACTCTTGGAAGAGCTCAGCACCGGTAGTGCCTGTTGAAAGACATCCAGACACCACCGTGAGAAGGACAGTACTAAAACCCTAACTTGCTGGAGCCATGAACGTGAGAGTCACGTTGAACCCCTCCTGTTATTTACTCCTGTGGCAACCCTCCCGTTGAGTTTGTGGGCCTGGATGTCACCTCAGCTTCCTAACATCAAGCAACATTTTCCTCAAAACAGCTGTCAGCTAAGTAGCCCAGCCCTGCCAGGCCCCTGGCTCTTGATTTCTGAGGCAGTCCCTTCATAAAGTTTCTTGCAGCCTTTAAATATCAGCCCTCTGAACGCATTTTGACCCTACCTAAAGAGCAGGGGGATTTGTTCAGACTCAAGCACTACCTGTAGACAAGCTGTGATCACAAAGCCTTTCTGCAGCCTCCGACAGCCTACCGATGCTGGCTGACATTTTAATTAAGCCCAAGGAACCGCTGCCTTCACACGGACTGACGCAAGGGTCCCGCGGGGAGCGCAACGGGAGCCCACCCCTCCGCAAAGACAGGGAACGCAGAATCTAGGTAAAGGTAAGACCACGCTCCCTTTTAATGAATTCCTCTGCGAACAGCAGGTGAGCCTAGTATTTTCTAGGATAAAAGATGGAAATTTCAGTTCGTTTGTCACCACTTGAGAGTAACTGAGAAAACCCTTCAACGGCCCGGACACCCATTGCCTCATACAGCAACTCTCCTGGCACCCATCGGGCTCTCTCCGCTGCAGAACAGGCGCAAAGTGCCAATTTCATCACCAAGGCATTTGCTCTTAGTTCGTTCAGTGCAAAAAAAAAAACAAAAAACCCAAACAAACAAACCAACCCTCTTAGCATCGGGCTTCTGTAGCCAATCGAAACCTCAAAATCACCGGCACCTTGTGCCTCGCATCTAACGAAACCCCGGCGGAGGCAGGAAGGGGGGGGACGGGGACGGGGCCGGCCGCGGCGGCGGGCGTGGGCCGAGGCGGGGCGGCCCCGCGCCTTAAAGCGCCTTGGGGCCGCGGTGGGCACGCGTAGGCAGACGGACACTCGTGGGCGTCATGGCGAGTCCCAGCGTGGAGCTGAGCAACAAGATGAAGATGCCTACCCTGGGGCTGGGCACTTGGCAGGTACTAGAGCGGGCAGGAGGACGCTGGTCCGGCGGGGGCTGCGAAGATGGGGGGAAAACAAACAAACAAACAAACAAAC
>VXBL01006193.1:167508-251658 GCA_013400195.1 Aramus guarauna
GAGTGAGAAGATACGAGAGGAACAACTCTGCAGACACCAAGGTCAGTGCAGAAAGAGGAGGAGGTGCTCCAGGCACTGGAGCAGAGATTCCCTGCAGCCCGTGGAGGGGTAGGGGGAAGTGTCTTAAGATTTGGTTTTATTTCACATTGCTCTACTCTATTTTGCTTGGTAATACATTAGATTAATTTTTCTAAGCTGAGTCTGTTTTTGCCTGCGACGGTAATTAGTGAGTGCTCTCCCTGTCCGTATCTTGACCCAAGAGCCTTTTGCTATATTTCCTCTGCCCTGTCTAGCTGAGGAGGGGAGTGACAGAGCAGCTTTGATGGGCACCTGGCCTCCAGCCAGGGTCAACCCACCACACTTGTGTAAGTCCTTGCAACTTTCTGCTACACGTCCTCTTTCACACTCCCAGCGTCACAGCCCGAGTGGCCACAGGCCCATTTCTGCCAGCCCTGGGATAACCAGAAAAATCCCCACTGTGAGCTACTGCACGGGCATGGGAATGTACAGGAGTGCTCCAACTCACTCACTAGACTTATTTTTCAACATAATATAAACTGTTTCACTAAACTTCATTATAAAGAAGGAATGAAGTATATGATTATATAAAAAAAATTCCCACCACATACCTCATGAATGAAATCACAGGACACCAGGGGCATCAGGACCTTCTGACTTTCTTCCATATGCGACTTCTTTGCACTTGACTGCGGGTGCTGAATGGCTCTCTCTGCTGGCTTGGGAACACCCCACGCTGGCTCCTGTGCAGGCACGGCACTACCTGTGCTGCTGTGGTGCTGGGCTTGGGGCTAGTGTGTGCACTGGCCAGGCTTAGCACAAGGGGGACA
This sequence comes from Aramus guarauna, assembly GCA_013400195.1. Classification (NCBI taxonomy): domain Eukaryota; kingdom Metazoa; phylum Chordata; class Aves; order Gruiformes; family Aramidae; genus Aramus; species Aramus guarauna. The sequence continues at coordinate 168,357 of VXBL01006193.1, forward strand.
TAGGACTTGGAATATCCTTTTGACCAGTTATAAAGTTCTGGTGGGGATGGACCCGACTACGCCCATGTTAAAAGCTGCACCAACTTTGACACTCTAAAGAACGTCAGGCTTTGACTCCAGTTTGCTTCTCCGTGGGTGTGCCTGTGCCACACGCTGTCATTACAGTAGTTGCCTAGTCTTGCTCAGGTCTAAATAAATTGCCGTACATGGATTTCGTGTCACTACACCTCGTAGCAAAGCTATAGCATTTAGAAATGGCTGGATATGTGCATGGTACCACGTTATACAGTGTAGACATAACCCTGTGGTCATGCAATGGCTTGTGGCAAGTGGAGCAGCATGCCCGTGTAGGCTCCTGTTGTTTCCACTTAAAGGATGTCTTGCACAAACGACAGGCCACAGCATGATGTGAGCTAACCTAGGGGAAGCGCATCTCCCCGGGCTTCTTCAGGAGTTGGGAAGACTCCTTGAGAAGAGGTTGGGTGAGTCAGAGTAGAACTAAGGTATTCTGAGCTGCTCCTCTGAACATGCAGTCCAGCTCTCCAGTGGTTCAGGAAAACTGATTTCCTTGATTCCTGATAGAGATAGCACTTTCACTCTTCTCATCTGTTTCTCACTATCTTTGGATAATATGTAGCATGAGGAAGCCTTATTCTCTGTGCCAGGCCTCTAGATATTACTGTGACATGAATAACTTCTTTATAAGATAGATTTTAATCATGATATTGGGAGTCTTTTCTTCACATTTTCTGTGACCCAAGAGGAATTAAAACATTAGTTATGCTCTGGAGCTCAGTGCAGTCTATTTCTGTGTCAACCACCATGTTTCTGGGCTTGCAGATTGAATGTCATCCATACCTGACCCAGGAAAAGTTGATCAAGTACTGTAAATCCAAAGGGATCGCTGTGACAGCGTACAGCCCCCTTGGCTCTCCTAACCGCCCATGGTAAGAAAGCATTGCAGCCTTTCTGTATACAAAACAATCCATTTGCAACTTGAATCTTTGAGGCAAATTATATAAATAATGCAGGTATAATGAGAAAAGTGCTGTTCTTGCAGATTATTTCACACAAAATGCCAGGATTCCTGCAGGATGTTAGTACCTTTCTACCATCAATGTCCTGGCTTTTGTTTTTTAATAGGGCCAAGCCAGGGGAACCTGTGCTGCTGGATGATCCCAGGATTAAAGAGATTGCAGTTAGACATCATAAAACCCCTGCCCAGGTAAGTGGGATTGTTAGGGAAAACTATTCCTCTTCCTCCTCAGACATTTTTACAAGCTGATGGCCAGTCTTAGCAAATGCTGCCTTCTCTAAAGGTATGGTATAATGAGGTTGAACTGCACTTCACTCTTCATACTGCCCCAGTTCTTACCAGCCTTCATACAAATTATCAAATATTTTCTAAGAGTTCTTGAGTGCTGAGCTTTGGGGAGCTCATCAGCAGTGGTACATGCTTACCTCATATGTCGCCCTTCCAAGGGAGACTATTTCTGCTTCCAGAGAGAAGTGCTTGCTCCCCGAGAACCCCTTTCCTCTGAGGCTTACTTACAAATCATCAAGCCAACTTGTTATTCCTTTCTGCAGCTAAGTTAGCCAAATTATTCTTCAGAGAAGCCCTGTAATTTGCAGACCTATTTGGTTAGCAACCTGCTTGCCTGTGCTCACAAAGAATCATTGAAAGCTGCTCATTTTTTTTCAAGATTGATTTAGTTGCTATTAGTTGCTGTCATGGTTTAACCCAGCCAGCAGCTAAAACAACCACACTGCCATTGGTTCTCTTACTCCCCCCTCCCCAGCGGGACAGAGTAGAGAATCAAAAAGAAAAAAAAAAAAAAAAGTAAAACTCCTGAGGTAAAGACAGTTTAATAGGACAGAAAAGGATAATAAAGATAAAAGAATACACAAAACAAGTGATGAACAACACAATTTCTCACCACCCAAAGCCAATGCTCAGCTAGTTTCTGAGCTGCCCCACCTCATGGCTCACACCCCAGTTCCATACAGAGCACAACATCATATGGTATGGAATATCCTTTTGACCAGTTTGGGTCAGCTGCCCTGGCTGTGTCTCTTCCCAACTCCTTGTGCACCCCCCGCCTTCTCATTGACAGGCCAGTATGAGAAGCTGAAAAGTGCTTGACTGGCAACAACTAAAACATCGGTGTGTTATCAACATTATTCTCATCCTAAACACACCACAGCACTATACCAGCTGCTAGGAAGAAAATTTACTCTATCCCTGCCGAAACCAGGACAGTTGCTAGTCGCACAAATGAGTTGTTGTGCAAGGTGTGCAGAAACTGCATTTCAAACAAATCCACACGTTCACAGGCATCAACCATAGTCCTATTTTAAGACAGGTAGAGCTGGACAAAAAATTGTATGCAACAGTCCTCTTTTGAGAGGGGGAAACCTTTTAAAATCTATAAATATGTTTTTCCTTTTAAGGACTTCAAAAAGTTGAACCTATGTGAGGTACTTACCTGTGAGCCCAAAATAATCTGCATTATCATTATTCTCATTTGGTCTGAGCACCCATATAACACAAGCCAGAAGCATCATAATTCCCACACCCCCCTCCCCCTAGATGAAAACAAAACAAATCCTGGAGAAGCCAGGATTTAGAAACAACATAGGACAGAAACAATTGTCAGTAGACTGCAAGCAAATATTGGCACAAACTCCTTTATGCAAACCACTAGAATCTTCCAAAGATTGAACATTGTTATAAAAAGAGAAATTGCTTTATGCTTTAAAAAAAAAAAAAAAGTAAGAGAGAACACAAAGTGCATTTGAACAGATTTCTTGGTACCCCTGTGTTCATGCTCCTCCTTGCCCTTTCCTAGGTTCTGATCCGGTTTCTTATCCAAAGAGATGTGATCGTCATTCCCAAGTCTGACAAACCGCAGCGTCTTGAGGAGAACATCAAGGTGAAGTTTCTATTGGGATTGCTGCCACCTTTTCACACAGCGTAGGCACCCACACCCATCTCTCCTCTGCATTTCAAAGCAGCACCTCAGAGGCATTGGAAGGGGAGCGCAGAGATGTAAAGATTGGGACTCAGCACTCCCTAACCATCCAACACTTGTTCTCCTGGGAAATGCATTTTGTTCCTGCCAGGAGAGAAATGGGTTACACCAGGGTGGTCCGAGGACTGCAGCCCTGGAAGGGGAATCCCAGCTTTGGACATCTCCTCTGGGAGACGCTTAGTGACCTGCTCTTTAGGCTGTAAAGGAACAAATTGTAAACACCACAGCCCTTATGGTTGATGTCTCACCTTGAGGTTGTGGTTCCCCTGGGTGTTTGCTCGTAAGGCCTGGCATCTCTATGGTCCTTTCAGTTCATGCTGCTACATTTTGGACTTATTTCTCCTATGAACCACCAGCAAGAATTCTTAGATGATTAACTGTGAGACAACTGTTTGCACTTGCTACCCAGTACTCCTCTGTTGTAGCAGAAATATTTACTGCTAGTTCCAGTATTTGTGACCCATTGAGTAATCCATCCTCAGCACCTTCAGTTTTCTGTTTGTGCATTACAACACAAACTGCAGTGGTGTTTGCATTCAACCACCCAGAACTATACGACAATGCTATGAGCAGGACCTCAGAGAGAAAAGGAATATCTTGATTACTTCAAGGGTAAATGGGTATTCGGCTGAGAAATAAGAGGATTTCTTAACTATGCTTAGTGTGGATGCAGTATGTTCCTACCTCAAGTCATAAATGTATGAAGCATACTTAGTAGCTAACTACTAATGAACTTAAGTAAAAAGGGCTTTTTTTTTTTTTTTTTTTCCTGTGCTAGGTATTTGACTTTGAACTGTCTGAAAAGGAGATGGATGTCATCCTCAGCTTTAACAGGAACTGGAGGGCAGTTCCAGTGCTCCAGTATGTTCCTTATTATCCTTATTATCCACCAGGCCTATCTCTAGCTGTATTTTCATCCCCTGTACCTTGAAAACATACATGACCAAAACCAAGGGGAGCTCCTATCTTAAACCCTGGACCCCAGGTAATGAGATACATCCTGGAACCAGTGTCAGGAGGGAGATTTGTTGGGCATTCCCTTCAGCATCTTGGTATTCCACATCCTTGTTCACAAGCCTGTGTTCAAATTAATGCCAGCAGCAAAACTTTATGTTGGGAGAGGGAGATTTCAGTTGGGAAATGCTGCTGAAGATACTTTCTATAATACTTAAGTAACCCGTTCTTTCTCTTCTCAGAGCTGTCAATCACAAGGACTACCCCTTCAAAGCAGAATATTAATGCCAGTGGTTTCTGCAAGACCTCCGCGTAACTCCTTCCAGATTAAAAGATGTACACCGTAGCTTAGTCTTGATGAGTTATTCTGTACTTGACAATCATTAAGAGCAGTTACTTGACCTCCTTTTGTAGGAGACCACCACTAGCTGGTAAAAAAATGCATCAAATAGGGATGGAACTTTTGTTATGATGGTTAAAAGAAATCTGGGTTTGATTACTAGTAAAAAGACAATGTCTCTTCATTTCCTTTTTTCCTTGTCTTCCTTAATTAAAGACACGTTTAACAAAAAACTTTGGTTACTAATGAGATTTTTTATATGTTATTTCCAGTGCGGTCAGTCATACTGGCTCATGAGTTGCCATCAAGGACCGCTGTCTCTAATTGCTTTGTTTTTTACATAGTTGTGATTTTTATAGTGTGAATCTCTAATGCTTTAATATTTTATATGAATAAAGTTTGAATAACAACAAAACTTAATCAGTGTAATGCTTAAATTCTTTCGTTAGTTATAAAACATGCCTGAAGTCTGTTTTTTTAAATTCTAACATAGAAATGAGCTTTTATAACTCCTCTACAAGGACAATAGAGGTTACTTTGTGGCTTATGCATCAAACAGGATTGTGCTCTAGCTAGAACCTAAAGAACAAAGTTGTACCTATTACCCCACGTAGCCCTCCCTCCAGACAACTAGAAATTGAACTCTTGTGGGAGAAGAGGTGAAAAGCTGAAGACAGCATCATATGCGGTGATGAAGCACATCAAAATGTACCCAGCCAAACATAAAGGCTACCTACAAATTCAGACTGACTTGCTCTGGAAGTGTCAAACACAAAATTAGATTTTTCGCACCTCTGCTGGCAGCATTCAGAACAATATATCCAGACAAGGGGTTGGCTTTATCTAAGGAAAACAGAGGAAAAACTTTTCTTTAAAAACACCAAAGCAAACCCTGAGGTAGACTCACAATTGCTTTAAAGTATTTTCAGATGGGTAATGCTAGACCAAAGCAAAGGCAGGCTTGACAAAGGCTGTTTTGTGGCATTCTGCACACTGACAAAAGAAAGGCTGGCTTAGGTGCCAAATGAGCTGCAAAAAAGCACCATCAGAAGCTAAGGTGACAATCTGGTATCATCTGAAAAAATCATCACCTCATAATGGTATCAAAACACCAAAAAAACTCACAGAGCTGCTGACTCAGCCACTGGGATTTGTCTTTGGCGAACTCTGCCCAGCGGTTCTGCAGCTGAAGGGAACAAACCACGACCACATCGCTTTGAGGAAATACTGTAAGGCAGAAGCGATTGTGCCCAGCACACTTCCACACGCTCAGAAAAGGCAACAACCAGGAGCAACAGAAACTTACCTACATCAACAAGGAGAAGTGTCACTTCAGCAAAGACTGCAGAGAAATGCAGCAATATAGTTGGTCGGTACAAGGCAGGAGAACAGGCACGCTTGCCAGTATACAAGCTCTTTTCAGGTTAAATCAGGCAGCATCCGATTATTTCTCCCCCAGCAGTTCAGAAAGCTGTGCTTGCTGCAGCCTTTCCAATGCTTCCCGTGGAGCTATCAGCAGCCTGGGGGGCTCTTTCGGATGACCGTGACCTGGTTAGAGCAGGGCATTACGTCCTGTGCTGCCATTAGAGGAAAAAATGCATGGGACAGGAGGATGACGGGAAAGCCAGCAGCTCCGCAGGCTTGGTACTCACGATCATCCAAGCCTGGAAGCACATCCCACCCAGGCAGACAGAAGAAATACAACAGCTCTCGCACAGAAAACATTTTTCAAAGCAGGAAAGCAGATGGCTGTGCCACTAAGTCAGAACCTACTTCGTCGATCACATTGACTTCCGGATGATGCATAGCTCCTGTCTTGTACTGACGGGCATGACAATTAAGATTTCCCCCACACACACCTTAAGAATATGTAGGTTAAAGCTGTTGATTTTACGACTTGGCTGTCTGGTGTAGGATAGTACATCAGGAGAGAGATCCTTCGAGGTTCTTCGCAATGATACCTTATTTTACACGGCCTTGGCACAGTTCCTATCCCAGTTACAACTGGCACGTTCCTACTCATTGACAAACAGAGGCCTGCTGATGGAAATATTCCATTTATTGTGGATGCAGTTTCAGAATACATTGTTTGAACAAATCGTTTTTATTGCAGCTATCGGATGTATTTGAAAGACTCAGAGGAGTGTTTACAAAACCCCCAAACAGAAAACATGACAACTCACAGACAATGTCAGGCACGGTTTCACCCCCTACAAATAACTATGTGCATCTCTATATGTAAACAAGATGTTTCAGCCAAGCAGGGGAGCTCATCTTTGGGTTGAAATATAACATTATTCTTCTTTAGGAAGAAGTCAGATGCAGTAAGAGATGGAAGTGGTGAAAAGGGAGATCCTGGTAGTTCCAATGCACAACAAAGCTGTCAACAACGTGCTCAGGGGCTACTTCAGTTGCTCAGTTTATGCCATCCATACACTGTCGGATGTAAATGCTGAACTGTATGGCATGTAAATTTAAACCAAGCTGACGTCTTATAGCCATGTGTTTACTATATACAAATGAAAACATCTGTAAATAAGATATTCGGGAGAGAGAGTTAAAAAGAAGCACTATAAAGATAGAGGTTTACTTCATTTTAGGTGGATTTCGTGTACGGCACTGATGGATGGCAAGATTTAGTGTGCAGTCATTTGAAACAAGCTCCAACTGTGTTTAGGTTTTTTTTTCTTTTTAATATGGTAGTTTTATATAAATTAAACTACAACGTTTTATACAAGTGACCTATTTTTGACCCTCTATACCCTTACCTTTTCCTCTTTTAAAAACTATACTTTCTTTTTAATTACCCGTTACTGGGCAACTGACATTTAAAATTTTTTAATACTTATCTTACCATACCTCTAATGGCAATTATGAAATCTTACTATAGAAAAGTGTGTGATTTTGTCTTTATTTTTTTAAAGCTGTGATATTGGCTAATTATGTATGTTTATTACTAAATATAATACTCTAGCATGTATTAAAGCATTCTACCATTAGTAGTGCCTTTAGGCTAAACTTTGTAAAGCTATGTGTGTATATAGTCTAAATTGCATTCAATTACTAGTCACTAACAACAAAAAGAAATATCAGTACCGCTGTCAGCTAACATAATCATCCAAATTTAGGTATTAACTTAAACTAGAATGGAAAAATTGATACTTAAAAAAAGTATAAAACAAAAAAAAATTAAAACACGTTATTGATGCAGTATTTCTCATGACATGGGCAACTTACAGAAAATATTACATTGTCAACTAAAGATATTTCTTCCATGCCTTAGTCTAAAGTGCAGAAAGAAAGACTTCTGTATTACAAAAGCAACCATTGTTTTTATAGGTTTACTGCACACACCTTTCTTAAGCAACTTCACTTTACATGTATTTTGGGTCGACCTCTTATGCCAGTTGAAATCACTGTTCAGATACATAGTTAGTTATGACTATCAGTAGGAGAGTCTATATATTTCACAGCATGGGTTTCTTTAGGAATAAAGGCTCTTGTGCAAAGGCAGTACTATTATGATGAATGTCTAGACTGATTATTAAATACAGTGCTAATATACATGGTTTTAACTGGGATAATGCAAAAAGACATTTTGGTAAATAAACATAAATATAAAAAGAACAATTTAGCACTTTTTCCTTTTTTTTTTTCTTCCCCCCAACTGATTGGTCCAGCGTCTTTAGAGGCCTTCTACGGTTCTTTCTCAAATTGTCTCAAACCTGCTGAGAAAAAGAAAGATTAAAGATGGCTTGAAATAACCCAAAGGTAACCCTAAAACAGAGAAGGCACGGCTCTAGATTTAACGCACAGCGTGTAAGAAGGCAGGACACACAGCTGGATGCAGCTGCGCTCCGGAGAGCCTCCTCCTGCAACCCCTCTGCTGAAGCCCTCGTCTCTCTCAGCCTTAGAGCGAGGAGAGGCTCGGCAGCATCCAAACCTCTCGGCGGGGTCTGCTCCCGAAGGCAAGGACGTGCGACCACTAACACCTTCCGTAGGAGCAGAGCAGCGCTAACGCTGAGCGAGCCTGAAAACCCCTCTCCTAACAGCTCGGTTTGAAAAAGGATAAGAGGAAGAGGAAGACAATTCTGTTTTGCATGACTCTAAACTGATCAGAAAAGTTCACAGGCGTAGCATAGCTCTGGCTTGTGAAGAAAAGCGTGTGCACATATTAATGTGTGGAAAACTGAAAGTTTTTCTACATTTGATCATTTCATTCCTAGTGAAGAGTTCAAGGGATGTTGCAAGACATCTTAAAGCTATTAAATTGATCAGTGAATTTCCATTCTTTCCCACTGGTCCTGAGGCACATATTTCCTTTAATTGATTTTATTCGGAGTGTTTTAGATTAAAATAAAAATTTAAAAAGCGCACAAAAGCTAGGAGGGGAATTTTGCTGATTTCTTTCCGTACAACTAGGTTGCATTTCCCAAACTAGTAGTTTCAAAATGACAGCAGTAGGACTCTTTTTGCCTTGAGAAGACAAAATGTACCAAAGCACAGCTCCAGCAAAAGCAGCACTGCTCTTGAGTGCGTTTGAACTCCATTCCAGTCTGTGTACGCAGGAGCACATGAGACTCACAACCAGCCAAAAGAATTATTTTTAAAAATTAACACTGCTGAATTTTCATCAGGCTTCACCATTACTCAGTGGCAATGTTTAAATCAGATGCAGGGCTTGTTCTCAGTAGTACTGAAAGCTTCCATTTCTGCTCAAATAATGCTGCTGCAACAGCCTTGCTTTTTTGTGTTTCTTCTTCACTCATGAAAGGCACATCCATTCCTGCTGCAGCCTTTAACAGAGCCTTTCCCAGATGCCTTACATTTGCTGTAATTAGTTAAATGACATCCCATTCCTCGGACCTCACACAGTTTAATGATGCTGTCCAGCTACAGCAAACATGCTACACATGTGACTCAAGGCTTTGCAAACATGGCTGGAGCGCTGCTAGTCCTCTGTCCTCCTAAAAAGATGATTTAGGCTTATTTCGTGTTTTGATGAGAGTGCAATGGAGCTTTTGAAAGGTAAAGGCAAAAAGGGTTTGTTTTTGCATCAACATTGACAGCTGTAGAATTTTAAAACTTAGATGTGCCTGTAGGAAAATGTGGCAAAGTTTCCATTTTATATGCAGATGTATTATTAGAATTACTTACCATTAGTCTCTGATTTTTTCCCCATAGCTGATACCTGTTTGAAGAAGTAATAATCCAAAATTAAAGTTGAATATGGGAAAACATAGCTATTTATAACAGGGAAACAAATCCAGTCCATGCAAAGGACAGATTTCCACGCACAAAACAGCTCTGCAAGCATAGGACTATAGAAGTTACATGCTGCCCATGGCTTTCTGTGCCTCATTGTACTTTCTTTTATAGATAAAAAGGCAGGTTAGTAACAAAAGACACGTAGAGGCCTAAATTCCAACTAACTGACTGTATGAAGCCGAGCAGCACGTTCCCCCTAGAAAGCCTCCCACAGAGATATTGCCCTTTTAATAATGCACTGAAGTGTTACCTTAGAAGGAGATGGCTTTTCCACTGACTGCTTCTCCCAGAGATTACGTTTGCCAGATACATCTCCTGGTTTTAAATCCTGTATTTTTAAATCGATGTAAGAGAACAGAAACCAATGTTAGTTCAGGTTTATTTTAATTTGGTAGAGAAAAAGTTAGAATGCAACTTCCTCATAAAAAAAAAGTTGAGGAGCATCCACCAGTAGTAAATATTACTACTAATTATCAATTATAAAGCTATTCAGAAAGACACGTCACATAATCACTCCACATACATACATGCTTTATGACAAAAAACAATGCTGCTGTATCTATTTAGTAATGCACAGACTGGCCGTAACTTAACTCCTAGGGAGTACAGTGAAAATTTACTGCATCATCAGGGTTTTAAGAAAGACAATTCCAATTTTTGCATTTGAATGTCCATTACATCCTTCCAAACCTTAGCATGTACCAATCACTAGCCTGACAGAAAAAACAAAACCAAAAAACTCCACACAAAACCAGATGAGGTAACATCATTAAAAATAATAATATTCTCTGAAAATAAGTGTATATGGACACTTTAAGCAAAACTTTTACTTGCAAAAGCAAGTAAAAATGTCAAGTTGCTTCTTGGGGAAAAGCAGGGTTACAAATCCAGACAAAATATGCTAACTAGTAGCAATGCACTTGCTTAAGGACAGATGGATTGGTATCTACCTCTGTGGTTGGCAAACAAAAGACTCTTGAAACAATTTTGGACATTAGTATTCTCCTTTTCAAAAACTGTTCAAGTCCTGCACACCTTCCAGAATCTTGTTCTTGCCATCCATAGAAAGATAGTTTTCTGGACATGAGAATTTCTAACTTGGGATAGAAAAAGGCCCTCTGATAAATGTGAAATGTGATTTCTGCAAGAGGTATTTGCACCCAACAGAGATGTACTACAATTGATCATAATTTATAGCCAAAGAGGGTTGCTATGGTGAAGACTTTAAGCCAATTCTGTACTTCAAAAAGCAAGTTCATCAGTAACAGAGGAAGGAAGAAAACAGCAAAATTGCAGTGGATCTTACCACAAAACTGCTTCCAGTGGACAAAACCACTTCCATAATCCTGAAATAATTTGGGATCTGTGATTTAAGTTGACCATAAAACTGACACCTTAGCTCCCTGTACTTTTAATTGAACATTGTTCAAAAAACCCAAGAATCTTGATGGTCACAAAAGCTTTGAACAATTCTTTATTTTGGTGGAATGTGATGAGGGTAGGAAGTTATTTGCTAACTGAGAAATTTTAGGTTTTGCTTCGATTTATCCTTGTGGAAAAAAAAGTAAAAATCACACATTACAGATGCATATCATTCTTCATAGTCAATTATGAACAGGTTTACCTGACCACCTTAGCAAACAGACCCCCAAAGAAGAATAGGAGGAGGGCAGGTTCCTTCAAGTAGAGATATTGAAAGAAGAAAGAACAATCTATTGAGAAAGAGGGAAATGAAGATATAGATAGAAGCAGTTGGCTAAGGGGAAAACAGGAGGTTAGTTTTACATTATCTAAAAGACTCAGCTTAAAAGAAAGAGGAAAATCTGGAGGCAGATTCTGTGCTGGTTTTCAGCAGTTGTGATTAAATACAGTGACCACAATGACTTCTTTTGCTTTTATATTCATGTCCATAAGGACAAAATCTCCATGTAGCTACCAGTAAATACTGACATTAGGGACAATGCTGCAAACGTCAAGCTCCTCTTTGGTACAAATAGGAGTGTGAACTGAGAAAGTGTTTGTCAGGCTGCACCTTCTATAAAGGGCGAGCGGACTGGCAGAAAAACACTACACAAGGACATGGGAAGAAACCAGTTCTTTAATAAAATCCCAAAATAGGATCATTAACATCATGAGTGATGCCCTGCCATCCTCCAGTATGGACTCTTACACCAGTTCCTCATCCCTACCCTTCTGCACCCCAGAAGTACCTGTTTCTGCTCCTTTCCACACCCACACTGCTGCTTCCCACACTCCCAGCTTATTACTTTGATAGCATTTTCTGCTCTGATTCTTGCTGAAGGCATGCTAAAGGGCCTTCGTTAGAAATTACATTTAGGCTTTTAAAGGATGAAAGTATTTCAGTTGTGTTTAAAAACATACTTGAAAGACTTCTACAGGGCAAGGGCCAAAGAACAAGTGTTTCATCCAAGGCCTATGGCTGGTAATCTCTAAATTAATGGTAGGCCTTTCACAGGTGGGCACATTAATGTCCTTCTCTACCAGAGAAGTGCTTCTCTGAGCACTGTCTTTTTAGAGCACCCCTTTAAGGTGAGAACTGCCTTATTTCACATCCACCCCCCTTTTCTGACTACCCAGAAGTCAGCAGCCAGAGGGCATCTGTGAGCCTCCAAGAGAGGACATGCAGCAAGGTTCCTCCGAAGACCATCAGGTGGTTGAGGAAGCACCATCACCACCTCTGCCTCAGGAGAGAACCCACCTACTGAAGAGATGGTTGTTGCAGGGTTACTTACAGAAGGTTTTGGAGCAGGTGATTTGTTGCTCTCTGGGGTCTTGGTTAACCACTCATTGATACGACTGGAGACTCCAACCTTCAGTCCAGCAGTTTCCTGCAAAATAATAAAATCTAATCAGAAAATTTTCAGAATAGCTTTTGCTATGTTTTCCGCAGTTTAGATTTAAAAACAAAGCCAAGCCTGAATTTAATATAGAGGTCTGCGGCTAGCTAAGAGTCATCCTGTGTGCTCTGATGATATTCTCCCTATGAATTACACAGTACTACTACCCTCTAGTTTTCAATAATGATAAATGTGGGTTGACAAAATCATTTCTGTTTTAGTGTGCTAACCTAGGAATAAACATTAGACATACACCTGCTGTTTCTGGCATAACCCCAAACTCCAAGGAGAAAAAAATCTTTAGCCTAAAAGAACAAGAGACACAAGTCTAAGTCTACATTTTTGTTTTTGTTTTTGTTTTTTTCAAAAAAAGCACATAATAGAGGAGTTAAGTGGCCTAAAATTTAAATCATTAAAATAAATCTTTAAAAGTTTAGAACAAATTACTGAAATTTCATGTCTGTCTAATAACCCACTTCAATCCATGGCTCAGCTTTTTGGCTATGATGAATGCTCATCAACTCACATCAATTTGTAGAAAGGAAATGTTGCCTTAAGGATTTATGTAGAAAAGGTAAAGGTCTCACAAATGCTTCTACACATTATTTATAAAACATCATCATTATCTCACCTATTTAATTCTCCCCTGTCCCCCCCCCCCCCCAAAGAATCTTTCCCGACACAAAGAATTTCTTTGTACTCTGCTTGACCTACCCAGATATATTTATCTAAGATATCTGATGTGGCTCTGGAATGTCTCATAACTGAGCTCAGTACGTCACTGAATTCTTCCATTATACTCAATATTGCAGCCATACAATTTTGTGGGTTTCTGAGGACCTCAGGATCCTTTGGGATATTCGTCACCAGCGATGTCAACAGGAGCAGCCAGGCTTACTCATAGGAACATGAATGGCAAGGTCAGGTCCATAACACAACTCTCTATATCACTATGTAAAATTAAACACATACCTTATTTGGTGTTCCTGTCCCAGAAGGTGATGAAAAAACATTGCCCTTCTCCCACATGCTCTTGATATTACGGACACCCTCAGCTGGAACAGGAAGGTCGGAGGCTGCTGGCTTAGCTGGTCTTGCAGACTTTGTGCCCTGCAGAAGAATTGAAGCCAGTTGGTGGTTGGCATTAAGAGCTGGAGTTGCAGGATGTTTTGACTTTGCACTGGGGAATGCAGCAGCTGTAAGTGGTTCTAGCAATGATCACGCAAAGACGGAAAGAAGTACCCAGCTCAAGAGATGCCACTGAGACTCTGCCCCTTTTCATTTGCAGTTGCAGTTCATTTGCAGTTTCATCTGCCATTGCAGACATGACTAGCTATGAAAACTGCAGTCACTTAGATTTTTGCACTCGTTACATTTCTAAAGCTCATGGCAAACCACAGCTCTGCACGCAACTGCTCCAAGGCTTTCATTTGTCCTCTTTCAAGTCTCAGCACTTGCATCCTGTAAGCAAAGCTCTCAGGAACACAGCTAAGGAAAACCTTATGCAGAAGCAGAGAAAGACTGCTCTGTCATTCAGCATCAGACTCTGCTATATCTGTCCCAGACAGCTTAACCTCACAACTAGGGAATTCTAGGGGTAAATATCAGCAATTACAGAATATTGGGAATGAGGGGTTTTTTAGAGCAGATGATTGAGGAATTGGAGGGGCTTTGGCAGTGTGTCTTTTGCACAGTTACCAAGAACACTGGACCAAACTCCTCCTGTTGCTTCATTTCAAAATTCTTGTACGTTTTACGTAACACAGATTTGAGGAGAATAAGAGCCTGTATGAGCTGAGGCTTTGCCTCACTAGCTGCAAAGCAAGTCAGATTTGGCAACTTTCAGAAAAATCAGAAACTCAGCAAAGGAATAGTTTCCAGTCAGATGGGAGCTCTACATAGCTGTGAAACTGCATTGCCTGCCCCTTGCTGTAGAGGACAGAAGCTGTATGCTCCTACTTCAATGATATGGGGACTACCAGGTGCCATGCTAACATTCATCTCTAATGGAGGGGTTTGAGCTAACTTCAGCTTGACATAGGCGCTGGAGGCAAGCCTGAGCCTTTCAGCACCGTCATGCATGCGTTTTTTTCATCGGGAACTGACACACAGACTAAAATTCTCCAGCACTGATAGGCTTCCTAGTGGAAAGGTTAAACAGACAACAGCCACAGAAAAAAGCCTTTGTTAATTGATTTTCAATTACTAAATTGTCCTTTAAGTTAAAGGATAATAAAGCCTGACCAATTAATACCTTAACGCAATACCATGCTTCCCCATATGTGAACAAGAGGATAAAAAAAAATCCAGCAGGGAATGAATAATGCTAGATTGCAATCACAGCTATCAAGACAATATCCCTTTTTATACTATTCTATTCCCATTACACTTACCAACCCAGCCCATATTAACCAGTAGTTTTCACATTGCCTGTACTCACTTATTTATAAAAACAGCTTAAAAACTACCTATTTTTCCTTGGACTATGAAAAGGAAAAAAAAAACCAATTCTGGCTTCAAGGCACATTGTTAGCCACTACTTGTCAAAATCACCTGGGGTCAAATTCTGCATTTTATTTTTATTCCATTTTTTCCTTTGTCACTACTTAACTCTCTAGTTCGCTAAAGTGTCTGTCTTTGCCAAGGAATTTCACTCTGAAGTGGCAGCCAGCAACACAGGCCCAGTTTGTTGCTCTCCTAAATAAGCTGCTAAATCAGCTTTGCTCAGGATGACTATCAGCTCTCTGCAGATAATACTCTCATCAGCCAAGAGGATGTGACTGTCATTCGAGATGCCAACTGAGTCCTTCAAGAGCTACTCCAAGCTTACAAAGCAGAGTAAATTGCAGCATGAAAGGGAAGATAAGAATCCGATGCTTTGTTTAGATATATATCTAGATGTTGGTTACAACTGTACCTCAAGCATTTCGTTCTTGAAGTCACATTAAAAAAAGAGTTTGTGACCAAAAATCCCTGGAATTCTTAACAGTAAAGCATAGGCTGATTAAAGTCCTAAAAGCTGTTAGTAACTAGAGCCATCATGACCTGGAATTAACTTACCTCAATTGCACTAGTGTATTGCTCAAGTCTGCTGTCAATCTTTGAGACAACTGCTGTTGTGTGGGTGGGTTTCATACCACTGTAGGAAGTAGAAAAAAAAGAGAGAAAGAAATTATTATTCCCTCCAATTAAAAACACTGCTGTTTTGACTGAACCTACTGTTTTATTGCTTTACCTCTTCTGAGCGGATTTGTTCAAAAATTCTGCTCGCTCCTCTATCTAGAAAAGAAAGAAATAAGACCTATAAGTTTAAAATTAATAAAAAGGCAGCTTGTACAAGGCCAGGCTAAATGTCATTTTAAATGTCAAAAGGTCAATCCAAAAGAGATGCATTCCAACAGAAGTCACCACAGACACACAGATTTTACAGTTAGGAGTCTATTATGCTACAAATTCATACGGGTGGATATGTTTTCTGCATTAATGTTTGCATCCTGCATATTTCTTCAGTGCCCTGTTTGTAACAAGAGAATTAGCCACCAGCACAGAAAGGAGAAAAGAAGTTTATCTTATGAAAGGGGTTGATATTCACAAAACTTATGTCAAATTTCCTCAATTTCCCACATAAGGCAAGTATGTATCTCTTGAGACAGACAGCAACATTAATAAAGTTTTTCTGAGTTGAGACATCAGACTAGGCCAGGTTTGGAGCTCAGTCATGTACCCTATCTCATGCATGTCTTTGAAGGGCACTGACAATTTAATTTGAGCTCCAAAAAACTGATCAGACTGTATTCTGCTCATGTTCAGCAGTGCCATTGCTGAGTCAATATCTACCAGCTGTTATCATATAAACTGGTATCTTGCATTTCATCATTATTTTCTACTCTGTGAGTAGGAACATATTGCAATGTTTCCTGGGAAAAAGAATAATGAAGGTCTCATAAGATTTATGCCAAATCTTTCAATAATTTGAAAACAAAAAGACTCCATCCCTGAATACAGTTTTAAAACTTTTCAAGATGTGGAGGGTCTATTTGCATTCCGGGTCAAGAAATACTTTAATCAACTTCCTCATGTCTCTTCCACATTGCATTGTTCCAGTTCTTGTCCCAAGCTCTACAGTTTCACTTAAAAGTAAAATATACACAACCAACTCCAAGGAACAGAAATGACTATTAATCACTCTGGCTGGATTCCTGTGGATTCCCCGGTCTCGGTACGGGCTGTCCACTTTGAAGTTACTTTAACAGTGACTGCTGTGGCATTCATGCCTTCAGAATAAGGCAATGACAGCCATTCCTTTAAATGGTTCTCCTCGGTGCCCTTAGTATCCACAGGCTGTACCAGGATACTAAATCTCACAGCAATCCCATCAAAGGGCATGCATGTTTTATTTCTCCAGCCCATACAAGCAAAAAACTCAGGCAGTTCACTTCAGCGTAGAATTTGCCAAACAAGCTGGAGTCCTTCCAGCGCAAAGGCACCTCTAGAAATACCTATACACAATTTACAGAGTAATTTACATTAACAGTTTTAGTTGCCAACATAGGATCTAAACACAGCCCTGAGAGGAAAGGAAGGCTTTGCTCGGGTATGCTCCAACTGCTTAACGCACTGTTGTCACAAGGTGGCAGCCGTACACCAGGCAAGAGCTGAAGCGCCTGCACGCCCACCCGGGGTTGGAGCTGCCCCTCTTCCTCCGCCAGCCTTAACGGTGTCCAACTTAGTTTCACCCAGAGGAAACGCAGCCCGCATTGCCATAAAACGAGCAAGTAAATTATTTGATTAAAAGTGACTAAACAGATCTACGATGGTTGCTTAAAACACGTCACGTCTCCTCAATTATGGTACAGTAGGAAAAATTTCCCACAATGCTGATTTCTGGGTCATAACCAGCAACGCGTCAAAATGATGAGTTACACCAACAAGAAACGCTGGTTTCTCCCATGCTCTGCATGAACAGGTAATTCCCTGACTGCATCTGTGAAACCCTGGCTGGCAGCAAGGACAAAGAATATGGACTACCTCAAAGAACTAGGACTTAAAGTAACCATCTAACAATTCACTTACAGCATCTTCTAGTACAGATGAACTGAGATTCCACTTGAAATCTTACAAAAGGGACAGATGTTAAAAGATGCTAACGGTAAACTCTTTATAGCCTTCCTGTGTTCAGGATGAAGCGATGTTTCTACACGGCAGGAAAACCTGGTGGCAGTAGTCACTGGTGTAAGAGGGGGATAAGTTGGGGTGAAGACGGACATGTATTCTTGGGGCTGTAGTAAAAATACAAGGGGTCATTCTTTATCCGTTGGATAATTTTCTTCATAGCAGACCTGCTGTGGTATCAGGAACAAGTCAGGGATTGTTCAGAACAGGAGAGTGAGGAAGCAAAGTAGAAAATAAGTTAAATGGGAAAGCAGAGTTAGGAAGCGATCCTCAGAGCTGAACATGGTCCTCTTTCCAAGGAAGCAGGTGCTTTGTGTGGAGGGATAACACATTTTCTGCTCCTTTATACGTGAATTTGTTCTAGAGCATGTTCCTCAAAACACAGCATGCATGGAAGAGAAGCATACCTTGAATACACTTAGAGCAAACACAACTGTATACACACGTGTATTCAACATATGGATCAAACACATTTAGACTGCACAGCAACATCTAAAGGTCATTTACCCACTACAGACCACACAAACTTCATGCAAAGAATTTAAAATGTTTGGCACATACAGTAAACAGTATTACAAAATAGATCTGTAAGAGAAATAGGGAAAGCAAGGTGGTTAGCACAAAATGCAAGATATTTCCTCAATTTGAGACCAGGAAATAAGAATAATCTTTTTGCTGCATTCAATTTAACAGGATCTTGTTAAATAGCTTGGACTATGTTTTGTCACCACAGAATACTTGCCAAAGCCTCTGTCACAGAACACACACGTACTCCAAAAAGTCAGCCTGCCGACCTCTAATTAAATTATGACCAGAGAGAAAGAACACAGGATCTCAGGCTGCATCTCTCCCACCTAACCTCAGTTGCTTGAAAGTTAAGCATTTAGTCAAAATTACTCATTTTGGTTCTCGCTATAGTCAGTGGAGAAGCAGAGGAGCTCACCTCACCCTAGGAAAGGTCAGATTGCTTGTCCACTGAGGGTGGCTCTCGCTTTCTATTAACTACCAAAGAAGCTTAGATTAGGCAACAAAATGCTTAGATGGACACCCACCCTTCTGCTGGTAAAGTCAGATGAATTGAAACCAATGGACATAAATCAAAACCATGAGGAGTCTCACACCTGATTAGGGCCTTACTCAACGGGGTCAGCACATACAAGTGGCAAGGAATAAATTAAGCAAGATGTTATGCAGGGATACATGTATGCATTTATCCATATTCAATATTATATAGACATGTTTTGTTTGCTGATTGTGCAAGAAATGTCTTGCCTATTAAAAACACATGCTGTTTTTTGGCTGGCATAGAGTTAATTTTCTTCATAGCAGTTAGTAGGGGGCTATGGTTTGGATTTGTGCTGAAAACAGTGTTGATAATACAGAGATGTCTGTGTTACTGCTGAGCAGCGCTTACACAGACTTGAAACCTTTTCTGCTTCTCACATCACCCCAGTCATGAGTAGGCTGGGGGTGCACATGAAGTTGGGAGGGAACACAGCTGGGACAGCTGACCCCAACCACTCAAAGGGATATTCCATACCATATGACANGGTATGGGGAGTAGAATTGAAAAAAAAAAACACCTCATATCCAACAGGCGGAAGAACCTAGTGGAAATCCATTTGAAGTGGTAGTCCCTGGGAGTAAAGTGGCTTTCTCCTTATCCTCCCTGAGTGGCTCACACGCTCTTTTGCTTCATTAAGCACAGTTCGGCTTTTTTCTGCTGTCAGCAGCATCTGTGCAGTGCACCAATTTACTCCAGTTTACCTGCCAGACCAGAGTGCTGCCATCAGCATCAAAGATGGGGAGAAAACAAATGTCACAAATCCTGTTCTCACCACTCTATCTTCCTTCTGCCACAAGAGTAGCTCATTTAAGAAGAACTGATTGTGTGGAGTCTAATTCTTTCCAGTGACTGCTCCAGCTGTCAGGTATTGAGAGCAACAATGAGATGGGACAAGACAGGTTTTTTAAGGAAAGGCAAAAAAACCAAGAAACCTTCAAGTCCTGAAAAGTCCTATCTTCTGGCTTAGCTGTCAGCACTGCCTTGCAGAAAGCGCAGGCTGCCACATCAGCCTGCATTTCCCAGAAGACATTTTCTGCAAAGACAGGAGATATCTCAGGCTCTCAGTGTCCTGCCATTGCTTCCTCCCCTCCATGACTAATCGCTTTTGCGTTTCTGTAGTGGTGGAGCTCATCCCCAAGAAGAGACTTAGTACTGAAATATCCTGTTTGCTCCTGATTAACCTAGACAATAGTTATACAAGAAGTCAATAACATTCCTTCCCAAAGTAAAATGAGGAATGAACTTGTCTAAAAAGGAAAATGAACAAAGATTATGAAGAAAATCTGATTCTTCTGCTGCAGCACCATTTGTGTGAACTAAACTAGGGAAAGCACTAGCTTGAGCAGGATGGGAGAGCAGCAGAGGTTGTTCCAGCTTTTTTCCTTGTAAAAAAACCCCACAAAACAAAACAACAACAACAGAACCCCCCCAAAAAAACAACTGAGAGAGGGCATCGCCTGAACAGAGGTTTGGTACTGCTGCTACTGCCCACAGGGACTCCACCAGCCCTGATAAATTCAAGCTGCTTCTGTCCTTGAGCTAGTGATGATCTTGGCCTGTATTTACTTTGCATGCTTCCTCTTCACTGTCCCCTTGGATAGGACCAGCCCACGTGCTGTCACTGGGAGGACTCCACACTGCTGTAGTAGGTCTGCTGAAGTAGTGTCTCAGGTTTCAGGGAAACACTGTATTTCACAGTTAAAACAACAGGAGCTGTCAACACTGTGTAGGCTGTGATTGAGTAGACGACAGACTAGATAATCACAGTAGTCCTTTCTAAATATAAGCATGTATATATTATGTCCATGTTTGTGTACATACATTTATAAATGTGCATCCATAAAACATGTAATACATGGAGATAAGTTGCACATCTTGGTCTCTCAATTCTGAATCTGCATGTCATCATGTCAGTCCATGCCCTGCCTGATGGATAAATGCAGTGTCCATAAGATGGTAATATGCCACACTCCTTTTCAGTTTATCTCCCTTCTTTCCTTTGTTCTTGCAGTTCACTTGGTAAACAGCATGACCTACTTTCCTCATCTAAGTCACTCCCAGGAATTCTTTTTCTTCCCAAAAAACTTATCACATCAGGAAAGACAAAGAAAAAGATGCTTTGCCAGATAGTGATCTAGGAGAAGTCAGAATGTGTACATGTATCATACAGTATTTAACACTGAGCCTCCCTTTTTTCATTATTAATTCCAACCGCCCACCCACAAATGTGCATTTAGGGTTCTCACATGACTCATGACACATCTAACCAGATGATACATTAATCAAGGGAGAAAATACGTGCCAGATGCTTTACAAGTCAAAAGATAACTTGGGCAGTGCATAACAGGCAACGAGGAAGCAGTGTACCAACCAGTTTACACCAGCCTGAGAAGTCAGTCCAAATGAAAGGTAACAAAATATACTGTCTTCTAAAAACTGGAGTTTGACATCAGGTTATTAAAATGAGATTATTCTCTCCTCAGCTATTGACCACAGAAGGCCAAGAAATAATTTAGGGTGTGAAGTTCAACAGCATTACATATCTACTCTGGCCACCCACAGACACTGGACTGGAATATGTACGGTATCACCAATTTCTCAGAGAGAGAACCAGAAAAAGTGTGTATAGAGTTGCATATATGAGTTTTTGTAACAAACAGCTTCTACTTAACGAGCCATGAAAACCAGCAGCAATCATCATCATTAAAAAATTGGACGTTGGATGCTTAACGACATTTAGAAAATTCCAGCTTTCCTCTAAAAATACACTTAGTAGAATAGTGTAGAATCAGTCCAAAAGCTCTCTGAAAGCTATTAACCTCCTGCCAAATCCAGTGTTTTTTCCCACCCTCCCCAAAATTATGATCTATATCTTTCTATTATGTGTTTTCAAGCATAATTTCCTCTCTTCTGAGTCATCTGTGAACTAAAGCTCCAAATGTATGTCATAAAAGGCATCTCAATAAAAAGAAAGAAGAAAAAGAAGCCCTCCCCGGAGGGCTGGGAAGAAGCTGTACATTTATAGTGTCTGTTATTGACATGGTCTTTTGCAAATGAAAGGGCAAGATCAGGTTTATCTAATCAGAGCAAGTTGTGAAGCCTGGCAATCTTCGTTTACAGCTGTGTGTATTCTGTCCTTGTATTTCAGGTTCAGATGCATCCGAGAAATCAAATGCAACTCCAGTCAAAAGCATTTGGACACTATATTTACTAGAACTGGACCCAAACCAGTATAGGCCTAAAGCTCCGGAGCCATTCAAACTGTAGCTCTCTGTGAGCAGAAATGTAATTTTGACCAAATGCAGTTTATCACTCAACAAATACAGTTCTTAATCCCACGGAGATCCACTTCATGGTCCAATGAGTTCCTACCTGATAACCTCCTGCCTGGTTCTTTTCTCTCCTAGTGCCCACTAAGCGGCCTTTTTTGATACACATTTTGGATTCTTAAATAACTAATGACACAAAATAAGAAAAGGAAAAGATAGTTAAAAACGATTAGTAGATGTGTAGTTTGAGCTTGAGCTGAGAAAGCGACTGGACTGCACACCAATACTAAGTTCCCAATAATTTCAGTGGGGCCAGGATTCCTCTTCTATGCTGAAAGGCCATTTAATTGATTTATTTGACTTCAAATATAATATAGGCCACAGAAGACCACTTAAAAATTCCTGCAGCAACAGAATGGTTTTTTTCTCCCTGTTATGTAAGAAAATGAAATCCAGTCCAGTACTTCTAGATGCTATTTTTAGGGAGATTAGACATAAACTAGAACTCCCATATGGGGCAGTTTCAATTAATGATGATTAGGCTGAATATGCTTAAAGACAAAGTAATCTATCAAGGAAGAAAGTAATCCTGGCGGTGGAAGGAGAGAGAGAACATTTGTGATCTTTATCTGTTCCAGTTCACAAAGCACTCCTATAATAAATCAACATTGAAAATCAACACAGTAATACAGCTCTAAGCTTCCAAATAACTTTCTCTTGAAGGTGAAGATCATTTTTGGACACAGAAGTGTGACCAGCAGGTCAAGGGAGGTGATTCTCCCCTCTACTCTGTTCTCATGAGTCCCCACCTGGAGTACTGCATCCAGCTCTGGGGTCCCCAGTACAAGACAGACATGGGCCTGTTGGAGTGAGTCCAGAGGAGGACCATGAAGATGATCAGAGGGCTGGAGCACCTCTCCTATGAAGACAGGCTGAGAGAGTTGGGATTGTTCAGCCTGGAGAAAAGAAGGCTCTGGGGAGAACTATTTGCAGCTTTCCAGTACCTAAAGGGGATCTGCTGGAAAGCTGGAGAGGGACTGTTTACAAGGGCAGTGAGTGACAGGACAAGGGGGAATGGCCTTAAGCTGAAGGAGGGGAGATTGAGATGAGATCTGAGGAAGAAATTCTTCCCTGTGAGCCTGGTGAGGCACTGGAACAGGTTGCCCAGAGAAGCTGAGGATGCCCCATCCCTGGAAGTGTTCAAGGCCAGGTTGGACGGGGCTTTGAGAAACCTGGTCTAGTGGAGGGTGTCCCTGCCCATGGCAGGGGGGTTGGAACTAGATGATCTTTGAGGTCCCTTCCCATCCAGGCCATTCTATGATTCTCTGATTTTTCATCATCAAGAACAGCTAACTCCTAGTCTAGACTCTATTTGAAGAAAAGTTCTCTAGTTTTCAATCATCCCAATGAATGAAGTGTTTCACCTAAAGGTTTAAGGTTAAGGTCTATTTCAGACCATTGTCCCAGGTCTGATTTCAAGTATTTCCACACTACTTTTGTGTTTGGCTGTTGGTTTGGAATGCAACACCCATTACTTTTTATGTACTATAGATGTTAGTGGAGAGGTTACCTTGAGAGATGAACCTTTAGGACTGAAACATTTAAATGGCTTCTTATCTTCAGATACACCATCTTCTGGCATCTTTTGGCGCTTCTCAGCAGCTTCAGCCCTTCTCCTTTCAATTTCTTCCTTCATCCTCCTCTTTTCCTCCTTAAAAAAATATGAATGGTCACTTATTCTTTCAGAAACTACATCACCATTACAAGGCTTTGCAGTCCTGCAAACATTTACCAAATTTTCTAAGAACAGATTTTTATACCAGTCAAAAAAGTTCAGTGACCTATCCAAAATCTAGCAATGTATGCTAATCCATCACAGTGTTAAGGACGCAGGGAAGACAGCTAGTCTGTGCTGCTTTAGTGTCTTCTCACAGTGAGGTCACCAGATTTATTGTGCCACATAGTGCCACTTAACGAGAGAAAAAAGTACATTTATAAAAATACTTAAATTCAGTTTCTCTGTATTCTCATGTATCACCTTTATACTGTTCTTCTGTCCATCTACTTTGCCAAGTTTAATACTTCACAAGTTAAAAATCAATAGGTGCCCAAAAAAGTGAAGATTTTTACTGCATAAGCTATGAATCAAACCAGAAGCCCTCAAAGCGCAACCATCATGAGTGCTGGTCAGCAGGGTCTGACCCGCAAGGTATTGTGCAATCTCGGCATCTATTCAGTTCTACTGTCATGAGCTTAGTATATTAAAGCAATTGGCATTCAGCTGCCAAACATTATTATTATTATTATTCATCTACCATTTGTTTTCCAAACAACTAAGATTCCTAAATGATGCACCAGAGAACTGGAAATAATATTTATATAGTCCCTTGGCAGAGGAAGCACAAGCAAACAGATGTGCTTGGGTACTCACTATTTAAATAGACAAGAATATCTTCCTAATGAGATCTAGCCCATCAGTACTATATATAACATTACATTCCAGCTCATCTGGAGCAGACAAATTTTGACATGGACTTTGTAATTCAATCTGTGTAATGTCAAAAAGACACACCGAATAAATTAAGAACTCTGTGGCTGCCCCCAATATTTTGCATCCCCAAGAAGATAAGAAATTTGTAACTATCGCAGATGAAATCCTGACTCATGAAGATATTTATTAGAGCCCTGTCTTTCCTGAGGGTAGAACTGTAATGTTTCTTTCTACCCTGGACAACTGCATGTTTTACCTCAGGTCCTCACTAAAGCATCTATGCGATGTGGTCAAATATATTTGTGATATCAAATATAAATGCAGTTAAATCTGAAGGTTAGAAAATGGGGTGATTTTAATGCTGGATAGCACGTTGGAAATCAAGGTCTGTTGTGACAGACTACCTCTTGACAGATGCTAAGAAACAGTGATGCCCAGACCACCACACAATCCAGAGGGTCCAGATAAAGGGTGCGATTTGAAGCAAAGTCATGGCAGTAATTCCCCATACAGCAACATCAGATCCAAGAAGGAGAAGCACGCTTTGGCCCATATGCTTGTGTTTGGTCTTGCCTGCCTTGTTGCATGCTCCTTCCTCACCTATGAGCCAGTCTCCCATGGACTCATTCTGCCTTTTTGTCAAACACAGACCCATCAATCTTCAGCCCCACCAACTTCTTCACCTAAAAGTGCCTGTGGCAGACACTGCTGTAAAGAGTTATCAACTAATGCAAGGCCAGTGGAAGGCCATTTATATCCCTACAAGGGAGTAACAACAGTCCAATACTACTTATTTTACACTTACCTCCTCTCTGGCTTTTCTGTCAGCCTCCTCCTGCTTCTTTCTCTGCTCCTCTTCCTCCAGGATCTTCCGGCGCTCCTCCCGCCTTTTCTTCAGTTCGTCCAGCTCTGCCGCCGCCTCCTGCTGCTTCTCCTTCAGCTTCTCAAAATCCTCGTTCTCGCCTTGGCGACGGCGCTGATCTTCTAGCCGCTTTCCAGCTCCGACCTGAGAGCCTGGCTTCACTTCATCAGCATTTGCGGTCCCTTTCAAATTGGAACGGCTGGGAAAGAAATTAAAAAGAAGGTGATGCACCATGGGGTTTCCCTTCTCGGCTGGAGCCACCTGCTGCCATGTGCTCACCTGCAACACAAGAGCCTGGCGCTCAAAGATATTGCCTTACAAGACCTTTGGCTCCTTGCAAACTACAAGAGGCCCAAAACATTTTCATCAGGAGTTAGTAGGCTGGGACACTACAAGGAGAACATCTCCCATCCGCTGCCAGTGAGGAAGGAGTCTCTCGTGTGCTTGTGTGCACAGGGGTTGCACCACCCTGCCCGAGAACTCAGGCCACGTGCATTTTTAAAAGAATTCAGTAACCGAGCTTGAAATATTTAACATCTCATGTAACTTCAGCAAGGGGTATCACATCACCATCTCTATGGTATAAACTGTTACAGTTTCATACCTCTGCTCAACAGTTTGTATAGAGAGGAAACACTTCCAAAAGCATATTATACTTCATACAGAAAACAAAGCAATGGAAAGCCATAACTAATTCCTCTCTGTTGATTTTAAATGAGATAAATTTACATACAAAAAACTTATAGCAAAAATATTATGCTATGTTCTGAGTAATAAAAGATGCACTAACACTTTGCTTTCAAAAGCAAGTATTTTTTATAAACCCTCTAGAAAAAGACAAGCATCTTTCAGAACAGAATAAATTACTTGGAGAAAACAGAAGGAGACACAAGAGGGAAGAGAGTCTTACAGCTTCAACAGTGTTTTAAACACCTAAAAACGTTCCTATCTCATCTATAACACCTATCATCTCCCAGCCTATATGAACAGAAAGGTTCATCAGATCTTTTGCTGACGTTTTCCAGGGAAAGTATGACTTTTTATTAAGGAACTGGAAATTATTTATTAATGGCAACTTTCCACAGGAGAAAACGGTAAGTTTTCCAAGCAGCTGTAATATGTGAGACAGAAAGAAAGAACAAAATAAAAAAAAAACCCCACCCAAAAAATTTGCATAGCTGAAGTGCATACTTTCAACAGAGTCAGATAGCATCGCCTAGTTAAACAATTACCGCACCAGTGTTTAGACAAATGTCTGCTCCCTGAGTGCGTTTAATATTACTGCTGACAAGGAGATAGGTACATAAGACGTATCAGTGTGCTATTCACAGGAAACACAAAGGGAACGTAATTATGGATTGAAAAAAAAAATAAAATAAAACCAAACCTTTCTGCTCTGATCTGTTCATATTTAAAAAAGCTGGATAGTAATGACTTCATTAATGCAACCAGAGTGTTTCAGAGTGTAATACCACAAGGTGGTACAAATCAAGTGTTCCAACAATAATAATAACTGTTAGAGACAATCAGATTAGAGCAAATACCGTATAAATTTGCAATCTGGTGAATCACACCCAGTCCTGCAAAGGTGCTTTTCATTCAGATAGATGCCTCATCTAGATGGAGTTAACCATATAAAACAGGCTGTAGGACCAGAGCTGAATTATCTCTGGTTTCAATATCACAACACAATCTACTAACACAGTGTCCTCTGCCCCTATGTGATTTTACCAAATTGGATGAAATTCAGTTCTAGCATGGCATGCATGATTTAGGAATTATATCATTTAAAAACATATGGCAAAATAGCATAACCAAACTGATGCTGTTATGCGAATTCAGCTGCTGTACTTCACCTGTGCAAGTTCAACACTGAAGTAGTATGACCTGGCACTTATTTTGCAATGTGTTTACTTTGTTTTAGAAAGTCTTTTCTATGCAAGAGAAAGAAAGTCTTTTCTATGCAACAGTACAAAGTAAAGCTCAAGAAAAAAAAAATACCCCAGAGATCTGTGAATGTACATACCCCCAAGTAAATTCTCATCCTTGATCTTCTAATCTAGAGTTACAAGTACATAATATATATTTCCCTAACATCACCTTATCACAATCCTCTTCTGCTCCAGGCCCTATTCCTAAATGTGCTTTTGCAGTGGAATCACTTAAACTATGAAAGTAGAACCCCAAGATCACCCTTCACCTAAGTGTCAAATTAATGTAAGTGGTCACAAAAAAGGGCTTTCATCAGGTAGCAATGTCTAATTAAAGAAAGGAACTCACGGGGGTTTTTTAATGAAAAACACATTGTGCATTGTGAGAAAACATTGAAAACTATTTGAAATTTCACTTAGCCCATTCAAAAACAAAGTGAGGACCAATACCTTGCTCCTCAGGTATGATATTGGGTGTCCAGCCTGAAATACCTCTGATTCAGTTTGCAGAGGTCTGAGAACCGAAAATGTTCTACAAGTCTCTCTAAGCCACTAAGTATTTCTAAGGATCCAGTGCATCTATCCTGCACAGGCCATGAGAAATCCCTGTATGTTTTAAGGCTTTCCTGCTTCATTGCAAGGTTGTAGCCTCTATAGCAAACATCACAGCAACCTCACTTTTTTTTTTACTTTTTTTTTTTGCCTCTTGGTCTCTGAAGTTTGTGTTTCCAACCCACCCAGGCCTGCAAGCTTTGGACCAAAGAAGATGCAAGAGGTCACTTCTGATAGACAAAATCATATCCCCGTCAACAGCAAATCCTCAGCCCTCAGAACTAATAGAACTAAGAACATAACATTTCCCAAGATTCTCTTAATAAATAGCCACTCTGTTTTATATTAGCATAGAAGAAAGATTAGTCCTCAGTGATTTCAGTGCAGATAGCCTCAATGAAATTAACAGCTACTCTCAGCTTTCAACTGATAAAAACCAAAGGCAGAATCTAGTCTTACCATTTTTGATTGGAGACCTCAGGTGACTATTTTGTCCTCCTTACAAAGAAGGACATTTAAAGTTTCTAGCTTATTTTATTCTCATGCAGTTTACAGGACTTCCTCTACTGATTCTGCATAATCCAAAATAGCAAACAATAAACTGGCAGTAATTCTCCTTATTTCCCTCCACCTCCCAAACTCCTCTGTTTTCAACAGATTCTGGGAATCTCTGTTCCCTACTGTTGACATTGGGAAATTAGTATTGAGATGCTGGGTGGAGGAAGAGTTTCGTAAGCACCTCTTTGGTACTAAGAAATTAAGTTAGTTGCCAGCTTTCAGACATGGAGGAAAAGGAAAGAAGTGGTTTGTGGGAGCCAAAAATGTCAGAACAATGTGAAAAAAAACATGTTACATCATATTTAGGACTTTTGCAGTCCTGTATGAGAATAGGGAGGAAGGCAGGTGGGAGGGGAGATGGGAAGGGGAAACCATAAAATGGGGTTTTATTCTGTATTTCTCTTACTGACTGACGTAGACAAACAAGCCACAGATAAGATTTTTCTTTAGCTTCCACTACGTTATTTTATTCTCAATCCTCACCACTAAGTGTTAGCCAAGTTACATGCCTCCTAACTGGTATCTGATATGTTCATGTAAAAGCAAAAAGAAAGATAGTTCCAAAACCCAACAATGTGGGGGCAGTTCATTAGAAATTAGGCCAAGAGCCGTAATTCATACCTAACAGCCCAACAAATACTAGAGCCTCTGCTAATGTTGCCAACCCAAGTCTTCTACTCAAGCTGATCAAAGGCTATTAAACTGGCTTCTTCCCACGTTTGGAAAATAGTAGAAGAAAAACAGAAAAAGAAAAAAAGGAGTGGAAACTCAAATCTACATATTGTTACTAAGGCCTGACTCCCACAGGAAGTAAAGCAAATGAAAACACAACAAAAATATTTTTAGAAAACCATTCTCATGTTATTGATGATGTGACCCAAGTCATGAAGCAGGACAGTTCTGAGCAAGGCCGATTTCCTGCTATTCCATCTCCATCTCTGTCTGTCTTTTGGCCTTAGGTCAGGGTGTCTCCAGGGACTTTTGAGCTGCATTTTATTTTGAGAAAGTTTGTTTTTCCCGGAAGAATCACGAGGGGAACACTGAGATACAACAGCAAATTCCATCTGCCATGCACAGATTTCTCAAGTGCCTGGAGAGCTTAACCTTTTCTTTGCCTGTGTCAATGTAAAAGAGGAAAAGATGTGCAGAAGGAAAAAATATTAGATTCCTAATCTATTCATTCCTGCTTTCTGCTAAAAGGAAGAACTTCTACTCTGCTTCACGTATCCCCTCCTTTTAGCACGCAGAATCCTTTTTTAAAAAAAACTTTTCACTAGGAATTTGTTACCTTCGTTGAATTTCCCAATATAGCCATAAGGCCAAATTTTCCTTGAAAAGAAAAATAAAAATCAAACTGTGGTACAGCTTATAAAAAGACAAAAAATAGAACATTTTGGCTAGGAGAGGTTTCCACCTAACTGAAAAATCACTCTTACGGAGAAGCCTTTAATTTCAAGGTTTGCCTTGAAATCAAGAGAGAAGCTCTTTCAAGAGTTACCAACTGGACTGTGCTCCATACTGATATGTAGAGCCTGATTAAAAGCAGGTAGGTTAACAGAAATAGGTTACATCAGTAAAGGTTGAGATCTGACTTAAAAAATTAGAAAACACAAAATCTTGGCTGTGGTCATTACTGTGGTCCTCTGCGCAGATATTAGAAATAAATGTCCTTCAAGGAAGGAAAACCCCAGCAGAGCAAAAATAAGCCACTCATCTCTACTGAGGGAGCAAGACTATTGTTTACATCTGCTTTCTGTACTTCTTTTTGTTACCTGCAACAATGTGGGGGCAGTTCTTTAGAAAATAGGCCAAGAGCCTTGATTCATACCTACAACCCAATGAACAGTAGAGCCTCTGCTGATGTTGCCAGCCAAAGTCTTCTACTCAGCTGCTACAAGGCTCTTAAAGAGAGATCCAGAGACGGTCCCCTGCTCTGCTGTAACATAAGCAAGAACAATGCTCACTTGGAACTTACCCAAAAGCATTCTCAGCAGATTTAAGTTTTGGGGCAGTGAGTTCACGTTCTCCATTCTGCGCCTTTTGTTCAGGAACTCCCTTCTTACGATCCCAGATACTTTTCATTTCATCTTTGGGTGCTTTTCCTTTATCCTTGTCATCTTTTACCTGCTCAGGAGATACCGTAAATCATAGAACAAAAACAAAAACCAAACAAACAAAAAAAAGAAGTCACAATGAGGCATTGCAAATAACAGCTACGGAACACAGATTTCTTTGTATTAATGATTAACTAAGCAACTGTCTTCAAAATGTTGATGTGTTTTATGGCAGAAGTAGTCTGTAAAGTTCTAAACTGTGACCAATCACCACTCTGCTGTCCTGATCTGAATTCAAGATGCAAACATCTTGAATAACTTTATCAGTCTTCTGTGAAAGTTTGTTGCAGCCATGGGACTATGCTACCACATTGCTTCCTTCTGCAACTGCACCTCGCTGAGGCACCCCAACCTTCTTCTCTCCCACTGCAGCTTCACCTGCTGCCTATTAAGATTTTAGGTTGCAAATTCTTTGGGACTAGGCTTGTCAATACATTCTTGGTACAAGGTTTAGAGCATTGGAGCCATAAAAATAACACATAACCTTTAATGATTATCAGGTTTGCTAGACAAAGCTCACACTTTCCAGTGTCATAGCAGATGGATACTTCGGTATTGCAAGAATAATGGCCAAACCACAAAATTATCTTTACACCAGAGTAAAACTTACTCTGACAAAAAGCACAGTCCTACCAGGGGCTAGTCATGGACAGTGTTATCAGTCATGAATATTTAATCCTATGAAGAAGCAAATGTTCTCTCTGGAAACACTAGAGCAAATATTCTTTCTACCCTTACAAAGCTTTGTTTGATAATTCTGAATAGCGATCAAGTATATTTAGTGCATGGATTTCATTCTCCAGTATTATTTCAGAGCTATGAACCTGAAGTATTTATCAATAGCACAGATGGCCTGATCCCAGCATACTGAGTCATGGCTAGATGCGGATAAGAGGAGGAAGATATGGACTGATTTAAGTTATTTATCCTCAGGTAGAATTATTCCCGCTCAGACTACCAGCCTAAATAAACTTCCACAGCAGCAGATGAAACATTTACCTCCAAATATTAGTTTTTTTCCCCAGCTCTACCATGTTGGAGGAAGATTCTAGCTGACAAGTAAGAAATACCTTCTGTGAAAAATTCATAGGACAACCTTTAGAAAAAAAATACTTTTGTCCCTTGGAAGTCTGTTGCCATCCCATTTGCCAACTAGAATGAAAAAGAACTTCCATAATAGTGCTATCTGCAACACTGCAGCTTTTTATGGTGTTCCAAGCAGCACCTTGAAATAAAAAAAAAACAAAACTAATAGACACACAAATCAAATTTCTATCCTTCCTCATCAAAGTACAATGGCTGGAGATGGAATATTAGCCATAAAGGATGAGTTCAGAGTCGTAAAGTCAGGATCCTCCTAAACTGTTGTATTAAGCTGCTGAGTCAAGTCCAAAAGCCAGCCTCCAACTTCACCTGAGGCCAGTTTGCTTGCTCACAGAAACTCATACAATGGACAATGCCAAGGTGGCACATACTACGAGCACTGGGTGGTTAAACTACTTGAGAAAATTTGCCACTGGTGAGGGATGTTGGACACAATGCACAGAGACATTCACTCTGTCCCGAGAGCAGGCAGCGGCAGCGCAGACTTTCCCCACCCTCTCCTGCCAAGTGGCTTTATCCACAACCTGGCAGAAGCGCCCTGATGGACAAGAGGGGAGTTCAGTTTCGTGACCATGCATTCTTTGGCCATGATGCTGTGACTGCTAGCTAACAAGGCCATTATTGCTAGCAGCCTCAAGGAATGGTTTTCTGTTTTCCAGGAGCTGGGCTGAGACAACCAGGGCTATTCATTGAGCCTAATGAATGCCATCAGACAGTAACATCTTTTGGGTGCTCCCAAATCTGGGCAAGATTGTAGCTAGTGATCGTGTTCACAGCAAAAATCTCTGCTGTCTGTTAACAATATCCTAACCCTTCAGTCCCAGTCAGGGCGATGCTGAAAACAGTGATGTTGATTGTTGCAAGATTTCACATGCCAGGATGTCTGCGTTGGGATTTTGAGAGCATAGGATTTCCTTTGCTGACATTTTCATCAAGACCCTTCTAAGTCTCATTAAAAAGCCAATACTTCCATCTGCCCGATGTATTGAAGTCCACTGGGGAGGGTCATATCTCTTACATCTTAATTGAAATCACTGAGAAAACTAATATTAAACCAATACAGTTTAAAAATTGATAGGTTAGGAAATAGCATTTCAGAAGCCAGTAGGATTTATGGTAATGTGTCTGCACTTGAGAAAACCATTAATATAGCTTGGTCTTTTTATTCAAAAAGATGATAAAACAAGATATTACAGAAACACTTCACAGCTTTTGGGCCCAATCCTTCTCCTACTAATTTTAATGTCAAAACAGAGATTGATTAGCACAGAAGCAGAAACCATTATGTCCCCATAAAGGCAGGCAACAGAAAAACTACTTTGCCTTCTCTCAGTGCTTCTCTAAATTACAGGCTAATTCAGCTTCTGCTGAATTCAGTAAAAATGACTACACTGACTCCAGTTGGAGTAGACAGGTAGTATTACCTGAACTGAAAACAGTTCACATGCTCTCATAAATCTTGACAATCAAGACAATATAGAACATGACCAAAAGCATGTTTAGCTGATTCCCAACTTTATTTATTTATATTTTAATCTTTCTCTACATTGCTTCTTTCCTGTTAGGGCATTCTGCTAATATTTGAGAGTTGAGATTTCTAAATCTAGAGTTTGAACACCTTCAGACCGCAGTGGATCAGTTACTGAGGTTGGGGCCATTTGGCAAATTTGATTCCTTATTTGGGCTCAATTACTTGGTGATTTAAAAGCTGTGGGCATCCGAATCTAGGGCTTCCATTTAGAGCCAACTACCATACCCAAATACCATGAGAAAAGCAACTGTTGCGGCACATCTAGCCAAAATGGAAGCAGGAAATACCAGGAGTCTTGCATCATGAGAAAGCTTATTCTCATGAACTTCCAGGCTGCTTTTGAGAATCAAAAATTATGGAGAAGTTCAGAAAAGAATACAGATTTTGCTTGCTAATTTCATCTAAATCTTAACTTTGAGGGCCAGATTTTGGTCCCACTAAGAAAGGATATATGCTTGTGTTTCACAACTGCAAAAGCAAAATATGATTACATAGGCACATTGTATTCCTTCTTCTTCATGATACACTGCCATCCTCTTAACTGCGTAAGTGGTTCAGAAATAGGCTCAAGGAATTTGTATGTCCGTGAAGGCGGGGGAGGGGGGGAAGGGGGAGCCTGATCTCAACTTGGTTTGGAGTCTCAGATTGTCAATTTTTCTTCACGAGCCAAGAAGCAACAACTAAGATATTCAAAACTGAGAAAAACACTTTGAAAGCTCAGCTTGATATACATGCAAAATATTTACCTTTCAGTGGATGGGTATTCAGCATTGCACTACAAGTGGGACTCTTAAATTGTCTCATCCTGAGCATTCAAAAATGGAAGCACTAAAATCACAAGTTACTTTTAAAAGTCTTACCAGTTTCCTGGATTAATCTAGCCCTGTGGCTATGGTTTAAAAGCATGAGAGCTCCACTGAGAGTTGACTGAGGTCCACATAAACACAAGCAGGACAACTGTGTCTCAAATCCTCCTCAAAATCAGTATTTGTGGTCAGTTACAGCCTACTTTTTATATTTATTTGTAACATTCAAAGATTGTGTGCAACACAGTGAATATTACAAGCTGATTCTGTCTTATAAGAGCTCTTAATATAATCCATCCCTTAGTTTTTGCACAGCTCTCTCCTCTGCTTTCACAATTGGGTTAGAGTGATTGTTTAGTTTTTCTAGTGGACTATTCTAAAGCATCTCCATTAGGTCTTTCTTAACTCTTCCTCTTTCTAGAGTAACTTATTCTAGTATTGCAGCCTCTCTCCCTGTTCAACAGGAACCTTTCTTCTAACCATCTTCATCACTTCATTTGCCTTTTCAATCTCACGTGTAACTTACCCAAAATATGATACCTTGCATGATTAAACCAGGCAACTGGACAGAAAACCTTGTGACATGATTTGCTTTCGTGACTCTCTGAGGGTAAGCTAAGCATCTACAGAATGTTCCAAATTAATCCAATGACTAAGGACCCTGGACCGGACTCTCTACAACCCTCAACGCTACCAAGCAGCTGGACAGGCAGCAAGCTGCCTGATGCTAGATCTCTGTGCTGTGGCTCCCTTTAAGCCACACAGACCTGGCTGAACCCAAACAGGTCCAAACCTTCAAGGCACTGACCAGTGTCAATGTCTGATTAGAATCAGTGGGTATTTTGATACCTGTTGCATTGAACCAAAATCACAGTTGCTACACTGCATTGAACATGGTTCCCTGTGTCCAGCTGTAACCTGAAGAGTAAATGATCTCTAAATTTTATTTACTTACCATACAGTAAAACACTGTGGCACCAGCTCCTGTGTTTACAGTGGAAATGCAATGCAGTAAATTTTGTAGATTTTCTCTTTAAAACAAAAGAAGAATCTTGGGTATGCACAGTTTATATCATGGGGCATTGCAGTTTGGGGGAAAATCATTAGTTAAGGCAGTCAAGTGGCCAAAGGGCCGAGATTATTATTATTGTAAGAGTAGGTCTCACAGGGAAAAAGTTCACAGTAAAGTGGGAGGAAACCAGGGAAGGATGATTAGTTGATACAGTCCTGAAAAATTCATCCCTAGGGTGCAAACCATCTTTGCATTATTGACCAAACTGAGTTTCCTGAAATATTTGTTCTAAGGCAAACAGGACTTGGTTCTAAAGCCCCAAAAGAACAAAATACTTAAGCATTTACTTCATTTTAAGCACATAAGTAGCTTCATCCCTATTTATTTCACGAGGATTACCAATGTTCTTGAAGTGAAGCACATGCTTAAGTACTTTGCTGAACAAGCAACTCTCAGTTATATGTCCCTTATTTATTTTCTTATCTCAAGTTTCCCTACAACATTGAAATCAATGGTTTACAAGTTACCTGATCTTTCTTGGAGGTCGGCTGGAGCTTCTCATCTGGTAACTTTCCCTTTTTAGCTTCCACTTTAACCTCTTTTTCTTCCCCCTTTGTTTTTGGGGTTTTAATAATTTTTTTTTTTAATACAAAAACATCGCATCTGTTTGCACTTTTGTTTCTCCACACTGTGTTCATGTACAAATCCTGTGTACAGCCACATCTCCATGATATGCTGCTGTGCCCACATCTCCGTGTGCAGCTGTGCTCCCTCCACCCTCTCCAGATGCTCCCATTTCCCCATCTGGGCCTTTCTCCCTTGCGTGCCATCATGCTCACATGTCCCAGCAGACAGCCCTCTCCTGTGACTGCATTTAACACACACGTTTCTCACACAGTTTACCAGGTGCTCATAACATTTTGTGCCAAGAAGTGTCTGCCTCCACCTCACGCGTTACTGCATTAGGCCATTTTATAGCAGCTGAGAAAAAAGGAGCAAAAAAAACCCATGCAGAGGTCTGAACATGCAAGGTTTTCTTTGAATGATAGAGTGAGGTAAGGCATGCTGTGCACTGCATTATTTGTAAGAAGTAAGGAGCTTTATTTTTAAAAAGCAAGAGCAAGAGAGAGAGCACGAGTATTAGCCATTTCAATGCAGGAGTAGATCTGTGAGGAAATTCCAATTCAATCTTTTTTCTTTTTTTTCCTTGCATTACATTTCTCACAAACCACAGGTGACTTATTTGGTGCAAAATGTTTACTGTACCTGTTTTCTTAGGAAAGCTGCTTGAGGTTTTTCCTCTTGTACTGTCTTCTCTTTTACCTGTTTATCTTCTCTTTTCTTTTCTTCCATCTTTTGTTTTTCCTTTAATTTCTCTGCTTCTATCTTAGCCTTTTCTTCTGCTGCCCTCTTTTCCTCTTCTGCCTTAGCCCTCGCTCTTTCCTCAGCTGCCCTCTTTTCCTCTTCTGCCTTAGCCCTTGCTCTTTCCTCAGCTGCCCTCTTTTCCTCTTCTGCCTTAGCCCTCTCTCTTTCCTCAGCTGCCCTCTTCTCCTCTTCTGCTTTAGCCCTCTCTCTTTCCTCAGCTGCCCTCTTCTCCTCTTCTGCTTTAGCCCTCTCTCTTTCCTCAGCTGCCCTCTTTTCTTCCTCTGCTTTCTGTTTTTCCTCAGCTGCCTTCTTTTCTTCCTCTGCTTTTAACCTCTCCCTTTCTTCTGCCTCAAGTTTCTCCCTTTCTTCTGCTTTCTTCCTTTCTTCCTCAGCCTTTTCCTCATCCCTAAGCTCCCCTTCCGGCACAGCATTTGTATCATTCTCTGCTTTGTGTTCCTCTGCATTTATTGCTAGATTTTTTGTTTCTACTACCTCTTCTTTATCTGCAGATTTTTCTGTCACATCTACCTGATTTTCCTCTACGGGGACCTCCTTTGGTTTCTCCTCCTGTATGTCCTCTTTGTCTTTTTCTTCTTTTTTTTCCTCCTCTTCTCCATCTTGCCTCCAGTTGTTCCTTTGGTATGATTTGGTAACCGTTTCAGTTTCCTCAATCTCATAGTGTCCTCGGCGTGTTTCAGCCTTTTCTTCTTTCCCCATGGTCTCGTTTTCTTCCACATTGTTTACTTCTCTCCTGCTGGGCAGTGACAAGTTCCCATCTGTGATCGTGGGGTCAAATTCTTTTTGACGTTCTAGGGCTTCCTGTAGACGTTTTTGGCGTCTCTCCTCCCGTCTTGCCAGTCTCTCCAACAATGCAGCTTCGTCATCTGTTCCCCCTGTGGTTGTAGCATGCTTGGTTTCCTCTTCTGCCACACTACATAAAAGTGACAATGTTGCATTAAAAAAAAACCAAAAAAACACAACTTTCTAACAATGTATGCACTTAGCTGTTTCTAGGAAAAAAGCTTGCTGTAACACCATTCCATGGTTTGAAAACACAACAGGTTGCATACTTCAAAATTAAGCAAAATGGTTCTGGGGATTAATTTTGGCATTTCTACATGTATAGGAATGTGGTGTTTCACAATGTCAGAGCCTGGAAAGGTTCCCTTCTAGGCGAGTTCCAACAGCCACTGAAGTCCCCAGGAGTCTTACTGACCTCAGTAGGCACTGGAACAGTCCCTGAGGCTTGGAGCAGCTGAAATATGAATAGCCTTGAAAAATTCCCCCTTTCCCTCTGCACCCAGCAGCACAATACTTGGAAAAACCTCAGCGTGCTTTAAGGCTCCCTTCAGCTTGGCCTGAAGCGTATGTGTCTTATGCACAGTCTTCCCACCAGGCAAAATTTCTGAAGATGCTACACAAGCAAGATACTTTCTGACTTCAGTGAACTCCTCTAGCAACAAGAAGCTACTCCTGTTCAGCAATAGCATCCACAGATACAGTTCATAATGGAATAGCCTGGCAATTAAGGGTGCAGTGAGGTTGTGATTGTACAGAGATGATAATCTGTTATAAAATGGAGTGAGCAGAGCACCTCATTTAAGACATGCTATTCAACCTGTAGGTATCAGGACTGGATGCTGCTCTCAGTCACTGGAGGTTTTTTGACTCCTTCAAAATTCGGCTGTTTAATTCTCCTGTGTGCAGGTTTCTTCCCTCTTTCTAGCTTTCCCCCGCCCCCCTTATGGAAAAAAGATTATAATCTATAATCAGAAATGTTGCTGTTTTCCTATCTATATTCATTCTTCTTGCCTTTACTAGAATGCTACTTATGCTCAGTATCTATTAGCTTGATGTTTATTTCTGGTCTCTTCTATTTATTGTGTTATGTCTACCAGAAATCTGGATCTATTATTTGTGACTGTGTGAAACGGACTATTTGTGACTATGACAAACTGGAAGGTCTGCCCACTCAGCTCACGACAAGTGGCACCTCACTCCATATGCTTTTGTGCTGTTGATAGTTGTATGACCCTGACAGTGCCAGATGAGGGCCAAGGTCTAGCACTTGCACCCAGCGACTTGCAGGGGTGTTTCAGCCGCACCTTCAGACCTGAGTGCCCACCAATGCCATGTGCCTTGGCCCCATGACACCGTGTCCAGAAGGAGGAGAAAAGATGTGGAGGTTTGTGAGGCCAGAAGCACTCATGCCTGAGGGAATCTGACAGCCGGATACATCAGAAGTATTTCTTTCCATGAGCCCCAGCTGAGTTACTCCACAGACAGCCCTGAGGACACCCTGGGAATGGGTTACGAGCAAGGTCTCAAGCCCAGCTTCAGTGATGCTCCCACCCCACAGTGCAGACACAGCCAGCAGCACTTCTCACAGTGTTAGGTTCTCTTCAGAGCAAGGATGGCCAAACCTGGTGCTTAAATTTAAAGCAGCAAAACAGACCTCTTCAAGATACTTCCCTACTCTGAACAAAAACTACTGTTGACTGGTCAGTAAACAGGATCAGACTTTTACCTGTTTTGGGCATTAACTTCTGATTTCTCCATTACTTCTCCTGATAGATCTTCTTCCTTTTGCCGCAGCCTCTCCTGTCGAGCACGTCGGCGACGTTCTCTGGCAGCTTCTTCCTCATCATCATCATTTCTCTGGTAGGACAGCCTGCAACAGAGCATTAGGGAT
Source organism: Aramus guarauna (assembly GCA_013400195.1). Classification (NCBI taxonomy): domain Eukaryota; kingdom Metazoa; phylum Chordata; class Aves; order Gruiformes; family Aramidae; genus Aramus; species Aramus guarauna. The sequence continues at coordinate 207,334 of VXBL01006193.1, forward strand.
ATGGAAAAAAGGGGCTGTAGCATATATGACACTGTGACTGAAAAATTACAAAAAGCAGCTGATCAGAGCACGGTAAGCACGTCTGCAGTGGCTGCTCAGAAAATAAGCTGTTGAGATGCATAGTTTCAAAGCTTGGGGTGGTTTTCTTTTTCAGAAATGAACTTGATAAAATAGTCACAGTGAAGGCAGCAGCCACACCACACTGTCAGTTTACTCCTAGAAAATACCAAAACCATAAAAGCCCAGCTCCAAGGCTGAGCAAACATCCTGCTAGACTGTACTATGATCCTGCCAGAATGCACACAACAGCATTTGAGCAGACTATCGCTCGAGCCCACACAACTGAAACTGGACTTAGCCAAGCAGTTTTTCATTAGTGTCCTCTAAATATAACATGCTTAAAATGGTGACAGTATTCTAAAATTGAAAGACTAGAAAGCAGGGAAACACAAGTATGACAACGGCTCTCAGTGCTCGGATCTGAGTGCCAAACATCTGACACCTACAAAATTTTTGTGAGCCCGGAGCCCTGCCAGGCCAAATCATACAAGATTGCCGCTGTGATGAAAGCCTACGGCTGAGAACACATTGTGTTCATCTAACCCAACAGATGATTACATTTAGTTTCATCCTACTTGAAAAGGAAAGCAAGACATTACAATCCTAATAATCCTGTGGTCCATTCAAATCTTTGCTGAGGTGCATTATTACTGTGTGAGATAAAGGGAAAGGCTTGCATTCCTCTTATCTTTTTGTGCAGGGAAAGTGAAATAGGAAGCTAACACGTGCCAGACCCAGTTAGGACATTCATTTACTTTGCTTCCAGTAATGGTTTGATACATAATGGTTAAGAAGTCACCCTTCCTTATGTAGTCACACATTTAAGTTAGTTGTAGAGCAGTGCACATAGAGAAAAAAAGAGCTCTGTGCAAAGTAAAAACAAGCACAGTTAAACTTGTGTTTCAAAGAATATTTTAACATTAAAAGCAACTAAAACATTTTTATTTAGTCCTGAATTGAACTCTTGGGGTCCCAGCCTCTCCCATTGCCTTGTTCTGGTCCTGCTTTTCTCCTTTTCTGAGAGAAGGGTGTAAGTATAGATTCAGCAGAGATTTAATTATCCCAATCTTCATTTAACAATTAAAAATCAAAGTTAAAAACCCAATATGGCTGAGCCACGTGCCAGACCTTGAATAGAATTTTCATCCCATGCAGCTCTTCTTGGCCTATTGCATGAAGGATTTGATTTGCTGCTTTCATGTTCTACTTCAAGAGCTTCTTTTCTTTGTAGAAACAGCTCCTCTCAAAGAGGGTGAAAACCATGAGCAGCATGGCCATGAAGGATCACAGTAGGGGGGAGAGGAAGAAAGTAAGGAGATGAATTAAAAGCACTAGAGGTGATGTAGGGAAGGCAAGGAAAAACACTTCCTGTCATTTGTAAGCCATTTAAAGGGGAATCAACATTTCATTTAGGTCTAGATCAGAAAGCATATGAATACAATAATAAACTAATGGGGTCTTTAATTTGCAGAAGAAAGAGACTCTCTCTGGAATAAAACTGCATTAGCAAACTGACCACAGAAAGCCCACTTGCTAGTAAGATGTTCTGGCTGCAAAAAGCCTATGATCCTTTTAGCTATGAACTCCAAATGTAAGGGCACAGGAGAGCACGCTGCTCTTAGCCTGTGGCCCCTGGATAATGGCCATGACTGAGTCAATTCCCAGTGCCTATGGCTCAAGATTTGTCTTTGCAGTGAGACCACAAGAGAATGAAATAGTTTAGTTTATCCTACTCTCTGTACACACACAGAACGCTCCTACACAGCAAGCAGAACAACCACTTTTAAAAGCCTCTTTAAAATGCCTTTTTAAAACCACTAGTTGCTTGGAAAACTAAAAAAAAGGAAAGAAAAAATACCCGAAGCAAAAAGCTCCCACCAAATGGTACCCATTAAATAAGTCAAATGAAAACAGATACATATTTCCTGTTCTTGGACACTTCTCACATAGATCATCTGTTAAGAAAGCTGACAATCTCTCTCAATATCCTTTTAAGTATATCCACTGTTTCACTGCATATCACAGTGGTTTCCTACAGCAAGCAAGTACACCAGATATGGGCTCCACCCATAAGGATCACCTTAAGCATTCAATTCTGCTCACCACCACAGATGCATGAAACATCCCCAGTAATCTGGAAATAGTCATATGAACAACTAATAGCAAAATTTATAGATCTGTATCTTATTTTCTTTACAGTGATGTTAACACTGCTCCCAGATTGTACTTCTACAGGCTGTTTTGCTTGCCTTGGAAATACAAGGTTGGCTGGAGTGGACACAAGTAGCCACCACAGACTAGAGTAGGCTGAAAATTCAGGTTCAGGTTGGCTATGTTAATAATGGGTTAATGACCACGCTGTGAGCAAACTGACAGCAGGATCATTTATGCAATGATTCAACGTAGTCACCCTAACTGCCATTGACTCTCCATGAGAAATTCAGTCATAGGAAAGATGGTGAAAGTGAGACAAATGCCGTTTCTGCCCGTGAAAAATACGCTCTTCTGACAGCAGTGTTCATTTCACCATTCTCTCAATCCTCAGACGCTGAGTTCATTCACCCTAACTCAGCTAGTACATCACTCTTTTTCTTAGTTATCTAAGTAGCCTCCTCCTCCACCTCCTAGAGTGTCAAACAAATTTCACAGAGAAAGTAAACCACAGGCAGACACATGAATTCATGCACTCTCCACTGGGAGTGGGAAAACTGACCCTCACTCTCCCACTGTTACAACTCTCCCTAGTTACCCATCACAAGCAAAATCCATTTGGGATCTCTTCATAGCTTATCTTCCACTTGCCTACATTTTGACATTCTTTAGAGCAAGAGTAAACAAATAATAAAAGGTATGACTCCAAGATTTCAGCTCTGTATATGAGACAGATGGAAATCTGATGATCCACACTGGCCTGTGCTGTTTCTCCACCCTTGGAGAACAGCCTTGCTGCCCAGCATGCATACACACCCCACAACTAAATTAAACTAACCTTATATCCATTTGTCACCTTCTGCATAACTGTTCAAAGTCTTTGCAGACAAGTCTATCCCAGGCAATGAGAGCATGGCACAGCGTGATCTCAGAGGTATGCCAAGCCTTCTGATACACGACACCTCTTATTAAATATTCAGATGAAAAGATGATGACTTGGAAACCATCCTACACCTTGTTACCAAAGATAACATGCTCTTGGTCTAAATGTCAACTAAAAGGAAAAAAAAAAAAAAAAAAAAAAGCAGAGTGCTGGTTGCTTCTCCTGTTACCTTCTCTATGTTTCTGACATGAGAAAAAGCAGTGTAACCTCTGTGCTCTATTGGTAAGTTGTTCTAGTAAAGCATTAGTCTACCATACTTCCTATGCAGCACAACTCAAGTACAGGAGAGGACATTTCGCACCGTGCTAGGTAGGGATAACAAGTAACAGACATTTTGCCCTGTTGAACAGGTAAGACAGATTTATGTCTCCAGGACTGAAATCTCAAACCTGCTGAAGTCAACAACAAATCTCCTGATTGTCGGAGAAAGTCTAAAACATTACCTTCAAGCTGAATGGGGGGACTCTACAGCCTAGAGCAGAAAATAACTCTGCTGGATTAGGAATATAGGCCATGAGGTCATCTGCCTCAGAACTTCTTCAGAAAGATTCAGCACCCTCTCTATTTTCGTTAGGCAGTGATTTAAATAAAGTTATAACTCAGTAAGAAGCTTGGTAAAGCTGGGATGATTATGGGGCTGAAACCATTTCATACAATCCAGCTTCAACTGGTTTACACTAGAAACTGCAAATCAGTTCAAACATTATCTGGGGCACTTTGGTTTCAGAGTACTACTACATTATTATTATTTTCTACGTTATGACAGCACTGATATTTCCTGATCAAGCTGAGGCGCTTGCTACAGGAGGCATTTTATAAAGATAGAAGAAGATCTGATCCCTGTGCTAGACAGCGTGTATTCTGATTATAGAGAAATCTAATAATTTGCAGCACTCCCTGCCCTCAGTGAATCTTAAGCAAAACCTGATGAATCTAAATTCTTTTTCATTTTTCACAGAAGTGGGGGGGAAGCCTAATTTAAGCTGCATCACACTACTCCATTCTGGAGGAGGCAAGGAGAAAGAAGAGCTGTAGATTTGAGTTTAGACTTCACCTTAAGGGTGCCAAAAATATGTGAAAAATTTCCAAACATAACAAAAGCCTTTAAGACTAGATTTTTAACTTAAACAGGCAGCCCAGATCTGCCTCTTCTTTCCCCCATGATTTACTCAAATACCAATCTGTCTTCCCTTTCTCCTGCCTGCAAAAACACCTTGCATTCAGAGGACTGCCCTCTCAACATGTACCTCAATTAGATGCAACTGTACCTATTCAGCAAGCTCTTTCCCACACAACTTTGTTATCTAGAAGTCTTTACATACATTACAGACTGATTTTCTCTGTGGTCCACCCCAAGAAATGAGATCATTCATCCTGTATCAAGCTGCTGTACCTCCAACTTGCAATCTAACCTACTTCTAAGACCTTCACCCTTCATTACCTAACACCACAGCAGTCAAAGTGACATCTGTTGACTTATGTACCTCCATATTGATGGCAGACAGAGGATGTCAGTAAAACATCCCTGATGACAAATTTCACTGCCAGACTCACTCTAAAGAAGCTGCATTTGTTGGCCACCTGTGCTCTTAGAAAGCCTTTCTATTTATCCAGGCTCTTCCTGAAAGTATGAGTGGGGTGAGGATGGACTCTGTTACAATACCCCAGGAGTGCTCTTTATGTTACTGTTGCTACTCAGTCCCATCTTATTTATGTTTGCATATGTTTTTAATTTTTTATTACATTATTAATTCATGTTATGATAAGCACACTTCAAAATGTGGATATAAACAACTGATCAATCTTCAGCTCAAAAAAAAAGTAACAAATGCACATGCTTCCAGAGGATTATGCCTCTGTCAAGCTTTGCGTGTCAAGTATCAGCTGTATTTCGTTCAAATCCTATCTAAAATGTGGTGAATGGTGGGGGGTAGTTGTGGGGGAAACTGTTTCTTCTAATCATTCCTCCATAATTCCACGAAAGCTGCCAGCATTCTGCTCAGACCTGCTTGAGAAGATTCATTTTTATGAGGGAACGAGCAGAATTTCAGTCCAAAATGCTCATGTTTCAAAAACATGTAGTGAGTGAAAACAGGGGATTATGCTGGAGACATGCAGACATGCCACCACAGTTCTCAGTCCAATGTTGTGCATGAATGCTGTTATTAACACCGATATTTTTCACATATTTCTCAATTTGACATGCACCATTTTTTTCACATTGAATGTAGGACAGACAAGTGGATAAAATTAACCAATGGCTGGAAATTAAACCCAGACAAATTAAAACTGGAAATGAAGCACATGTTTTTAACAGTGAGGATGATTAAATATACAAGAAATGATGGAACATCCATCTCTTGCATCTCCACATTAAGACAGATGCCTTTTTTGGAAGTTATACTACAGTAAAACACCCATTCTTGGGCTCACTATAGATCAGCTTGGTGAAATTCCCTTCTCTCTTAGGTATGGAAAGTTAGACTAGATTATATGGTGGCACCTGCTGAACTTAAACACTATAGTCTTGCATTTACAGAAGGTGTATGCCTTCTCCTTCTGCTCATAATATATGTCTGTCTCACAAATATTTTTACTCTTTTCATCTACATGTTCTCCAGAACTACACAGTCTATACTCCCGAGTCGGCAAATCACCCAGGTATCCACATATTTCTCTAGGAAAAATAATGAGACTGACACACTTTCCAATGTATTCCCTTCTCATTTACATCATTTTCATACTGTGTGTTTCTAATATCCTTTCTTATTTTTCATAGCTCCAAAGAGTTCAAGGATTATTATTTTTCTGCTGGGTACCAAATTATTCAATGGGTTGGCAGAAGAACATTCTTTCTGTCAGATCTGGCATCCTTCATTTCCTAGCATACCTTCAGAAACCTTTCTCCTACTTTGAACCTCAATTTAAAATACCTAAAAGATAAAACAATGTGCATCTTAACAATTAATTTTTTGTTTCAGCTGAGCAAAATCTTTAGATCAGTTAAGGATCTGACTGTGAGATTGTTATTTTGTCTGCATAACAAAATAGTTAAGGGAAAGGAAAGGTCTTCTGAGAGGTCCAGCTCATGTATATTCTTCTTTATGGTTTCTTTCCTTTTGATGTTTGTGTCATATAGGTTTTTTCACAGGTCAGGAAAGAGTAGGTACACCCATCCCCTTAACAGTTTGATTCTAAAAAAGCTAAGGTGCAAGCAATCCACACGGAAGAATGAAGTATAAAAAACAATATGCAAGCCAGTAACCACAAGGGAAAATGACTCCATACTGACAACAAAAATACTTGGTGACTGCCAAGTAATTCATGTTAAAAGTAGCCAGAGATTTTATTTCATTGCTGAAGATGGCACTGAAGCCTCTAGGACGGATCCTGGCTTCCCAAATTACTGGCTTCTGTTGAAAATGTAAATTTCAGTTGCGTAGAGACCCAGGATTTCGATCGCTTTGTCTCATTTCTTGCAGTTTTCTGCTCATAACAACACTGTTGCTTTGGGTTTAGATTCAAGCGTTAAAAGCTGGGCCTCATAGTTAGAGCCAGTCTGTAACATCACGGCATAATTCTACACAAAGGCAGAATGACTCATGCACGTGCCTAAATTTTTTTTTTCCTCATGGCTGAAAACTGATGATCTGTTTCATAATATGAAATGCAAGCAGATTCTCCAACCACATTCAAATAACTCTGGTAAATCGCCTCTGAGTACCTCAGCATAAATCGCACGCAGTACCGCTAACATGAAGGGTAAAAACCTTCAGCTACTGAAACAATGTCAAATTTGCCTCCTACATATATTATATTCAGATAAAAGTGCTTGTTGGAAATGTCCCAGGGAAAAGCATGTAATTCTCTCAATATGTGAAGTCTGTAATGCTCTGCAGTTTTACTTCATCCACAATAGACTTGACGTTGACCTGTCAGTGAGCAGTGTGGTATATTTAACCTGTTTTAATTTAGAAGTTTCACATGAAAAGGGAAAAAAAAAAAAGTAACTGGGCAGAACACAATAATTGGAAAAGTGCCTTCTAGCTGATAACTATTACTTTTTTACTGCTTTCCCTGAAGCTTAGTGGAATTCACCCAGAAATCTGTTTCCCTGGCAGATGACAAACATGCAAAAAAGTGTACAAAACAAGCTTACTTTATAAAAGTGGGAGCAAAACCCAATTGCTGTGCATACCACTGTGGTTGATGTGGTATTTGTTGACTCTGTAGCAAATTGCTTTCTGCTTGCTGCCACCACCTCCAGCTTCTAGTGCTTTATTGCATATAAAATCCAACATAATTTATGCCACAGCCTTACCCAGTAATATTTCAGGCATATGACTTGGGAATAGTGGGCATTTTGCCTAGCTGAGGCATAAGTAAGGACTTACAGGATTCGCCCCAGAATATACAATCCGCAATTGCTACAAAGCCAAATCATAAATTTTCTTTCTTGTGGTTTTTGGCCCCTGTATTCAATATGGCTTTCAAGGCACTTTTATACCTCAAATTGCTAGCTTACTGGATGTATACAAAGTTAAGATTGAATTCCTCTTTTTATATTTCATTGCAAATAAAACTCTAATTGACATGTTTGAAAGATTTACTCAAGAGAGAAGGAATTAAAAATGAAGACAGACATGAGCATTTGTAACTTAAAAAAAGATGCCCTGCATATTGAGAATTGTGGTCTTTCTAGAAAATATGCAAAAGATTTGAGGAATGAAACCTACATTTTCTTATAGGCACCTTTAGGCAAACTGATGTATCCAATATGTCACGCTCAAGCTATGAAGTTCTGTATTTCCTCCAAATGACTTTTTAATTCATACAAAATTCATGTCATCATCTATCAGAGATCATTAAATGAAGGGAAGGGAGGGAAGGGAGGGAAGGAAGGAAGGCACGAGGAGGATTTTTGTTATTGGGCCATTTTCTCATCCTACATAGTCACATCATTAAACTATGACCCTGAGGTAGACGTAGGCAGGCATGAATGCTCCATCAGACAGCCTGTGGGGAATCTGGAGGAAAAGCACACAAGGAACCCTGCAGCCTTATGGGGAGGAACCTGAACAAGACCACAGGACCGCTTTTTCATGGCCCAACAGTAATTTATATATATATATTTATATGGATACATACATAAAATATATGTATTTTCTCAGAAATTAATATGAGAAACAGTTCTTCTTTCTATTTAAAAATAAAAAACCTCACTTCACATGCAATATATTTTTTTCCACTCCAGAGGCTGGAGTGGAAATTCTGTTGTCATTAGGAAGTAGAGGGTTTTTGTTTTAATTCAAGCACAATATTTATAATCTATTCCAAGAGGATTCCCAATTACTATTGTTCAGTTTCCCTATACCTATAGCAAAGGTCTGTTTTTGCCAAGTTTTCTGATGTAACCACCTCCCTTTAAATGCAAGAGTGCACTATTATTGAACAAAGCTGTAGCTCCTCCAGCTTGGACTCCCAAAATGCGACTCAAAGTTGCAGATTAAGCAGAACAGGGTCCTGTCTTAGTCCTGTAGCTGGAGGATATACTTTGCAAGGGGTAAACTAGTGAATAAAGAGGGGGTAACATACAATAGATTCAGCTTATTTATTAGACTGATATAAGTACTTTCTGGCTGAATTGCATTTTTGGGTTTCTTACACTTGGGATTAGTAGAAATAGCAACTTCAACGTTTTCTATGCCAAGCTTTTTACAGCACCCCAGTGTTTCCTCCTAACGGTTCAATTCTGAGGGTAGCAATGGCTTGAAGTAGATCTTCTAGACAAACCCTGCAATTGTAAGCTCACCCCAGCCAGGTGAGCTAAAATCAGATCTACAGAACACGGTGCTCAGAGTACAGGCTGCCTTCACCCTAGTGTAGCTACAGCAGTGACAGAAGGGATATTTTACCAAGGTTTTGCTATAGAGACAAAGGAAAGGGGAGTGGATGGAAGGAGAATTGGCTTCCACGCTTCTCTGCTCAGTGTCTGGTTTAGCCCTGTAACTGCAGTAGGTAATGTTATCTGAAGAGAAAAGTTTAAATTTTTTAAAAAGCTAGATTATTTCTGGTGTTACTTTTTTATTCCAAAATAGTATGCTGCATCCTCCCAAATTAGCAAACAAAAACAAAGCTATGATTTCAGGAAAGCACAAACTGAATTATTATAAATTATGTATGTATTGTTAACCTGGAAATTCAGCCTCTGGCCTTTCAGTTTCATCTGCTTCTCCACTTTCACCTTGGATAGCTGCTTTGAAGGCTTGTTTAATGCAGAATACTAGAAAACAGAGAGCCTCTTAACAAACTAATGCTTGCATTTCATTCCCTGCACAAAGATTAATAGGATTACTGCATTTTAAGAGGACTGTATTTTAAAAGGTAGTGTAGGACCATGAGCATAGGTCTCATACACAGGAAGCTTCTGTAGTTTCAACTTGTACTCGCTCTACTGAATATCATGTAAGGACAAATGCTAAAAAAGTTAACTCAGAGAATCACTGGATTCACTAACATCCAAAGCAATCTCAGTCACGCGCTCTCTAATCCTCTATCACTGTGCCCAGTCTACTCACAATCAACTTCCAGCATATACCCATTCACCATCCACACTGCCAAAACAAGGTATGAAATTTGAGATGAAACACAGCTTTGGTTTAAGATGACAGATCTTCTCTGTGAGCAGAATCCCCTTTTGCATTCATGCTTTTTCTTCACTTGCCTGCCAGGTTTTGCAGGGTGCAATGAGGAACCAGGGGCCAGGACTCTACAGTGGGTCAATCCTGAAGAGGAGAAAGTTCACGGCATTGCACTGATTGATATCAGGGACAACACCCACCAACAGTGCTGGACTCATCTTGAAAGGAGTTATCTGTCGCTGAAATGCAACCATACCTAGGATGGATCAGCAAGTAGGCTGTGGCTCCATAACCAAAACATTGGTCTCTGATTTAGGACTGAGACTGAAATTGGTTATGGATTTGAAGAAGACTGGGACAGAGAACCAGCAGGGCAGGAAGGAGGAATGTGGAAGCAGGGATCAAACAGGGACCGGGGCTGTAGGAAGGGGCCTGGAACAAGATGTCTCCCTGGGCTGGGGAAGGGGAGAGAGGAGAGACAGCAGCAACGAATGAGAAGCCTCCGTCCCTGCAGGCGATGAGATGGGGAATGGAGAAGTGTTGATGGAGAAATACTCGCAATGCAGGGAAGGGGAAAAGAGATCTGTCGAAGAGTAGTAAGGAGAGAGAAAGTACCAGGACTGGGTAAGAGGCACTACCATCAACATCCAGCATCGAGCCAGGTTCACATGGCTACCCAGGGCCTGGAAAGCCAAAACCCATCATGACTGGAAAAATGGAAACTGTAAGATAGAGGCTCATGATCATCCAGACTCCATATTGCTCAGTAACTTCTTCAGCCTTGCCCAAAATGTTATGTGATCTGAAATGCCTACAAATGGTCAGAACCTGCTATTTTTATTGCTCAATTTATCAAAAGTATGGATGTTAGCATTAGCCTGGGCTCTGTGAAGCATCAAAACTCCTCTGTATTTCCCAAGGGATTAGAAATTGTAACTAAATGACTACTGCTCAGAGCCAGATAGGTCCCTGAAGATGTCTGCTGGAGCTTTCAGAAACACAGCAAAGACTGTGCTGCACAAACAAAGTACAAGGCGTGTATTTGCACACAGGGAGCCTGGAAAAATAATTTTACCAGATAATCATAGAATAATCTTTTTTCATCCACTCTTCCCAACACAAAATATGCAAGAGGAGGACACAGCCTTAACATACCACGGCAGACTAAATATTGAAATAAACGTTGCAAACAGGAAAGCAGCTGAAATGTAAGAGCAGAACACGCACCAAAACAGAGCAGACTGTGAAGCCTTATGCTAAGTGAAATAAACCACTTTAGGGGGGATACGGCATTACAAGTACATTCAGTGCTACAACATATGGTGAATGGGAAAAAAAATAATCAAAATCAGATGCGTCAAAGTTTTCTGGTACTGATTCCCCACGCACACAACTCACGGACGCTGTGCAGGTGCAGATTTGGTTTCAAGGAAAACTCATGGCTGTTCACTTTGAACATGGACAAGCATCTGTCTCCTTTTCAGGTGTTTAAGAAACCTATTGTCAACAGCCAAGGTGATTAGGAGACATTTTCAGTGAGATAGCAGAGGAATTATGAGTGGAGATCCTGTCATTTGCTAACAGGATTAGGGGCAGATACATTCCATGCATCTCTCCAAAAGCTAATCCCGATGTGTCTTTCACCTTCATGAAAGGTAAAAAACCCTTCCATAAAACAGGCCTGTACAGATATGCAAGGTCACGTACAGCGCTTTGAACAGCATACTAATGTTACAATGATTTGCAGACACCGTATAACAGCACTGCAATTTTAACAGCTGGAAGTTTGAAGTGCAGCCATTGCAACTACACCCGCATAAACACAATAAAATATCCTGGTTTTATCCTTTCAATTAGTTTTCCCTTAGATGTGCCTGTTCCCCTTAAATTGCTGCACTCTGATCCTTATTCTAGGAGAATTTACTAGTGAGAAACTACCAAACTCACTCTGGGTAAACTATTGGAGAAAGTCTGTGGAAAGCTGAGTTCGTGACAGCTGATCAATCACACTGAAAATACAAATCTAAAAAGCCACTGTTCTTTAAAAAGGGTAAAAAAACCCCAACAAACCTTTTCACAGAACTCTAGTGTGGAACAGAAACTTCTCTCATTTCAAAGATTCACTAACAAATTATCGACAAGCTAGAAGTTATTCACAGAAAATACCCAGATAAAAACTAGGAAATGGAAGAAAATAACAATTTGCTTACCCTAGAAGTGCCCACAGTCTGTAGACTTCCAATGGGACATATGCAGAGGCATAAGGCACCTGACACAGAGAAACTGCCCTGTGAAGATGCTGCACCAGAGTAAGGGGCTTTTCTGCAATATACAGCATGTTTCCAAATCACTATGGTAAGCTTTTTTTTTTCCTTTTAATTTCAATTTCATTCTGGGATAGCAGTTCCACATAGGGAACCAGTCAGTAATAGCTATTGCCAAATGCTTTATACTGTGGCATCCCCACACAGATGGGCTCTGCATGGACACAGGGAGCTGAGTGGTAGTGCCAGTTGTATGTTCACAGCAAGTTACTGATCAGGTCCTGTTGGTTCTTTGGCAATTCTTCCACTGCCAAACAGCCATCCTCTGCCCTAACCGGTCAGCTTCCCCTCAGCCCCTTCTGTGCTTCACGTTCATCAGATACAAACCCTGGCCCCAAGCTTTCAGTCCTTGTCCCAGCTCCAGCCTGTCCAACAGGCAAAACGCATTCACGCTCCTCCTACATTGGCACCTGGCTTGCAGGAGAGGATGAGCAGCACTAGCCTGGGCTGGACCTATGAGCTGTGGGTTGCTTCCAGAGAGTGATGCGTGCCTTTGTTGGAGAGCGTAGCATTACTTTGTGTTGTGATTGTCCTTGCCTCTGCACACCACAACCAAAGCACTGGTCCGTAAAGCATCAGTTTGATGCCACACGACATGTACTTACTTTTATCTGCATTTCATCATATGGCTAAAAGAAATGGCAGGTGACATCAAGGTGGGGAAGATAGCAAAGGGCTGCTGCAGTAAGAAAGCAATACAGCTAACAGGAACAGACTGCAAGTGCACGCAACAGAGAGTCTAATTCCAAAGATGATAAGTTTCCATCACTGAGAAGTAAAGTCTTTTTACAGATTCAACTGACATTTTTAAAGAAAAGGTAGTTGAAAAATTCATCATTAAACACACACACACACAAATGTTCAAGCCAAGGCTTCTGGTATAATCCATTACATTCCAGGAGTGAATGCAGACTGATGGCTATTTTCCCCTCATTGTTATATTAGTACTTGGCACTTGCTAACTTCTTTCCATCAAAAGGTCTCAACGTGCTTTACAAATGTTAATTAATCCTTGCGACCCCTTCTGACTTCCGCATGGTGGTTATTATTACTACTATAATGGCAGTTTATGGAATGGAAAAACAGAGACATAGATGAATGTACTTCTTTTAGCCTAAACCATGCAGCAGATAAGATTCTTGCTTTGGCTGCACTACTTCATGCCTGCTCCAAAACTTCTTGAAGCTACCAGGAGCTTTTCTAGCAACTTCCAAAGGGAGTTGTTGCAGGTACGCAGACTGCTTCCTCCCAGGCCCATCTCTAACAGCTGCACCGTGCTGACTTCCATGCCTGAAAGCGTGTGAAAGCCAGTGGCAGAACTGATTATCCTGGGCCGTTTTTGCTGGCATACTAAACAAAGAGACATCCTCCCCTGAGCTCTTGCTGAGCAAGTGAAAGCCTGCCTCTCCTCTGCTTAATGCCTTCTGTTGCTAGGTACTTCCAAATCAGTAGTTTACATTTTAAAAAGAGTTGTGCCTGCTGGGAAATGGGAAAGGAAGGGCCAAAAGCTAGTTTAGCCCAGGGCATCTTGCGGTCATGTCACTGCAAAAGCACCTTGGGCTTTAAGCAGAGGTTGGCATGCCTCAACATAGCCTGGCACCTTTTTGAAGCACTGAGTTGTGAACTGAGATACACTTAAGTGCCTGAGTATGGAAAATGGGGCGTAGGGTCCTCACCCTACGTTTGGGAAACAAGGGGTCACAGCTTGCTGCCAAACCCTTCTGCTTCTCAAGCTTCAACAGGCGCAGAAAGTCAACATGGTGAGGTAGGAATCCTGGAAGGTGATTAAGTGAGAAAACACCAGCTCTACACCAGCGAGATTTTAGCCTTACAGAAACTGTAGAAGACATCACATAGGAAGGTTTCTGTGCTCCATGGCTCTCACAGCACCGTCTTCAGTCACACAGTGTAGATGGGTCTGACCGGAATGTCAGCTAACCCTTCCAACACTGGCTATTGCCAGACTTTGTCTTGATTCAAAGTCAAAACATTTCCTGTCTCACCTGCACTGCAAGACAGAAGAGTGTTTTAGGAAACCACTGAGACTCCTGTAAGAAGGTATTTACACTGCAGACGGATCCTTAGAAATAACAATACCAGAGAACAGACGTTAGACTTGATCCAAGTGTGCCATGGTTCATCCAAGTATCCTCTTCCTACCAATTCATAGTAACTATTCATATATGTACACCAAGCCCATTGCAAGGGAGATGCAATTTGCTTTACCCTTTAATGAAAGTTCTCACTGAATTTAAGTCATGCATCCTGAAAGGCACTAGCAAGGGTCAAAAAATAAGCACAGGATAGCAAATCTATGCTTAATATACTTTTGTGAAAACATAACATTTGGCAAGCAAGGATTTGCCAATGTAAATTGCAAAATATTTGGCACCATAAAGCATTAGGACAAGCAGAACAGAATGTGAATTTCTGCTCACAAAGAGTGTGGTCCAACCTGTTACCACAACTCAATTGACCGAGACGACTGAGTAAATAAGAATATGGTAATCATCTGCTTGAAGAAGATAAACTTTAGCAGCTATGAGGTAACAAAAGGGTCTGGGGATCAGCAATCCTCCAAACTGGAAAGATAAGTTAAGTCTACTTTTAACTCAAGCTAATATGCTAGTAGTTAAGATGTTAAATATAGGATTTAGAAGGCTTCATTCGGCCCCCCTCTGGTACAAATTCCTGCATGAGGTGCTTAAACTCCCTTGTGCTTCAGTTCTCATCTGACTAATGCATAGAAATACTCAGTGAAAAAAATCAATTACATAGGGGATCCAGAGGCTAGCACAATGGGCGTTACCTACATCAATAAGGTATTATAAGACCAACTGGTCTAATGCAAACACAGGCATAAAACTTAAACACTAGCAATCCTCTGCCAGTGAGGTGCTCCTGCCAACTCGAGTATGAGACAGAGTAACTGACAGTGTTAGTGAATAGCTATAAGCAAATACAAACTGTTTTTCTGGACCCTTGTCCAAAGTTTCTCAAAATACTCCTACAAAATTACCAAAGACTTGGAAAGCTCCAGGGAAAGCCCCACTACCTACTTTCCTATGTTACAGAGAGAACTACCAAATGGTTTTCTCCTCTATTTCAGCTCCCCAGAAGTTTTTCCAGTTCCTTCTCCAATTTCTTCTCACATTCCAGGCAGCCCCTGTCACTCCTCACCTAACAGCATTTTAATGGGTGTCTCCATCTTCTTCCTCCACACCTGTGAGCCCTGTGCCTTAAATTCTCCCACGTCTGAACTTCCCTCCTGCCTACCCTTGCAACACTAGCAGCCTTTTCAGGACTCAGGCTCTCACTGGAATGATGTCATGCATCTTGAGAAGTGCTGGAAGGGACCAAAAGCCAGGCGTTAGGCACTAAACAGCAAAATCTCTGCTTGCTATAATCTTGTGAAAACCATAATTATATCCTTTTTGGGGAAAGAAAACACGTTGGTGTGATTGCCAGGGCAGAACAGCACAAGAAACAACTAGCACACAGAGAAGGTAACAGAAACAAATACTGTTTCATAGGTTCAGAGCATTCACTTTTCTAAGTTCAGGGGCTATAAGCATAGGACTGGATGGGAGGTATCAAGCCAGACTTGTCTCCTACCTGATCACTCAAGAGGGTGTTGGGCAAGTTTGAAAGAGAGAGAAGAATCCAGGAAATCAAGCAAGGAATTCACCCCATGGCTATCCCAAAATGACAAAGGACCAAATGAAGCTCTCAAGATATTCACAGGACAGGAATCTTTGTCCTCAACTGGATGGGCTGGAAATTATTGCTAATGCACATGCCATCAGGGGGAAGCTGTCACAGCCATATAGATAAGGAGTGGAATACCAAGACAGCATTGCTACAGTGTTAAGAGAGCTTTTTAGCATGTTGGTAAGTCTTTTTAGCATGTTGGTGAGGAAAAGCTCCATTTGCAGAGAACTTTAAAACTGCTTTGCTACAGTCTTCATGGCAAATTTAACAGAGGAACCAGAAGAAAGTTAGTCCTAAGCCTTAGTCTTTCTAACTAAAGTAAAAGTTTAGCTAGCTTTGGAAGCAGATGTGACCTCTGCTAATTACGCTATGGGGCTTTTTCAAATCCCGAGAAAGAAAACTGCTGACACAATGTGTCTGACCACTCCTGTTCCAGGAGGAGGCAGATGACTAAGGCCAAGATGCACAACACCATCAAACACACACAGAATGCACGCCAGTGATTTCCCTCCTGCAGGAGACGTGCAATCCTAAAAATCTCCTGCTTTACAGAGGAAAGATGGGTGTTACGCAAAATACACGAGGCAATTATTCAACAATAGTTTAAAAATGGGAGGCTAGTTTTGGAGAAATTAGTATGCAAGAGAATACGGTATGGTTGGAACACACTTCATTCAGGCTTTGCAAAATATCATGCAATACAATAGCAAGAGAGAGCTGAAAGGGAAGAACAAAAGAAAAAGGGAAAGGAAGCACATGGCAAAGGAGAGGCCACCGTAGCCCGTGGGAGCTGGAAAGCCAGGAACAACCTGAAAATGAACAAAGAGACTATAAAGGTTCCACTGTGGCCATGTCAGTGTGTGATGGTGGTCCACATCATCTGTGGATGCTGAAATCTACAGTATATTGAGCCTTGTGAGGCTCATACATCACATGATCCTACTGCTGAGTTACAAACTCCACTAAAAAAATAAATTAAAAAAAAAAACACAAAAAAAAAAAAAGAAAAAAAAAAAAAAAAAAAGAAAAAAAAAAAGAAGCCTTGTTGCACAGACTACTGCAAATGTNAATCAAAACCTGTAGTAAGGATTGTGCCAGGACAGCAACAGTTGTGATGCTAGAAGGTACTTCTGTAATTACACTGAAGCAACTCCAGTGCTGAATGTATTGCAGATGGAATTTGGCAAGCCAAAAATCTCCTGTTCAGAAACATGTAATACATTGTTATGGCTAAAAAATCTGCAGGCAATTTGGCTACAACAAACCAAACGGCAGCCAAAATCTCACATCCTGTAGTGACAAGTGCATTGGTCTCAAGGACACACCTCTAGGCCAGGCCTTCGCATTTCTTAGAGTATTGGGGGAAGGAAAACAAGTGCACATGGACTACTTTCCGCAGAGGCAGCTTTCTCACATTTTTGAAATGCACAGCACGCCAGTTTGGAGATATTTTCTGAATAAGGTTTTAAGCTGTCTGGAACAAGAATCATCTTTTTTTGTTGTTCTGTAACACAGCAACTTTGCCTGGAGGACCCGCAGCAGGACCAGATCCTCCTGAGCCGAAGTATAAAGCAGATTGAAAGTGATCTGAAAAAGATTCAGAGTTTGGAATCAAAACTGCTTGCACAGAATTAATCCTCCCTGGTTGGCATGCCAGGTTCTGCTGGAGTCGCTCTTGCTCACGAGAACCTGAGTATTTCTCACTGTTGCTTAGCCAAGGTATATGAAAAAGTGGTGGACGGAAATTAAAAAAAGAAGACAACAAAGTTAAAGTCCCTGATCTTCAAGAAACATTCTGACTTTGAGGAAGAAGAACCTGAATACAAATAGGCAGCAAACAAGAAAAAAAACCCCACAACCAAAGCCCCAAAAAGTGGTTGTGCAGCAAGCTTTTGGGAGTAGCCTACTCATCATGGTGCATCTGTATGTTTTGGTTTATGTGAACTGGTACATCCAATCCTTGCTACTAATGCTATTTATTTTTCTTTTCTGCTTTATTATCATCCAAGTTTATCTTTCACATCCTTTGTCTACAGTAAGCTAACCTCAACAATAACAGGATATGTACTCCAGAATTACTAGGATGGGGCAGGGGAGAAAGGAAAAATTTGCTTCACAAGTGACACAATCAAATTTACCATGCTCAAAAGAAAATAAATAAGTGACAGAGAAACCTGGGCATTTAGTGACTAGGTTAACCTTTATTCCTCCTACAGTCAAAGAACCGCACCAGGACACCAGGTGGGAAGGGGGCAGCCGCTTTACATCGCTTAGGGTCTCCTGGTGCAGCAGGAGAGTGAATTTAAGCAGAGCCAATGCTTGGCTTGATATTTCAGTTAGCAAAAGACAAACAGAGATTGAGGGAGGAAAAGAATTTAGATATCAGCTTCTGCCCTCGCTCGAAACTTTGCTCATCGTAACTCAGTTTAAAACCCGAGGAACTCTACTGACTTCAGACCTAAAGCTTGTATTTAAGCTTGGGATGCGTTACTCATCTCTGGAATTCAGTATGAGCAATTTGAAAGAAAAAAAGCTGAGCAATCTAAAAGCACCAACTAAACCTTGTAGTTAGCGTTTTCTTTCCATGACAGATTTTTGAGAAGAGAGAAATTAGATCATAATACCTTGGACTAAAGTGTGATTTTTCTGACAACTACACAAACTGTTTAAATGCTTTAGATGCAGAACAACTCACGTGGAAAACTGTGTCCCAACGTGCCCGCTGTTCCCTAAAAAGGTGATTACACTATGGCACTGTTAGACTTGCAAAAACTTCTCATTACCACATCCAGTTTGTGCGTCTGAGGGACATTTTGCAGCAACGCTGAACACTTGTGAAAAAGAGAAGGAAAAGGGGAGGGAAATGCAAAGGGGGGTGCGGGGGAAGCCCTCCCTGACTTGTCTACTCTGCAAAGGATTTGAACTGCAAAAAAGAGGAACCATGTCAGCAAATGCCAAACCAATGCGATACCTGCCAAACCGCACCTTATCCTTCTCAATCAGCAAAAAAGTTATCCGCTGCCTGATTTCTCTTACCTCACCAATAAAGGGCTAGGTTTTTTTTCCCTTATTAGGACAGTCTCCGTGCTGTAAAATTCTGGCTCCAATAAGTGGCTTTAACAATATGTGCTGCACATCAGCACAAAAAGAAAGCAACTAATAAAAATAAAACACAGGAGGAGAATAAAAGGGCTGAGTCCTAAATTAAAAGGGACGACATCAGCTTAGTTCAGGCTCCAAAATTTGATCATAGATTTTATGAAATGGAGAATTAAAATTGGAATGGATAAATGTATGAAGGCTAACATTATACAGATATATAATTATAAACTTGGCCCTGCAGCTACTTATACATGTAAGCAGCCTTACTGAAGTCAAGGAGACTTTTTTACTACACTTCAGTGCTAACAGCTCAAAACATAAATCAAATGTCAGTACATGAAAATAGTGCAAAGAAAGGGGTTTTTTAAGGTTTTCTTTAATAAAATAAAATGCAAAAGGAGTGAAAAGCTACAAAGTCAGTTAGGTCTCCATATTTCAATTATTTCAATGATTGATGAAAGTGTTTTGCTTGGTCAGATTTTTAAACATGGTTTTGGATTATCTAGGTTACTTTATCTGCATTATATGGACATATATATGCACATATATGGACGGAAGAACACAGAGGCCCTAAAATAATCACCAGAGAATTTCCCTGGTTATTTTGAACCTTCTTGTTTTACTCTGAATTGGGAACAGGGTGGATGGGAAAGCGTGGGACTGCAGGTTTGGCAGGAAAGGGGAAGGCAGGGGTATGAGGAAGCAGGATGAAGTTCTCCCACCCCCATCCCATACTGGTTGAACACCTTTGCCAACAGTGTGGCTGTGGAGGAGCTATCTGGATTTAAGATCTGCACCAACAATGAATTTGCTAGTTTTGCTGAAGCAGAAGGAAAAACCCTTCTCAGAGTGAAGTGATATGGAAAATGTTCAGGGCTGTTTTATTTTAATTCAGTCTGAAAGAAGGCAGCAAATCCTTCCTCTAAGTTTTTTTCCTTTAACTTTTTTTCTTTAAAATGTAGGTCAGTTTGAATCAAAAGATTAAAAAAAAATCAGAATGGTTTATTTCAAAAAATATTGCAAAGATGCAGCTCAATAATTTCTTATTTAGAAAGTGTAAAAAAAAAACCCCGGCATTTTAATTTAAAAAAGTATTTCCTCTTGTTTTCATTTAGACCAAGCTAATCTAGGAAACCTGACATGAACTCTCAAGCAGTTCTGCTCTGCTCAGAACTCTCCCAATTTTTCCTGGTTTGGCTAAATTTACCTTTCATCAAGAAACAATTCTCACAGCTCATTGCAGGCATTTGGATTCCCAGAGAGCAGTGCCAGGTTGAGTCTGATTATCTCTCACCACTGTCCTGGCTTGAACCGAGGCTTGGACAGGGTGGAGAATTCAGCTCAGGGTTTTCATGAAACTCTCCAGAGTGACTTGTTCTCTGACAAAATCTTAGAAATTTGATTCTCACTGAGTTACATGACTTCAGACTCACATGGATATCCAAAACTCCACACAAATTAATCCAGCTTTGTGCTCCCAACACCCAATGCCTTACTTGTGCAAGACAAAGAAAAACATCTTTCACTGAAGCAAGAAGGCTGTGAAATCTCAGAGATGTTTCCTTACAGACCTGTCCTTTCTCTGCCATAAAGTTTCTTCCACTAAGGATAATCTCGCTCAAAAAATGTTTCAGCTCTTCCAGTAAATTTCCTCTAACCTACTATGAGGAAAGTTCCTAAATCCAGATACAAAATCTTGAACTGGACATTCAGTCTTCAATAGCCACTGTCCCTGTTGACATGTGAACCAGACACCAAGGTACAGGTATTTCATTCAGGTGATGACAACTAATACGTCAAGGATGCTCTGTATAGAGAATATTGTTACCACAGTGCTTAACATAAACAGGTGGGTCCACCCACAGATAAATATATTTGCATCAAAAGCACTCACCTACCATCCCAAGTGTTTTGGACTTCAGTCCCCGACATCAGGCACTGAAGTGCAACTTAGATATAACCAGTGTAGCTCACAAATGGACAGGACTTTGTAAGAAAACTGCCCATATCTTGGCTCATTGTACACTTGTCAAGGTTGGGCAAGAGCCATGTTCAGAGGCTGACTGGCATTCTTAGCTTTCAAGATGGAGACAAATAGGCTGGCTACAGGCTAACATCTTTGTGCATCTGGTCTTTAGTTACAATATGTCCATTTTATTTTACCTCAGTAATGTAAAAAGGCTTTTACAAATTAAGGATTCAGGCCATTGTCCACTGGGGGACAGAAATGAAAAACATGGCCAACAGAGAAGACCAGAAGGAAGGAAAGAAATGGCTTCAGGTGAAAATGAACAGCATCAATTTTTGGAGCAGAGTTAACCAGATAACATAGTGCCACCAACATTGTTGTTGTCAGTGGAAAAATGTTCTCTTCCACCCTTCTCTTAACAAAACGAGCCAATTATCTGTCTTGAACATCCAGCCAAGTAACAGAAAAGATAACCTGCAATATGAAGAACCAACCAGAAAATGCTGTGAAAGAGTGAACTTCCAACAGCCAAACTGCTCATGAATGATCTGTGAAGTTTGAACATAAGTTATAATTTGCTGGAAGAAAACATTCTACCTGTTGGCAGGGAAGACTTCTGCATTCCTTAGAAACTTGCACAGTAAACATTTATTTTCATGTCCAGCAAAGTGAGCCAATTCAATCCCTGTACATTTACTATGCAGCTTTTATATTCAGGCCAACCAGAATGATTTCTTGGCTACAATGAGAGCTTCTGCTTTTAATTTCTAGTGTATCAAATGCTAACAGGATTATTTTCACCTATTTAGCAATTACTAAATTTTCTACAAATACTACAAGTACACTGAGAGCGTAGAGAGTATCTTTAAACAATGCAGCTGAAACAATCATATAAAGGGGCCATTAAAGGACATTTGCAAGAAGTTAAAAATCACATTGTAACTCATTCAAAACAGTGCAAAACCAGTGCAGTAACAGCTGCCTCCTTTTCTCTGGAGAGTCTCCAGAGAGCTAACTTACAAGGATTTTA
Source organism: Aramus guarauna (assembly GCA_013400195.1). Lineage (NCBI taxonomy): Eukaryota > Metazoa > Chordata > Aves > Gruiformes > Aramidae > Aramus > Aramus guarauna. Next base: position 229,265 of record VXBL01006193.1, read on the forward strand.
ATACTTTTCTTTCCATTGCAATCTTCTGAGAAGACACAAGCACTTGAAATGATTACGTTATGCCTCAGCCTGGGAAGGGCAGTATTTCATCATGTATTTCATTGAGCAATGCTTTGAAGAAGCCTTTGTGGGTAATGCTAAAGGTGTCTTACCCGCTTTTGGCCTGAGGTCACAGAGATGTTTGTTAAAAGGGAGTAGATAATTTTCAAAATTTTGGCCACACATTTGATTTCTCTTAAGAGTCCTCACCAGAGAGAGCTTTACTTTTCTTCCCCAAATATGCTACTGTGAGTCTTGACAAAAGAAAACCCATGTCTGGTTGTCAAGGTGTGTCTGCTCTTGTTTAGAAGCTGCTACAGGACACGAATCTCCCAAGATACAGGAAACCAACAGTACGGTAGCTAATCATGCTTTGAGAAAAAGGGACTGAATTGCTTTCACTCAGATGTAATTTCACTGACTTCAGCGAACTCACTTCACATAACACGCTGCGGGTGCTACAGCGTACACAAGCTAGAGCATTCCTCCCAGCACTCGCCCAACGCTTCGGAGATACGCCAAGCATAAAGTCAGCACACTGCTGGTTCCCTCTCTCAGACAAAGGGGACTGGAAGAGAATCTCTCTCAGCAAGGATATTCAATGATTTCTAGTTTTTTAAGCAAAACAGCCAGACCCTGACATCTAGCTAAACCAGCCCCAATGTGGACCAGTGAAAGGGTCCAAAAGTCACCTCAGAGGCTTCAGCCTGGGTCACTGCAGTCAGGGCCAGCTCCCTACAGCACGTAGCAAGAGTCAAGGTTTCCACCAGCTGTATAAGCACTAAAGTTCCCTGATTTCACCCACTTTGCCCTTTCCTGTCCCTTGCTTTCTTTTCGCACTGGTTGCAGAGAAACTGGTGCTCTGCCGCGGCTGCTCCCCATTCCCATACAGGAATACAGGAGGGTTGGCTACCGTGGCTTGTGGCCAACACGAAACAAACCCATTTGACAATCTCTTAGTTAAATTATTATTTATTGCCCGATTTCTGAAATCATGATGAAGGATTTCAGATTCCTGGAAGGGACTTCTTGGAGAAGCTAAGTTTCAAAAATCCCTGAGAGCACAAGATTTCATGCTGGAAACTCCAAAAACAGGAACCCAGAAATCCCAGTTGCTTTTCAAAACGTCTCCCAAATTTTAAATAAAACCCTGATATAAACCACAGTATTTTAGAAACATAGTTGGGTCCTGTTTCCCATCCCTCAACATATAAAGCAGACAAACAAAACAACAACACAGGACTCAAATAAAGCAGATCATTTCTTTGGCGACATTACACAGGCTAATCGATTTTCTTCTGTCGCTTCCCTCCCACATTCAGGGATGAATGTGTCATGAGGACTTTATTCACGCAGTGAATTAAACAATCTGAGTTATGCAAAAGCTTTCACACAAACTATGAAACTTCTGCAAACTTCCCGTTAACAGAACTCTGATTAGCAACCAGTCCTTCCAACATATTCTTTGTCCACTGAACAAAACAGTTTAAATTCTGCAGTTCAGGTTAGAGAAATACATAAATGCGAAGACTTTTCCTTTAGACAATAGAGCACAATATAGCAAAAAGAGGAGTAAAAGAACCGTGTCTGCATCCAATGCTTATTCCCCAGTTCAACCAGCTTCCCAGCTTGTTACATCGTTCCGTTCCCCTTTCCCGTCGCCACCATCCAGCGCTTCCTACACAATACCAAAAGGCTAAATCCATACAGATATCATACTCACTTGGAAAGGCTTGACAAGTTCTGCCTGCAGTATGATCTGCTGATCATGTCTGCAGCGTATGAATCAGTGCAAACTCCTGCCAGCTCCAGGGAGCAAATGGACAGATGATCAGGGCGTGGAATGAGATAATAAAAATGCCATTATCCTTTCAGGCATGCGAGACTCATTGGATGCTCTTTCCACCCCACAGGTTAACCATTTGGTCGGTCCTGTAGCTCCCGTAATGACACACTCTATTTGCCTATCGTCAAGCTCATTATCTATCCTGTATCCTCCTCCCCTCCCTTCTCCCCCCTCTGCACTGTGATCATATGATTATTATTTTTTTTTTACTGTATTCTCTCTAATAGAGTCTCTTTGCTATGTCTGGGCCCCCAGTTACAGAAATTCCTGCAGATTTCTCAGCTGCTCAACTTGACTGACAAATGCTTGCTTCCCATTCAGCTCTCACAAGAAGTGCTTCTGTTTAGCTAGCTTGCCTGAGCACCAAGCAGCCCGAGCACTGCACAGAGGTGCCTTCACAAGTATTTGCTTGTAGGAAAGTCACATTCCAGCCTGCCAAGAGATGATGAGGGGAGAGGACCCAAATATAAAACAATGGTCCAGGAAACAGTCCTCCCTTTTGATCATAAATCATTGCCTAAGCATTTTGCAGGCACTTGCATCCAGTCTAACTTGTGAAAGGTCAAGCTGGATCAGATAGCTCAAAAGACTGGAGGGTGATGCCAAACAGGAACAAATCTGGGGAGGTGGGAAGTAGCTGCTAGCTCAACTGCAGTCAGGGTAAAACCATCTTGTGTTTAGCAAAGGGATTAAAAACAGGGCTGGAACTAAATCCAACCTAACAGACTCTCCTCAATGTTCTTCCATCTAATCCAGTGAATGGGGCAGGAAATAGAAATGCAAACAAAGTGATTTACATAGAGGCACCATCACTTACCATGATTTCACATGCTTGGCTCTCATACCCCTTTAAGCCCACATATGTGAGTAAACTGAAACAGCTTACTGTGCAGTCCTGCAGCCATTCCACCCCAGGCTCTGATCTTGTTAAACCTCATAAATTACAAGGGTGGGTGTGGATGGATTAGTACTCCGAAGGGAAATCTCTACTGCAAGCTCTCCCTTCCGTGGCAAGGAGTGCGTGGGTTCAGTAGGTGGCACTCGTACCTTGGAGTGAGCACCGAGGCAAGCCTCTGCATCAAGCCATGGAGGATGCTGGATGTCCAGGAAGGCATCAACCTTGACAGCTTTTTTTTTTTTTTCAGAGCTTGCCAGAAACCAATGGCTCCACTTTGCATGGGGCACTGATGTTCACTTACGTTCTGCTCAAATCCTCACTCAATAATCCTCACTCAATCTGCACTCAATAATTGGGGGTTTTTCCTCCCAAAAACTCCCTCTACAGTTTCAAGGAGATAGATTTTTGTGTGAAGGTAACAGTTTTGTGCTTTATAGGTAGGTCACGGATTCCCATGCAAGAATGTACAGGCTCAGGGCTTTTTGCACGCTTAGGAACAGGTCTGCAATATCTCAAGAGGTTGCTATTTCTTCAGACAGACCTGCAGCCCCAGCCCCTTGTTCTAAAATACATGTAAAAACCCCATCTTTTAGTGTATAAAATATACTCGAATTCTGATCTAGAGCAAGGAAAGGCCAACAGTGCTGACTGCAAAGGGAGAAAAAGACGTTTTCCATTTCTGTGATGGCAGAGAGATCTCCAACTGAGATGAAGGCGCAGCAGCCAGGCCATCTCCATTTCTTTCACTCTATCCTCAAGGGAAAGAGGGCATGTAAGGCAATGTGAATGCATAGAGCCCTTTAAAAATGCCAATGAGAAGGGAGTCATCTTTAGTCTTTCTGGAAAAGGCATTTCTACTACTGGGGAATTACAGAAGCACAAGTCTTCCCTCTGGAAGAGCGTTAGTTAAACAGAGATTGTATCACTGTTCTACCAAAATATACATTTTAATCAAATGCCAGATGTAAGAGTTGATGTTTATGAAACTATAAACTGGGATCCAAGGCAGCCCTACAGATGTCTAATACAGGTCTGTATTTACTATTGTGTCACAGAAACATTTTTTTCTCCAGTTGAGTGAGTTCTACACCCTTTCCAATCCATCCTGGAAGAGTTTAGTTATTGCCGTGCTCACAAACAAAACTGTTTCCACACAGGATAAAAACAAAAGCAAACTGACTATCCTCTGAAACATTATACTCTACATCTTTAAAGAATAGTTCCAGATTTTTCAAAAATCTGCCCCTTCTGTCATGCAGATTTTGATTCCAGATCGCAAATCTGACCTATTTGTTGGGTCATTAGAATCAGGGGAAGCCTCTTGCACTTGTAGTAGACCCCAGAACCATTTTAAAATGTCCCCCTTAGACTAAGACAGTCAGAAAAATCACAGTTTCTTTTTCTTTGCTTTTCCAAATAATGTTTTGAATTATGAAAGTCTGGAGGAGAACTTCACTCTAGATGAAACACTATGACTCACATGGTCAGCCTATTTCTTATTTGGAGCAAGACTTCTAACACCAACTCACATCATCTTGCCCATACGTCTACAGCACTACTAAGAACAGATGTCATTTGCCTACTGACTGAGCAATCAGCAATGCTGGCCACCCAAGTCTATCCTCAACTCATGTGCCATCTTTGCCGGCAAATGAAGAACTGAAGATAAATAAGGTGAGCAAATCCCACTTTCAAACAGTATCAGTCTCTCTGCCTAACTGCCTGTAGTGTTAATCTGTGAGAGGTATCCTTGTCAACAACTGCTCAAAACACTCTGCAAGTTGGCATCCCACGTATTAATTTTTGATTTGACAGCACTAGTGTTGATTTTTTTTTTCCCCCCATGTAGAAATTGCTACAACTGCAATTTGTCACACTTGCAAAGCTGCATGATCAAATGCACAATTCTGGACACAGGCATGTTAATCCACAGGCATGTTAATGTACAGGCAACGAGCATACTGCGAACTGGACCTGGGCTAACACATATGAGCAGCATAATGTTTCACTGGTGAGTGACCAGGAGGCTTCACCTTTAGCTGTCCTCGGAGCTGCACCCATCATTTAAGTCATAAGGCCCATTCAGCTGAGGAACATCACCGTTTTCGCAAGAGCTACAGGGACATTTTGTGGTTCAGTTTGCAACACAAAGGAGGGCTCCGCCAAGGCCAGCGCGTGCGATGCCAAGCATTCACATTCAGTTGGGTGAGGGCCCAACAGCTCCGTAGTTACAGCAATGAAGAACTGGTTCCCCTGAAAGAGGCCTGACCCAGCCAAGATTTTGCCATGCTTGCAACCCCTTTAAAAAGAAGTGGGATGAGGATCTGAGTCAGTTATAGATCCTTGCACTTAATAATCTCTTTTTTATTTTGAAACCAAACTTTTGTTGTTTACTTTCTTCAGTAACTTAACTGAGAGGGATACTCTCAGCACACTGTGGCCCTGAGGTGAAGATTTTGCATGTGGAGTAGCAAGACGCAAATCACCTTCCCCTAGGATCATTATAAAAATTCACATGGGCATCTAAAGCATGAAAAATTATGGGGGGGCAGGAGATGGATGTCTCAACCTGCTTTCCTTGTATGTTCTGATGCTTCAGAGATTATTACTTGGCTCTAGGACACCAAGACCCCTAAGGAAAACACTAGAAAGAGAAAAAACTGAGTAAACAAACACTAACTCAACTAGGGCACTTGAGAGGTGTCATTCATGCCAATGAACTCAAGTCAAATGGTTCTGTAAGAGTATAGGCTCATCTATTACAATAACGAAAGGAACTACAGGGCCTTTCTTCGCTTCTCAACATTAAAAGCAGCAAAACAAGGAGGAGGAAGGAGACGTGAGAGCTTTCCAAAAGGAAATTATTACTGGGAGGTTCCAACATCTACTCATACTAATAAGAGGAATGTCCAGAGGTCATCCAGAGAGCCACTTAATATTTTGTTTATTTTTACTTTAACCATTCCTGCACGTGAGGCAGGGTTTTCAGTGACCTGATCGCAATAGCCCGTGAATCCTTTTTCTTTTGAGATTGTAGTGAATTTTGAACCTTACAGAGGCACACACAGCATCTAGACCATGCTTTTCCATATGTAGCCTATTCCTTTCTGTACCTGTTTTGTCAACAGCAGATTTGCTGTGCTGCTCACTGTTCTTGTCCTGTTATTCAAATACCTGCATGTTTCTTTAGCTCTTTGTTTAATCCTTTTCCAACTTGAGGCAGTTTTAAAATGGGCAGGCAAATAACTTACAGAAACGTATCTGACTCATTTCAGAGACAGTAAATAGCTCACCCTGCGCCGCCTCTCCTGTGTCCCACTAGTCTGAAAAAAGTAGGCAGACTTGTAGAGAACTTTGCAAAGCTACTGGCATTTTGCAAAAGAAACAGAACTCTCTTTTTTATGAAAATCCATTCTAATGACATTAACATCTGCTCCTTGTTTGAAGAATATTTTTAACTGTTCCCTCCCTGGGAAAATGAAAGATGCCACAGTCTATTTCATGTTCTCACGGAGTAGACAAACTCTGTTGGTTTCTTTTAAGGTCTGTTCTGAAATGCCCTAATACAGTTCACTGCAGGGAACTCAGCGTATGCATCTCACAGGGCAAAAAGCATCTGCATTCACCCTCTTATGAGATCACACTCTAGGACACTGGCATGTGAGCAGGGACTTCATTTCACAGATGAACACCACTTGGTGTATTAAATCATAAGCAGTAGGTAAAGTCTGGCAACCCATTCATAAGGTCTTGGAGTAAATCTCTTGAGTATTCATAAAAACTAGGCTATGTACTTCATGATCAAATAAGGCTGAATTGTCTCTTACTATGGTGTTTTGTTGTTTTTTTTCCCCAGTCGAGATTTAAATATCTCAACTAATGGAGATTCTGCCATTTCCCAGTGATAAGTCTTCCACATTCTTACAGGGTTCAGTACTAAGAAGTCATCCAACTGCTATGACATCTATTCCTCCCTTTATTTTTGAACTGTAACCCATAGTTATATCTACCTGGGTGCGTACATACAGCAGCAGTGCCAAAAATGTTAATGTCTTCAGCGAAACCTGTGAGGAATACTTACCCGGCCATGTAAGTGGATATATGTATTAAAATACATACTCAGACTGGAATATGTAGTTTTGGGTTTGAACATATGCATGTGCAAATCATGGAGGCACACGCAGAGTTTGCATGCTCATATGGACACATCATCATGTAGCTAATGCCTTACCAGATGATAGAACTATTTGCATAGCCAAGTTCTGCAGGATTAGGAACACAACCCTGTACGTCAAAACACAAGACCCTGAAGCCTGAAATTGTAAACACTTGCAATAATGTACTTCCAGAATACTGAAGACCCATATAGAGCCCATGGAGCATTCAATCCTATCTGATGATTGCTTTGCTAGGACAGGCTGGCCCTGGATAGCATAGGCAGGTCCTCTGCAGGGAAGAGAATTCAATTTTCTCTGACTGTCCTCAGTTCTTGAGGTATTCATATTATCCTGCTTCCCACATGGAAAAGTTAGTGACTGCATGTACGGCTGTAGCAGTAAACAAAACAAACTCCAAGACAAGTGTTAAAATTATATTCCAAGGAGAACTTCCACTGTAAATTGAAACTTGATTAGAAAAACATATTTTCTGGTGTTTGCATTCTCTATCAGTTACTTATGGGGCAATGCACAATCCAGAAATAAAGCAGCATAATATTTCACGGGTGTGATAGACTATTTCCACCAAAGCATAACTTTTGTTTTATGTCATGTTTTCACTGTTTTCAAATAAACACTAAGATCCAAACGAGAGTGTCCCTATAACAGCCGGGATATAGCTACCTTCTGGTCATCTGAACAACTGAAATGGAGGAAACCATAGGAGGGAAGTATTCACAAAGGTTATCTTTACCTCCTCTCCCTTTTCCCTGGCACTGTCACTAGCGAGGGACAGACTCGGGTCTCCTCCTGCTCTGAGCAGGAGCCCATTTCTCTCCAGCTGCCAGCAGCAGCAGAAGGAAGGGCCACTGTTTCCCCATCCACTTCCGCACACATTCTTTTGTGCTTTACACATTTCAGGGACACGTGCCAATTCTCATAGCAATGAAAAGCAATCTATTATTTTGGCTGGCAAATTTTAAAATTTGCTGTCTCTCATTTATACCTGAACTGTAGCTTGCTTGGAGCAATAACTGCTATTAATAAATTTCAGCTTTAGCAGTGAGGAGGATAGTACTCAAAGCCTAAACCTGTGATTGGACTTGTAGGACTTCTGCTTACAGCCATGTAGGATAATACTTGCAGTCCACAAAACAGAAAGTTGAATAAACTGCCAACAGTGTCGATGCAAGTTCTCTCCAGCCCAACTGTCTGTGGCAACAGTTAATTTCAATAACATTTTCAAGAAGAGGTTTTATAGAAAATTATTAATGTTATTTTTAATACCTTAATGAGCATGCTCCAAACATTACTCTTCACTTCAAACTTAGCCACAAAAGCCAGAAAGAGCCACAATATGGTAGGTGTGATAGAAACAGAGGATAGATGCATCCCTAGCCAAAAGAGATTATGACTTGATTTTTCTGCTGAGGAAACCTAAGCCACAGCTCCTTAAGAGACACCCCAGTAAACAACAGCAAACTTGAGAAGTGTGAAGCGTAGGATCTCTTCACCCTTGTGTGCCACCACATACCAGTGAGAGCATCCACTGCTTCATTTCAGTCTGAAGCCATGGTCCGAGTCCAGGCTTCAGGCTTGATCCTTCCCTGCTGGAAGAGTTTATCTAAACGTGTGCACAGGCACACACGCACGCAGCTCTGGAAAGAGAAGAGCATTTCCTGCTGGGCCGATTTATGGAGATGTTCCTGTACCAAAAGCTCCTATCTTATGATACTCTGAATTTTACTGGTGAACAACATCCAAGCCCCAGTCGGGATCTCGACTTCACAAACAACCTAATAAACTCAGCTAGCAAAAGCCATCCGAATTCCACCAAAGGCAGCAACTGTTCAACAGCTTATGCCACTTGAACAGCTTGGAGGTACTCAAAATGCAAACCTCAACTAGAAATACTCAGTTTGGGCTTTTCCTATCCCTGAACTTAGCTTAAAAATATCAAATTAGAGCCTCAGACCAGGACCCTGCTTTGTGCAGGTTAATGATCAGTTATACCCCATCTTACTGGACGGCTCATTTTTAATATCTGGTAACGGCCCTTAGGTGTTTCGGAAAGGGCTTTATTTCACTGGCTGCAGAGGGATCACCGACTAACCGGATGCTCCCAGGAACTTTTGGAGAGCAAACAGTGTCAGTTTATTTAATAACTTTCAAAGTGAAACTAAAATCTTGTCCAAATCATGTCTCCTCTGATTTAATTAAAATGCACCACACATACTGCACTGCTCTGTTAATCATTAACAAAGTTAATTGAAGACAGAAGATGAGTCCTTTCTTTCCTTCAAAACCCTCCAGCCAGTGGAAAACTTCAAAAAACATTCCAAAAAAAGACCAGTACAGTATGATTTTTGTTAGAGTGGTCAACACGTTGGTATGTTTTTTCCCCTTCTTCTGTATTTCTGATTCCTATAGGAATGCATGTTAAAAGACAGGGGGGTTGTTTTTTTCTTGCTTGGCAAAATACCTTTCCCAAATTTTCTAACTATTGCCTGGTATTTGCGTCAATATGACAGTCATTGGGTTTGACAGGAATCAGATTGCTAAACCCACACAAAAATGCTTTGGAAATTAGGGCCTAGTTATACATTCAATTTCATTCAAAGCCACTTTAGCGAACTGGCAAGGAGTGGATCTGAACCGTCTCCATTATTCCTTCACTTCTGTGGTTCAAAACAGAGGTTTCTTCAGCATGCTAATCTCTGTCCTAACTTTTAGAGTCGCTCGCAGCTCCTGCTGTCTGATAAATCTCCTTAGCACTCCTGTCCCAATCCACTTTCACTTTCCAAGATGACCTAGCAACCCATGAAACTTACTCTCTCTGTGCAGTGAGTCTTTCCAAGTTCTTCCAGGGAGGAACCGAATAGGAAATTAAACAGAAGTGCAACACTTTGTGTACTATTCAGGAAACAGGATACATCCAACATCTATTTTCCCAATACTTCTCCTTTTTTGAAGATGACCAACACATAAAAAACCCCAAACAAACAAAACAAAAAAACCCCCAACACTCTCATACCACCACAGAACCCAAAAAAAACCACCAAAACAAAACAACCTCACCCACAGAAAAGGTTTCTTTCTTCACTTTCTTCAGGTCCTAGGGAAATCTAAGCACAAAATCTTCTAGTCTCGTCGGTACAGTTACTACCTAATGGGATTTCCCTCCTGAAAGCAGCAAAGGGTCAAGGCTGAACACTTCCACAAGGCCTGTCAGATCAGATCAGGACGGCACTCCGTCAAGGCTGCATTCTTGCCTCCAGTCATGGCTCACGCCTAATGTTTTAGAGGAAAGCAATGGGAAAAGAAAAAAGCAAACCACACTGCACCTGGTCCACTGAGCAAAGCTCTCTCCCTGCACCGCAAAATTCCTCTCTGCCCCTTGCAGGCCGGCAGCTGGGGCTCTGCCACATATGATCATTGCTGTCTGCACTGTAGGGTCTTAAAAAAAAAACCAAAAAAAAAACCCAAAAAAGGTAATTTCTTGAAGGGTAATACACATAAAAGGGTATCAAGGAGTTAAAATGAAATGACCATAAATGTTCAGTATTTGCATCACAGCATGTGCGTCAGGACATAATGATCTGGGGACTTATATTATTCCAATGTAATAAAAGACATAACTATATTTTTTCTTTGTTATTTCTCTGCTTACCCAAATGCTAATACATATTTCTGCACTGCAGTACCTGAAATCTATTGTAATTTAGCAACAACTGCACATGAAGAACTCTTTAAGGCACGGTGCATCTATTTCCCAGCTTCTCCTGGAAAACGTTGCTCTCGGGCCACACCTAACACTATCAGGATAGGCCAGTTCTGAGCAAACTCTGAAGCCCGTGGTTTCTTCCCACCTGCACTGTACACCCTCACACCCATGTCAAGGGGCTCGACCTGTCTGCAAAATGACAGTCTAATGTGCTTGTGGGTGCAGGACGGGCTCCAGACCTCACCCCCGCTACCCGGACAGCCTGGGTGGAGGTAAGTGCAAGCACATGACGAACAGCCGCCCGGCTCAGCACCTCCTGAGCACAGCCCAGCACAACAGGGCCAGCTGGCAGCAGGCACCATGGATGGGAAGCCCTGGGCCGCGGGTCTAAACACTTCAGCATCCGAACCGTTCACCAGTCAGGTAAGAGCATGTGAGGAAAGCATCTCTGCTCTGATCTTCCACGGAGCATGCTCAAGCCCCTGGCACACGTGCGTAGCCTTGGGTGCCCTGTCAGCACAAAACCGTGAGCCGCCTGGGAGGCAGACCTGTTGTGAAGGAAAGAAGAGGGGCAGCCCTTTCACTGTACATGGGTCATTTTGTTATTTTTCTAAGTCTGTTTTTGTTTTCATTTTGAAACATACAACAAGGTGTCCATGAAGAAATAAATTTGTAAACAAACACCTGTGCAGTGCTCTCCATTTGAAGACAGTCTGTTTCAATTCTTCACCATTGTTCACACACTTAGGAAAGCATCTCTGTCTTCTCAGCAGCCAGCGACCGAGGGATGAAGCGGCACCATGTGGGTGACAGGCCAAGTCCCCAAGCTGCAAGACTGCAACCCGGGAATGCTTCTTTGCCACAGGAGGGTCACGTCCCTCTTTCAAAACCTACCCATCATCACAACACCCTAAAGATTTCTTCGCATTGCTTGGAGAGATGGGCCAGACGATGGGGGCAACCTCAGCGACACCTGAGCAGGGATGAGGTGACATGCATTCCCTACCACTTCTGTGGGTGTAACACAGGATCTTGCATGAGGACTTTAACCAGCTAGCGTACCTAGGTAAGCATCCAAGCAGTTTGTCAGCCAGCTGGGTAACTGAGAAAAGCCTCAGAGATCTGAGAGTAGAAAAAATAAATGTAAGTGTTCATGTGTGTGTGTCAACCCTTGTACCTTGTGATTGCATTCTAAGTATGTACTTTACTATCAAAACGTGGCTGTGTTACAGCTTTTTTAGGGGAAACTGACAAATACGGAATTATTTCCTTCCCACAGTCTTTAAAACCCAGCTACTGGACCACTCTCACAAGGACCAGCATCCTTTTACAATTCGTCTGGATTTTCCATGTCACTGCATAGTGTTCTTTGGGACTCAATTTGGGTACAAAAATACACCTTCCTGAAATTTGCCCTAGGCAGTGAAGTTTTTTGGCATGCTCCAAGATGGTGAAGAAAGGGCCTGAACGTCAGCTGTTCTTTCAGTAGGCAAAGAACAGGCAAATCCCCTTTGCCACTACTGAACAGAAAAGAAGTCCTCATCAGCTCTCACCAGATAGGATGGTGTTGCATCCTCTGCAGTCTTCCAGTAGTCTCCCTTTTCCATTCAATTCCTCATATTAAGACAGAAAAACTATAAGTGACTTAACAGAAATGTAACTTTTCCCCAAAACCAGCTGACAGACTTGTCTTCAAGGAGATCTAAGTAACATAGTTATAAAAAGAGTCAATAGCAGTCCAACTTGAATAGAGAAATATTGACCACTGGCTACAAAGAAAAATAATTTTCATTTTCAAAAGGCAACGCTCCCCTCCAGATCTGCTAAAAGCTGCAGCCTGAGCTCTAGAGCTGTTGCTATAGTTTCATAACAATGTTTTGTGCCCTGAGAGAAGGCTTCAGAGCATCACGTTTTATGAATAAACTTCATGGGATGGGAAGGATTCCAGGAACTTCTCCTCCACAGACTCTTACGGGTTTTAGCTCTGAAGAAATTAAAGCATGTGCAGTATTACAATCTTCCTCCTAAAATAAGTCATTATAACAGGAACTTACCCTTCCAGTCTAAACAACTTACGTTGGGAAAGTGAACATTTTCTATCACTCCAAAACAGGAAACTGGAGACAAACCTGTTCTTAGGGCACCATCTTTGCACTTACAGAGCTTCTGACCAAGATGTCAAGGTTTTCATAGCAATAATTAGCAATATCTCACTAAAATGGCCACTAGAAATTTTAATTCACTAAAACTCTTCAAAACTATTAAAATCATGTTTCAAACAAACATTTCAGGAAAGTATGAAAGAGAGAAATCTGAAGCATTCTCAGAGACTTGGCAGAGTTTCAAACACTTTAATACTTGAGAGCAATCTTTTTTTCCCTCGTTCAAAAAAGGTTTACAGCTTTTTCATCAGCATTCATTCATTTACACTGAAACTGCTGTGAAGTTCTGAGTTTAAAACTAAGGACTTCAGGATTTGGCCCTGTAGAAAGCAGAAAAATCCCATCAGCTCCAAATACCAAGGTACAGCCTAAAAGCAGAATGGAAGCATTAAACTCAATTTGTCGCAGTCTGCCAACAAGTAAGCTAACCAACTATTGATGAGAAGTTCTGCGATAAAACTTAGTTCTTTTTTTTAATGTTGAAGCTCTTGAAAAGACTGTGTTGGGCTCTGATAAGCCAGATGCTATCTCAGTGAGGGTTTCTAAAGCCTCCAAAGAGCTCTGAAATCAATCAAGGATCTTTGGGCTTACCCAACGTGTTTAGAAAGGGGAAGGGGAGCCAAGATACATACTGCTGATATACTCATTAAAACTGCCAAGGACACTGATACTCATGCAAAGTACACTGCATAATCAAAGCTAAACAGATCTTGGGTGGGTGCTTAATGGGTTTGCGTCTAGCATGACAGCACAGGATTTGTAACAGGCAAGTAGGCTCCTTCCTCACATCCAGGTTGGGCAGCCCGTCCAAGGGCAACTGTGTAATTGAGGTAGCGATCCCAGGGGGGATGCTGCCCACAGGACAAACTGTTCCCTTCCTCCTTGCTCTTGTGTCCCGACCACTCATCCTCACATACAAGGAGGACCTGGCCAGCAGTGTGTGCAGCCCATGGGGCGAGAAAACAGCACCCTGATGCCACATGAGGCATTTATGCAGCTAAGGCAGGTGGGAAATAGCTGGGAGAAACACTTCCGATTGCATGGGCTTCACTCTGCCCTATGGCTCCATGGGCCTCCAGCAAGCCCCAGTGGAGATGCCACCCCTCAGCAACGGGGAAGGGAGCAACAGCAGGTCTTGCCATGGTGATGCAAACACCATCATGGACAACGACTCCTTCTGCATCACTTGATAGAATTTAAACGAACATTTGCAGCACTTGGGATCTTATACAAAAACAGCCAGCCTAGACCAGTTCTGAACCCAAAGAGCAGTAGATAGTAGATGTTTTGGGAGTGTAAAAAACCTGTACAGAAAAGAAATAAGCATAGTGTGATCCTTCACTGGTATTTTATTCCTATCAGTATTATTTAAACATGCATTCCTCTTGAACACAATCCCTTTCCAAAACCCAACTTTGTCCACACCCTTCTATTTCAATCCCAAATACATTTTTGAAAAGTGCACTTCTCAAAAAGCAAAACCTAGACAATATACCTCTCAAATAACCCAATCAAATTATGGGATGTTTTCTTTTTCCATTCTTCCTTAGGAGGAAAAATATGAATCACAATAATCCCTAGACAGGAGAATATTTTTATATTTACATTTTTATAATTTGCAAAATCAAAACAGGGACACTTTTTGAAACATTATAACCTCTTTTGTTATTTTTTCCTCTAAAATCTTCCCAGAAAAAACTCTCATCTATGATAAGGCATGACATGCAAAATTTCAGGGTGTACAAAATTCTTTGGAGAAAGTCAAGGGAAATCGATTCAACTGGGAAGATAAGCCTGATCCCGAACTGTGACCTGGCTACTCCTGATGCACATGACAGGGCTTAAAAGGTTAAATGTGGTTCTGAGAGGCGTATGTTTTTAGAAACTCTACATTTAATTGAAACGAGAGATAAAGAAAATGATCCTTTGATGAATGGGGTCTGGCTTTAGGCATTTTCTTATCAAGATGGCCACGTTCAGAACTCACCCACCAACATACCAGAAACCACAGCTGGCAAATGCTACTCAAAAAGGCATTTCCTGCGTTCTAACTTTCTAGCTGAGGGCCAGATGCTTCACGATCCTTCCTTAAAAGCATAGTTAAAGAAGTGGGCGTACAGAGCTTTGCCCGATCTTGCACTGTCTATGTAAAGACCAGGCAGCATCCCAGCCATATGCTTGGCATCAAACAGGCAGTGGTCTCATTCTCAGGAGTTCCCTGCTCCAGTGAAGAGAGGGTCAAAGAACTACTTTTTCTACTCCATCACCTTATAAGCTATAGTTTATAACCTAAACCTACTAAATTATGTAGTAATTATTGTGGTCCCCATCCATGTGATGGGCCAAAATATCTCAACGAATAGAAGAGCAAACATTATCAAAAAAAGTAAACAGCTGCTGAAGGGCCTAGAGAGAGCACTGTGGTTTGCGTCACCTTACAGCATGCTCTGTCTACACCACTTCCAACAAGTTACTTCCAGATTTCTCTGCTATTATATTTAAAATATAATAGGATAATTACTTATGTGCAATTCTCCAGAAGCACTTACCTCTTTTAGAAGTGAAAGGCTGTTTCAAAAGTCAGAGTTATAACCTTATAAAAAGGTTTTCTATCCAAAAATTTCTATAGGCAAAAATTCTAAAAGTTATAAAAAAAATACTCAGTCCCTGCCCAACAAAACAACCAAAACAAGCACAGGCTAGTAATTTTGAGCCTGCTAATACTGCATAAGGGATAGCTTTCATCCAGAGGTGAAACACACAAAGCTCAAGTGCACTTTGCATGTGCAGCTATCAGATTAGCAATAATTGTACAGTGTGGCTGGTTAGAGATATAACAAGCTCTTTTCATGTACATATGCATGATCCATGCTTATAATAGTAGCCCCTGCATATACAACCTGTATTATTTTGTGTCAATCTGGCGTATGTTATTGTACATGCCTGTCTACAGAAGTAAAGCACAGAACAAAGGCAAAAAACCTGTTATGGTAAGAATATACCTTTCAACATGCCAAAACTCAGATTGCCAGAGCATCCTTAATTCTGCAGTCTTGGCCCTATGCATTACAGTTGTTTTCTGCCTGATGAACACAGATGCATGCAACATGATGGATTGGAAAAATCAGTAATAAGGGAAAGTCACACCCACAGACATAGTTCCTGTATCCATTGTCTTTCTATGGCAGTGTCATTTAGGGTAGTTCTTTCATAGAAGGTACCCCAAAGCAACAGCTTTTTTCCTATAGCCTTTAAAACAACACTAAGATCAGAAAATAATGCACTCTGAACAGTGTCAGACAAAGATCATAGAATCATACAATGGGTTGTGTTGGAAAGGACCTCAAAGATCATCTAGTTCCAACCCCCCTGCCATGGGCAGGGACACCCTCCACTAGACCAAGTTGCCCAAAGCCCCATCCAACCTGGCCTTGAACACTTCCAGGGATGGGGCATCCACAGCTTCTCTGGGAAACCTGTTCCTGTGCCTCACCACCCTCACAGTAAAGAGGTTTTTTCCCTAATATCTAATCTAAATCTACCCTCTTTCAGTTTGAAGCCAAATCTTGAAACTAAATGGGGAAAGCCTATCAATTTGTTTTAACAACATAATTAAACTTCTAGTAAGGAAACTAGGAACTCTGTGTGGAAAAAAAAAATTATTTGTTCCCATCTTTTGAATACATGTAAACCCCAATATCTTGGCTGCATATGGTCACAGTCAAGCAGAGGGCTCTCGGGGAACTGCCTGTGATGAAGAGGTCCCTTAATCATTACCTATTTAAGTATCCTCAGTTGCAGGAATTGTGCCACTGACGCAAGATTAAAGGAGACAAGATCAAGAACTAAACAATAAGCATAATCTTTGCTATCTTATGTTGAGTCACTCCATCTGCTTTCTCCTAAGAGTCTCAGACATGTAATATAAATACAGAAAAGGTTGTCCGTTATTTAAAATTACATTAAACATTTAGTTTCTCTATATTCTGCTTCACATTTCTTCATTTGTCAACAGCTTACTCACAAATACAGGTTGTAACAGAGAGACTGCTTGAATAAATCAAAACAAATTTTACCACTATCCCCTTCAATGTGGTGTGGCTCTTCCCTAAAAGGTAGGCTGGATAATGGCATTTCCAATTCATCTCTCCACAAAGCCACAATAATCAGATGCCCTGCCTTATTTCTACTTGTGTGCACTACTGTAACTGGCAACAAACCCCTTCAAGAACAACATACCTAGTGCAGGTAAAAAGAAAAAAACTGCTACGTGTCACAACTTAGCACACAATATTTGTTTGGAGTATTTACCAGCTGAATAAATTGATGATGCTAAAAGGTTAGGATACCTACACACACACACATTTTGTCCCAGTCAGTCTCAGAGCTCATGTTTAGAGTCCACTACCCCCTCTGCCGACTCAGACTAAGACCTAAGAATAGTAACTGGGTTTCTCCAGCTTTTTTGCATTTGTGGCAGGAAGAGCAATGCTGCCAGCTGCAGCAAAAGAAAGCAGAGGGATGGCCTCATCACCCACAAATAGGCACATCAGCAATGGTACGGCTGAGAGCAGTCCCAGGTGGATCAAGTTCTTCTGCATTAGGTGATAGATTTTATCACCTTCCCAACAGCTAGCCTGAAAGGGCACACAAAGGATTTTATCAATTCTGTAACTTTCCTTTATTCCATCAAATACAGCAATTTCTCTTTGTTCTAAGAAGGCATTATTGACAGTGAAGAGCAACACTGAAGAAAGTTACTCTAGTTTGGTCTATATTCCACACCTAGTGGTGTCAAATCACCTTTCAGTAATAAGGTGCTCTAGCTCCTGTCCATGGGTCTACTTTAGTCCCAGTTTAGACTAGATATCCAGGCAACCAGATGCAGTCCACACACCCAGCACATGTGATTATGACCTCCAAATGGTATTCTCAGAAACAAACATCACCTGGTGTCTCTATTCACCCTGAAGCTGGATGACAAATGTAACCAGTGTAAATATTCTGAGAAGTGTACCCAAACCTGGGATCTCAAATAGCTGGTTGTGTTTATTTGCTTTCTCATATCTGCAGCAGAAAGAGAAAGCCATCCTTCCTCTTGCTGCTTTGGTGCGCATTTTGGTTTTTTTGGGGGGGGTTTGTTTGTTTTTTTGTTGTTTGTTGTTGTTTTATTTTTCCCCTCTGACTGAAGTACTAGCCAGACAAACAGAACAGGTTATGATGGACAGGCAGATAATATTATTTCATCATTGTTTCTTGCCTACATCAGCTCTGTACTGATCTTGGGTCCAGCCATACTGTAGCATGAAAAAAGAAATAGGAAGCAAGAGTTAAACAAAGATTCTTTAAGTACTAGCAAAACATTTGGATTCAGGTTCTCACTTGTGCCCTTTAAAGCCATTATTTTTAAAAATGTTTATGCAGCAGAGGCATTTCTCCTACACATAAAAATTCTTGAAAAACAGGAAAAGGAAATTAATGCTTCCTTCGAAATTAACCACTGTTGGCACAGTCTTAAGTCTGTTACTGTGATATTCTACTGTGCCTTTACCTTTGCCCATATTTACAAGATTCTGCATTTAATTTTGAAGTTAAGCTACTGATAAGTTTCAAAGGGAGAATAAAACAAAGCATTTTTATTGATGTCAAACACATTTTTTAAATCATTTTTAAAATACCATCAAATTACAGAGCATTATTAACAAATGTAGTCACCAAGATTGTATTTTCAGAATTTAATGCAGAATTTTAAGAAATTTGCAATGTCTCACATAGCCAGGCATTCCTTCAACACAGACCAGTCAGCAAAATTTCTTTTGTTCTGGCAGTGTTTCTATTCTCTGGCAATTTCCATTCACTACATAGTATGCTGTCACCTTGCTGTGTTATGAGGAAGACAATTCACCACACCTTCTACCTCTTCTAGCACACCTATGTAGTGCCAGAAATCATATGCCTCCCCCATACTTTCATCAGTGGAGTTAAATAGTGCCTGTTTTGATTAAAACAGGCTGAACAGACTAAAACTTAACTCTAATCTTGTGCAGATTTCCTGCAGAAATGCAAGAGGGCACTTCAAAACCATTCAGGCCCCAACACAGCAAAGCTCTTTAAAACTTCCTTAAATCCCACTGACAGCAATGTGTGTGTACATGTCCAAGGTGGTTTAGCCCACATAGATGGATTAGAAGCCACCACATAAATTCTGAAAGCATCTTTACCCAGGGAAAACGTGGTAATGACATTGACATTTCATGACACACTGCAATTCAAAGATGGAGACGTCTGCTTTTGCCATTAAAGTGCTGGTATTTTTATAGGAGTAAAAATCTGTATTATTTAATCTGCAAAATGCTCAATCTGGATTAGCAACAGCAGTGGAAGACCTCTAACAGACTTCTAGACTGTGCTGAAGGGACCACTGCTACATTAGCAGTGGGAACACAAGGACTTACAGGGATAATGACACAAGCTATTACAGCTTATCCTAAAGAGATAACACTAACCAAGTAGAGGACTTCTCCTTTCCCATACAGACTGGTCACAGCAGAATATCTGTAGCACAAATTCTTACCCCACAAGTTTTATATTAACCATTACCAGCCCTAATTGCTCCTGAAGACTCTAAACAAAATATTTGATTAAGCAGTGGCTATATTTTGTGATCTTCTATGTATCTGTTGAAGTCACCTTTAGCAAAGAGGTATGCAAGACTGTTCCTGACGAAGATCAAGCCAAATTCAATCTTTGTGCAGCTTCACTGATGACAACATCCCCAGGAAATCATGTCCTGTGTCTACTTCATGGAGGGTAGCCCATAAGCAGCAAGTGAGTGGACATGGCTCTTTTGTATTTCTATGTTCATGCCCAGAGGACTATGTCTCACTTGAATAGGAGGTTCCTTGAGCAACAGGTTCTTCTTTCAGTGAAACTGCACCAAATTTGTTGTCCTGACTTTCTCTGAAAATAGTCACATATGGCATCACAATTTTCACAGACAAAATATATTCCCAGCCATCCTGGATAAATGACAAAGAATATCAGATATAGAAAAATATGAACAAAGAAAATGTCTTGAGTTTTACAGCTGGTCAGCTTTGCTCTAAATCACCATTCCTCCACCCACAGTGCAGCCACCAAAGGCACGTTAAAGCTTTTCCTCTGACATGAAAAATTTCTGGGAGGATGACTGTGATGTAGAAATGAAGGACTGCAGAGCTGTGAAGACAGTGAGAAGGAAATAGAGGGAACACAAGGAATGAAAGCACAAACCTGTCTGAGAAGACCTTGTACCTCTATAGATATGCTAATTTTTAATTTCATACCACTTTGGATTCAAAGCCTCTTAAAAATATGTGTAGAAGAGCAATATCAAAGAAATTCTGCAGTTACAATGTTGTCCTTTATGCTCTGAGAGAACAACCCAAATGCCTTATACTTCTACCTCAGAACTAAACAATTTAAGATAGGAAACAGCTCAATGCAATGGGCCTAAAAATGGCATCATCTTTCATGGATCAAGTCTCACGAATTATGTGTGCAGTAGCAAAATCCTGCAAAAAATCCTGCTGGGGCATTTTAGTTTCCACGAGCACAGTCCTACTGAGATGGATCCTGTTATGATTATTGTGACCTTGAATATTATGTAACTGCAGTCTGGGAGAGATTTTATTGAAAAAAATTTCACGTAAAAAAAAAAATTAAGCTACTAATGTTCATGACAGAAGGGAGAAATTTGATCTAGTCACATTCTAGACAACAGAGAAAGGAGAAAAATACTAAGACAGAATAAAGCCGTGGTTTCATCAGATAAGAAAGGCAAGGTAACTGCAAAAGAAATCATGTGACTAAAGCCCATAAACTGAGATTGTGAGAAACTTGGTGGTCTCCAGCCAGGTTTTAGTGGACACATTACACCTGGCACCCTTGCAAGCTAACTCAGCAAAGCTGCTTCTCAGTCAAGGCTGTCGTACATGCAGAAAACTTATATTCACGACGGACCCTGCCATCTCTGGCTTGGGAGTCAAGACGTCAACGTGGCTGCAATCTATCACCTTTCTTCTTGCTGACCTCCAATGGTTTCTGGCCTCCTTGCTGGAATAGCACGGCCAGTTCAGACCCTGGGATAAGGCATGAAACCAAGTCCTGCATCCATCTGGTTGCTGCTGTTCCTCCTGGGTTTTGCCTGCCCAGGGTAGGAATCCCCCCAGGGTAGCTGAGCTTACTGCATACTCACTATTGTACTTCCCAGGGCTCTTCCCCAGGTGGATCATCGATGGTTTTCAGCAAAGACCTTCCAAGACTACAAAAATCTGCCTGGGGTGGGTTGTCAGCTGCCTTTTGGCAGAAGACCCCAGGCCTTTTACCTACTTGACATATACTACAAACAGTTTCTCCAGCAAGGCATATCTGAGCACTCAGCCTCTCTCCAGTCACCAAGCAGCAAGCATGTTTCCCTAACATTTACATAATCTTGAAGGTCAAATTCTCTATTTAGTAGTAACCTGTGATCTTCAGGCAAACAACATTACAGATGGGAAATTAAACCCTGACCTTTGTGAACAACACGTTGCTCACTCAGTAGGTCAAATCAAGGCGCAGTTTGCACCAAAAAGGTTTTGCGTGAGTTCTCCTGTCCTCCCAATTTCTTTTCTCTTATCATTAGCACAGCGAGCAGGCTGCATGGCCGCCAGCTCTTGCCTCAGACAGAGCAGCATTTCAAAACTGCAGGGTATGTGTACACATCTGCCTACATCTTTACGTGGCAAACACAAATATAACAGCCAAATTAACAGTAACACAAACTGTTAAAAACACAAATGCAATTCCCATGAAGTTTGTTTCACAAACCAGGCAGGTCAGTTACAGGCCACAATTCCTATCCTTATCACATATGCAGAGAAAGCAAGACTTGAAACATTCGTCTTTCACCTCCAAAACCACCACCCCCTCTCACAGGGGCTAAAAGGATGCTCTGGGGCTGCTGGCAGGGGCAGGGAGCTTGGGTGACATTTTGAAGAGTGCACACAGATCGGCTTCTGCGGAGCCTCATTAGAGATCCACAGAGAGTTCAAAGACAATCTCAGAAGGTATTGAAATACCTTTTAAAATCTAACTCTCTAGATGGGATGTATCTCACCTAATTTTAGCTGTCAAATAATTAGCTAAAATTTCATACTGGCCATCTAGGCTTCCCCTAGAAGGTAGCCTAGAAGCTACCGAATTCCCACTAACTGTGAAGCTCTGCATTCTTCAGGCTCTTTTAAGATTAAAAACAATCTTTTAAAAAAAACCCAAAAACTAAAAGGCCTGACTAGACTCCACACCTGTTCATGGGTCAACTGTGAACTTTTCTTAAAGGCTGCACTTTAAATTGTGTGAGTTCATACCTGCTTTGAATTTGGCCCAGAGTCTACACAGCACTTTCTCTCAAGTTCACACAATATTTGACTATTTTGTAGGTTACATTTATTTATTGACTTGCGTGGGAACGGGCTTTGCTGGGGACCGCATTTTAAAGTTACAAGTATGGTTCAGTATGATACTTTTTTTTTTTTTTTCCACCTCC
>VXBL01006193.1:251720-265562 GCA_013400195.1 Aramus guarauna
ACAAACTTGCCAAAAAAAAAAAGTGAAATACTTTCTGTGGGAGTATAAAATAGATTGGCCACTGTTATTCTAACAAGCACATTAGTTCCATGTGCAAGAGAAATAAAGTGCTCATTCATTACTCAATTTGCGGTGACAGCCTAGTGAGATATCTCGTTTACATTCTGATAGCCCCATGAAATGAACTGAATTCCCACACAGTCGCAAAAGGCCAAGGTTAGCATTTTCCTTAAAAAAAAATAATAAACTCAAGTCTACCTCTGGAGCAGATTGGCTGTAACCTTGAACCTTAAAGGAAATGAGAGGGAGAAAGAAAGAGCAAGGCACACATCATAAGAGGGGGTGGGGAAAAGCTAATGGCACCAGGAATGGAAAATGTGGGCATTGAAAGAATTTCCTATTCTAAACAATGTGCGAAGTTAAAAATACCTTCTCCTGAGATTATCCTCAGCATAAATACTCACGACAGCTATTTATAGCTGTCTGGTAGCCTACGACAAAGATTTTTATTCCAACAAAGGAGCTGTATACGAATGCAGGACCTGTTTAAAAAAAAACTATTAAAATGGAAAATAAACCACTCTTGCATCAGCTAGTGATATTGGTACTTGTTTCCAATGCAGTCTAAACACTGCTTTCCTGGATGCTGACAACTGAGCATTAAATACTACAGGGAGGGGGGGAAAAAAAACGCTTGGTACATTTATCACAAGCCCAATACCCATTGTCATAAAGGCCAACACCTGACTGCCCGTAAGGCAAGGTGCTGAGCTGAAATAAAGAGCGTGAAAAGTTGTTCAGCACCTCTGTGGGCATGCAGGGGCTCCTGCACAGCAAGATCCCAAAGCCGGGATGGCCTGGGACAACCCAGGGAGGGATCATGCTGGAGCCCTTGTGTGAACCAGGCACCGTGGGTACAATCCTGCGCTACTGGGAAACCACCAGGGGCAGAGTCACGCAGCATGATTTGCCAGCAACTCATCTCATGGGAGATGCTTTAAAAATTTATTCTCTTTCCTAGACTGTTCTTCCACTTTTAAATCTTTTTACTAGTGTTGGTCTTTGGGGGTGGGGGGGCTGAGAAATACGTGGAACATGTTTAATTTAGAAGAAAACAGAACTCAAAGCACCACACATCTTCAGAAAGGTGAAGATGGCCATGTAAGAGTAAGCAGTCACTGGCTCATATGGAGGGCTTTGAACTCAGTCCTGGAAGTCCTGAGTGGTTTTGACATTCAAAACAGAATGGGAACAGAGAGGAAGGGAAGGATAGGGATCACTTGTAGAGCTTTAAAGAAAGAGGGGGCTGATCACTCCCAGTACTCGCCAACATATATTCTTACTGTTTTGGTTGCCTGCAGCTTTAAACTAGGAAAAAAAAAAAAAGAAATTAAAAGTAATTTGCTAGTGAATATACTTTTGAAATCCATGGGAGGCTTTGCTGAGATACCTCATGATATCAGACTGTAGGTACTGCTGGTATGTTTTTTAAGGGCAGGGTACACCTGGGCTGGGAATGGGAAGGGGCCTGTAGCCCAACACCTGTACATGATAAAGTGCCTGTGTCCTATTAGACAGGTCAAACATGGTGACCAACAGCCCACTTTAACTCTCCCCAGGAACTACATCCTTTCTTTCTACCTCCTGGTCTCAGGTAAGCAGTTGCAGCTTGAGGCACAAGAGTAGGTGAGACAGATCTTGCTTTTCCCTTTCAGATCTCCCTATAAAGTTTGTCTTTCAGTGCAATCACTGTGCCTGGGTCACATTTGCTAATGACTCCACAGTTAATTAGCTGAGTTGTGACCACAGTTTGTGTTATCTGTAATTGCCTGACTGTATGTTTTGCCACTTCTCTGTCAATCAGCCCTGCACACCCTGTGTTAATTAAGACTGCAAGAATTTTGGAGCAGATGCCTCTCTCTTCACTGCATGTGTGTAAGGGGACTTCGCAGTACAGTTCCGATCACAAAGTTCAACTCGTGTATTTTTCAGCTCAGCTTTGGTTTGGCTTCAGTTTGGCTCCTTCAATTCAAGTTAAGATTTGAATTAAAAAGAGACTTTTTAAAGTAATGATTTGGACTGAGCTGCAGTTCAAGAAAAGAATAACAGCTTAAACTAGTTTTGAGTTCACATTAAGTTTAAGTCTTTGGTGCCGGTTTCTAATTTGCAACTCCAGATAGTACTGAAACACCACTAATTTTTAAGTACACCTAGCAGCAAAAGAGAGATTGCTAAAGATAATTTAGCTAGTGCAGAGGACAGAACCCAAGCAGCAAAGCACTTCACATTACAGCTGCACATGTTTCACAGTGATAACATCAACCCCTGTCTTCTCCACCAGACACAGACAGCATTTTGCCCTGCTCCTCAGCCCTCTCAGGACACACTGTGTGCAGCTCAGTACCAGGATGCAAGGCCTGTTTCTTAATGGAACAATTTACCACTTCAGAGAGTTTTCACCATCTAGAGAAAGCCAGAGCTGCTCATTGTCACCTTGCAGGAAATGTGGAACTTTCCCTCCTCCTCAGTCTCATTTGTTAAAAAGGGTTTGGGATAAAATTTTCCAGTTTTCAGCACTGTTTTCTAGCTCTCTGTCACCAAAAGCTTTTACAAATAGAGGTTTTTATTAAAAACAAGCATACAAGCATTTAATCCATTTTTTGTAAGAATGAAATCAGTAAGAATTTTGCCCACAGAAGGAATACCAAACAGGAACCTTTGCCTGAATGATAAGACTCTCTTCACTTGCATGTAACTCTCTGTAGAAGCAGAAGAAAGTTAGTGCAGCAAAATAAACCGTTTTGAGACATGAAATTTTAATGGTAGTTTAATCTATTGCACACAGTTTAGCGATGTAATGAGTAGCCTATAAACCACACAAGTGCCACAGACTGACATCTACATTTCAGTCATAGTATATGGTTTTAGACACAGCAACTACCATAGCTGGATAGTACAGTACATTCTGTTCTACCAATAGAAACTCAACAGCATCATCTACATCTGACTCTCATTCTTTCTGGTATCCAGTATTATGACTTTTGGAACAGGGTAATAACTATTATCCCACTCCTTCACCAATTCTGTGGTCAGCAGCTCACTACTCCTAGCATATTAATTGATAAATAATGGGGAGGAGGAAGTCTAGGAAATGGAGTTGAGTTACATAAGTGCCCTTTTTTGTTTCCTCTGTAAAAGTCTTAATTTATTTGTTCACAATGTACAGGCTCAACTGCTACGTTCCATTTCTCTGTGTAAAGAAGGTTGCAGACAGTTTTGTGTCTTTTGAGACTCATCATGCTCTTTATTAAAAGGTGAGGTTGCATTTGCCCTAGTTTATGAGATGCCCAAAATACAGTATGCAAGCAAACTGCAGAGCAGGATGCTCTGTAAGAAAGCTCACAGCTGTTCTCTGGCCTTAGAGAGATGATGTGGTCCTGTGGCTGAGACATGGCTTCTACTCCCAGGTCCACCACTAAATGATTAAAGACGGAGCTTGAGGTAAAATGTGCTATGACAGCCTAAACCCGTGATGACAAAGGCACATTTACAAGAAACAGGGACATGGTTCTGGTTTAAGAAAAAAAAAAAAAAAAAGAAAAAAGAAGAGGACAACAAAACCAGGGAAAAAATAAGAATCTGATATGTCCACAGCTGCTATCTGAGATGCTGAATCCAGAAAAGTACCTCCTGTCAAAGGGTCTGGTGTTGCTCCTGCCCTATTTTCTGATTGCTTTCCCAAAAAATTAGCATCATGTTTGTTAGTTTTGGACAGAACAAGTCTCCAGATGTCTTCTACGTCCTTCTCTCACACAGATGCTCAGCAACACATTTAAGTGCCCTAGCCACTAGCCATTCAACATGTGACTCTAAAGATTGCACAGGCATTTGAAAGACTCTTCAGTCTACACTTAAACAAAGTTATACCAGGTGAAATCTCACAAAATCCAGTGGAAAAGGGCTACAAGGAGGTGCTGTTACTCCTCTCCAGCTTCTGGAAGCATTTATTGAATTAAGAACAGAGCTGCTCCTCAAAAACTCTACAGGTTATGCAAATCAGCTCAAGCCATCTCAGTGCCAGCCACCAAGAGCTAACAAGTCCAGTATTATCAGGCTGTCACCCTAATGATCCTCCCTTGTCGGGGAAATCATCAGCACATGCACTGCAGTATCTCCGTATCAACATCCAAGAGTCAACAGTAAGCAGCAGAGAGAAACAAAGGCTCTGCATCCAATTTTCCATGCAATAAAATATACATGGAGTTTTACCAAATGTAATCAGAGGTGGGACAACCTCCAATCTAAAGACCTTAAAACTTACAGGGGAGGATTCTTGAAGCCTGTTGCCAAAGCTGCTTTTCATGGGTTCTTCTAAAAATGGCCCGTACCAAAATGATGGTACTAAAAACTTTGGGCCTGCATGATTTCTACATCATTCTCCACATTCTACAGCTACAACTTGGAGAAGTTCTAATAAACAAAGAGACAAGCAAAAAGGATTCATACATACCCTCTGATAGTTTTTGGCTGTGCCACTGAATCCCTCTTTGCTTGCTATTAGCAAACCTAAGGGAGCGGCACTACCACATTCCAAGAATGGTGCAGGTATATACAAGTTTAGTAAATAATTGACAAAGATCTTGGATGCTGTGGTTATTGGGATGTGCAAAGCAGCTTATGAGAGGCACTAAAGGAAGGAGTAAAAATAGTTAAAATGGCATTATTATTCCCAGCAGAGGGAATCACTTTCAGCTACTTTCAAAGCAGTGTCCTCTGGCCAAATTTATTTGTGTTTATGCTCTTATGCTTACATCCTTACTTCATCTAATTAAGTACTTAAAGTTTAAAGAGTCTGAATTCTAACCAGTTAAAAAAGATTACCCTGTTTAAAAAGTCTTCATTTTAAACCCTTTCTGCAACTCTGTTTATCCTGCCCCGCAGAAGAACAATATGAAAGCACTATAGAAGTGGGCCATGAACCTGCAACCCATCCCTTGTAAAAGCTGACAGTTCAGATGATAATAGCTTACATTTACAGAAGCATCTTTCGTATCAAAAGTGCTTTACAAACTACATAGAAACATATTTCTAGCAAAAAGCAGTTACTGCTTGAGTAAAAGGTGGCAGCCTACACAATCATGTACTCCAGTGGGACAAGGAGACCTTTTAGCTAGTAACACTCAATGTCACCCATAAAAATAGCACATTCTTTACCTCAGAGCAGTGAAGACCTCAACATTTACCATATGTAATCCAAATAAAGACAACATTCAGAATATTTTTATTGAAAACAATTGTCTTGAATACAAATGGCCCGATTTACAATATGTTGGGTAGCTGCCGGATGTCGATAGAAGATGAACACATGCTGTAAATTCAGTGCTTGGTAATTAGGAAAATGTGTGTGTTTCCCAAGTCTGCTTCTCTGTAGGTAGGACTAAAGGGCAACATTATGTCATTTCCCTTTGCGCAGGACTCCCTATTGACTGCCATAAAGAATTTGGCTTAAAAACTGATGACAGGGTACAGCCCAAGTTGAGGGAAGAACAACCAATAAATAAAGGAAGATGGGTTGGTGACGGAAAAGTCATTCCTAGTCACCAAGACATCTTACCAATATTTTCTTCCAGCAGTATAATGAGGACAGGACAGATGATCTCTGCTCTCACTTATACCAATCCTTTCAATCCAGAGTACTTGCTAGATGTGCACAACCACTGAAAACAGGATTCAGACTGAAATGAGTGAAAGCAAGCCTTAAAACACTGAATGCAATGGAACATGGAACAGCTATGAAGGTATCGCACAGCCTGTTAAATGAGTCCTCTGAGTTTAACTGGAGGCCAACCCTTTCCTCCTTTATCCTGCTTTAAATCATATTCTTTAATAACTGTTTCTATTTCAGAATTCTTCTTTTATTGGCAAGTATTGACAAGAGTTTAAAAGCTTTCATCAATCAAACCGTGTGTTTTGTGATCTTTGGTCCACTTTTGTGCATTTATGCCTTTATCTCCTCAAAGCAAGATACTATATCCAGCACAACCATATAGCCAACAGGCTGAGAAGTCACATTCCCTCCAAAGCCAGCATAACCACAAGCATGCAAGACTTAGAATGATATCAAAGTCGGTACATCAGGATCTCATTGTAAGTATGATGTGAGCACGACAGGTGAAATCAGGATGGAGCCAGCAAAACAACAGGGAAACAGATGAAGAAAGTTAGACTTTTAAGATGTGAGTCACCAAAACACCACCTTCAAGCGCTTCTCTTTTCTCAAACAGTGTCAGAGCTGGTGACACGGTTAAAAGTCTTTCATTGTCTTCATGGTTAATTAGGTACTGTATTCGTCCATCTGACAATAATCAGTAAATGAAAAATTAGATTACAGATCCATTGAATATGCCTAAACATTTCTGGTTTGGCTTGAAGATGTATTTTCTTCATTCAGTTTATGTATATCCTGTACATATACTCAGGACTGACAAAACATGATGAGATTTTCATTACTTAGTAGGGAATTTTTCATATTAAAGTAATCACCAATAAATTCCTTCTCTTTAGAATATTGAAATGACTCATCCATTCCATGAAAAATTTTAGTGAGAAATAAGATAATAGCCCTGAAGGAACTTATGCAACCCTCCAGTAAAAGATGATTACATGCTAATGAGAAAAAAGACTCACTAGCTTGTACAAGAGAGAAGGAGGGGAAAAAAATTAAGCCTTTTGCTTAAACAAATTAATCTTGTGGCATTCCAGTACAGACAACCCCTCCAGCCATCATAACTCACTGGTTTGTAAAGGTCATTAAGTACTCTATCTCATTTTGTTGGAAGAATGAAAACCCAAATTCATGGGCATGACATAAAAAATTGCCCTTGGTATTGCTGTGGGATGAACTAAGGCCTGAAACTCTACTGAAGAGTAGAGTATTTCTCCTCCTTCTAAGAGCAGGCTGAACATGTGGCACCAGACATATGATCCCCATGCTCAAAAAGTAACCTGCAGTGGGAAGCGCTTTATTATCCATGTCACTGACCTTCAGAGGAATACCCCACCATGCAGGCTGGACCATAAAAGGAATCCATGTGTAGCCAGTGTTTAGAAAAGCCATCTCTTTGTCTTTCCCAGCTATGGCACTGTCCTATTAAGACACTGAAGTAATAGCCACTGGAGAATCTCGGGAATGTTCTGAGCAACAGCGCCCAGAAAAAGCTGTGAGGACTGCTCAGCTTACCATCTGCAGGCTAGTAAAAGAAATCTATTTTAAATAAACCACAGTCATGCTATTCCTGTGGAAATATACATGATTTTTATCCCCCTTTCAATCCAGTCATAAAAGTTTTCTGCATGGGTAAAAAGTAAAATAGCAGACTGAATCTTGAGAGTCAGAAACTTGCTCAAGACACACACACACCCAACCCCAAAAGATGTATTTCTGAGAATTAAGCTATTACACATAGGAACCCCTCTTGTGGTAAGAAACTGTATGTATTGTGAACAAGTAACTCTGTATGTTCTCAGTCACTGCAGTACTTTTCTCACTTTAACAATTATGTTGCTCGGATTTTTCTTTCTAATCTCTCTCTATTCATCATTGCAGGATATTCCTTTCAAAAAGCTAAATGTAATAGGGCAAGCTATTGCAGGAATCCATCTGCCAGGACCAGGAGTAGCTGTAGGCATCTGCTGACCTCATGGTGGCTTTCAGCAAGTCCCCGAGCTCTCTGTTTCTTGACCTGTGGTCAGCAGCAGTTAGTGGACGTGCAGAACACCTGATTCACCCATCTAATACCAGCTTTCCCCTGGATCTATACCTGACCTCATACAGCATGGTAACATGAAGGGATTAGAAGTAGGTCAGTGTCTGAGCTTCCCTGTCTATCATGACCCATGCCACCCAAGTCTCCACAGAGTCATGTTAACAGCAGAAACCAGCAGCTGTAAGAAGAGGCAGGATTTGCATGGAAAATGAAGATAAACAGAGATTCCTCATCCAGGGAGTCCAGCACCAATGCACCTCACCACAGTCACAAAGACCTTGTCCTTACACAGAAGTTGCAGAAGTTTACCTCAAACCTGGTTTGAAGCCAAGTACATTAAATCTGTGCAAACCTCCCAGTCCAAATATAAATGGGCTTACCCACCCACACTGTTTAACAAAAAGATACCTCCCTTGCAAGAGGCTCAGCTGACAAGCAGTAAATCGAGTCATGGTAATTTGGTTATTTTCCGTGTGCACTTAATTGAGTTAAAAAATTACCATGACATACATCAGATTTAAATCATACAAAGAGGGCTTACAAAGAAAGGAGCACTTGTTCAAGTGAATCAGTTTAAACACCCGTAGACAAGATGGTGTCTCATGCTGTGGAAGTACTAGTATGGAAAAGTAACTTAAAAGCATTGAAGAAGTCCTGCTTTTGAGTACCAATTTCAGCATCTCAGCACAAGAGCATCAGAGTCTGCCGAGAGAATAACCTTTTGCTAGAGCAGTCCTTGTTGCCGGCTTAAATAATGTACATATTTAAAATGGGTCACAAGCTACATTAAAGGAAACTGAGGCACATTTTCAGAAAATGTCAGAAAAACAAAACAAAACAAAACCTGGATAGAGAAAGATTTAAAAAAAAAAAAAAAAACACACACACAAAAAACCCACAAAAACATAGTCACAACTAGCTGTTGAGTTAGCCTTCCTTTGATTTTCTATGTTGGCATGACAAACTTGCTGGCCTTTTTTCAACAGACCATCCAGCAAAGACTATTAATACACAAGTTTAGTCCAACCAACAGTTTTAGACATAAAGGGGAGAAAAACGAGATCTATTTATGTTTTCTTAATGTCAGCCAAGATGAGGCTAACCTTTAACTGTCGAATACACTACCCACTGGTTTATACTTTCCAATAAACGAAAAGAAAAGCATCCTGCTTACTTTTCCACTTCCCATCACCCTCGCTGCTCCCCAGGAAGAGAAGGGCTCAGCTGCAAGGTTGAGATAACTACTGCTCCTTCTAATCTGTAGCTGTATCACTTCTGTTAACCTGACCCTCTGGTCAGGCTGCATGCCAGCATCCTCAGGCACTGCGCTGTCATCAAACTTCTTGTCCAAGGAGCAGTTGCCCACTGACCTGATTTCTGGGCAGGAATATATCTTGACCTGCGCGCTGATGAATTAAGTTGCCCAAGAAGCACGGCCACCTAATGTCTCCCTTCACTCTAGGAAAGGCCTTAATCACAAAAGGACAATCTGCTGTCAAGGAGGATTTTCTTTGTTTAGCGCGAGCTAATAAGTAGGTTATGATGAGAGAAATAAAGTTGCTTATAAACATTTCTCTTCAGTAATTAAAGCTTTGTTTAACGGCATAAAGCCAAAAATGCAGGAGTTAATTGACCAAAGGAGATGCTTCTGCAACTTGAAATCAGTTTAGAGTTTCATTTGCAAATCACATTTTTCCTCTATAGTTCTTTGGACTGAGCTGTGAAAGGGTAACTTTGCCCAGGCTGCAGCAATTTGATAGTGTTTATATGCTATGCTTATCCATGTGTAAAACTTGTTAGCATTTGACTTCATTTAATCTATTATCCCTGCAAACAAATTGGCCTCGGCTTTTTAAAGGGAAATCTAATCTTCTGATTATCTGGTTTAATTTCAGATATTAGATCATAAAGATGTTAATAAAATGCAAACTCAGACTGAGAAGCAGATGCTGCTAGAAACCCACTAGCTAAACTAATTTTCATGTCCCTCCTTAAAGAGTCTCACAGTCCAGTAATAACTGCAGTTTCTATCATGCCTAATAACTTTTACCTTTCTGAGCCCAGAATGCCCTGAAGAATAGTGACACAATTAAGCAACAAGTTCAAAATGTTCAAAAAGAAGGCATTGCAATTTAACAGGTAAGAGACCATACCCATCCAAGCCTGGAAAAATGAAGTTTTAGAGGCTGCTTTTAGTTACTCTTCTGTTTAGTGCAAAACAGCAAATTAAACACCACCAATGCTCTCCTTCCACAACAGCCTCTACTCACACCTCCTCCAGACACAAAGTTGTGTCACCACACGAGCAGGGCAGTTCACATCTCGGCAGCTGGGCTCAGGACCGCCAGCCCCAGTACCCATAAGCAGCTGCTCAGCCTCTGGGGCAGGGTGCGGGTGCTGTGGCAGGGAGGCAGCATGGGGCAGCTCTGCTCGATTTGCTCCCACTTTTGCTCTTAGGCAACAGCAAGGAGGGCTGCCCTAGCAATCAACCTGCGTCGCAAAGGCTGTGAGCTGCCTGAGCAGCACTTGATGACCCTCCACCTGAAAAAGCATCAAGACACCATAAGACCCATCTCAATGGGCAGGCTGGACCACCAGGACATACGCCATCAGCCACTTGCAACAAGCACGTGCAGGCTATAGAATATATTTTTGCAGGGGAATGTATGAGTGCACAATGTATTTGCCTGAAAATATTTTTGGAACATTTTTTACGATACAAGGATATCAAACCATCAGCTGCTTTTGTTATGGGAACAACACAGTATTCCTTTCGGTTTTCTTTAAATGAAATTTGTTACAGAACATTACTATTAATAATAAGGCCTTCTTTTAATCAAGAGAAGAAGAACTGATGTAGAATTTTCAGCCAACTCATTTGTATGCACAGACTTTTATGTGAAGAGGCATGCACAATCCTATGGCCTGAGAAGGCTTTATACAGTGAACTAAATTAAGCCTGTATTGTGCTAGCTGTGGGTATCAGGCATGTGAGAAGTGACTAAGCAGCTGAGAGCTCAATCTTATACTTACTGCATAGAAAGAAATAAAGATCAACTGTTTTTATTTACAAAGAGAGACTGGGTTAGGAGTCTAATAAGACATAGCAATGTTTCATGCAGGTTTTTCTGACAACTGACACTGGCTGTCCAGACTGATGAAGATGGGTGATTGCCCTGCCTAGGAAAGAGTCTGACAGAAGTAGACCCAGGGGCCGAGAACTGAACCTCCTTCACTCTGGGTTATTTTGGGACAGTGTCTTTGATCTCTACCATACTGAGTTAACTGAAGGTAACCCACAGGAAGGGCTGATGTACTCCTTGCCAAGGCATAGAAAATGCTGCTGGGGAAACTGAGGTGCCATGTCTGCCTCCAAGGGACATACATGCCTATAGTCGCAGACAACACACTGCTCCACTGTGGCTGGTACGGGAAGTTTGAAGGCTCTGTGCCTACACAAACCTTGGGCCAATGTTCACTTAATGCAGCTTTTTGCATTTCAAGTTTCTTAAGTCTTTTGTATGAGAAAATTCTGATGGCAGATATGAATTACACCATTTGAAGGTACAATGACAGATATACAGAGCTGCAAAAGCGCTGCAGGCTACCCTAGCTTAATTGACTACATACTGCCAACTTGCACATAAAATATTAAAGAGATGTTATTTTTCAACACAAATGTGACAGGACAGCCATTGACACTTATTTGTACTATACCAGCTACATTTCTTCAGCCTCATGATTTTCTTTGTGCAATGCCTATGCTTCAGTCTAATTCTGAAAATCATGATAAAATACCATGTTGTATTACTCCTCACACTGTGCCCTTTTAAATATGCATGCTAGAATTGTCAATAACAAGGACCAAAAGCTGTGCCTCGATGCCTATATTTATTACACATTTGAATAAGATCCAGTTCATCAAGGACTTTGGTCTAGTTAAAATTAATAAAAATATAGGAGGAAACAAAGACAGACTTCCCTTTTGGGGGTAGATGGGTTACCTAGTTATAGGCTTGGAGGGGATGCTTTTCACCCAATAATTTCCCAGACTCCTTGGTGCTTCCAAAGCAAGCCTGCCACTCTGTTTAAAGTGGTAAAAGATGGGGCATTTTTCCAGCTGTCTGGGTGCTGGATTTGGGCTGTCTTCCTAAAAGCTTGCCTGGTATAGCAGATGTAGTACAGAGATTACAGAGTGATCTTAACGTGCATGTGGGATTAATACCTGAAATACTAAGGAGCTGATTTTGTTTTCTGCTTAGGAATTGCAGTAGTGTTAGCTCAGTAAAGTTTATGTTCTGTACGTCTAGCTATTTGGAAGAACAAAGCTTCTTTCATAAAACATTTCTCCATAAGGACTTTAATGAACATATAATCTGCAAAACACACAATGGCTGTAAAATTAAGTGGTAGAGTTCTATTCAGCTTTGCATATGTTTGGTTATTTCCTCCAGGACATCTGAAATGCTACAATAGCAAAGATTTGTCTAATATTCACTCTCACTTGAGAGTGACAGCAGTAAGGTGTGCTTTAATGAGCCACTGGGTCATACTTTCCTGTCTGGATTAAGAATGAGCTCCAAGAAATGCAAGAACTGTGATCAATGCAATGTAAAGGGCCAGCCTCACCTCGACAATCCAAATATGTCCTGTCAGTCCTGGAATTCAAGGTAGCTGTGAAGACAGGTTAACAGCTGGAGCACTTTGCCTCAATTTGTTCTGAACTCTCACGCACTTCTAATCTTATTTATTCATTGTCTTAATATTTAACTCCTGGGCAGAAGATGTCATATCTCAGCTCTACCAGAAGGTGAGTATTTTACAGAAAAACAAGCAGAAACACTCAGAGTATTTGGAACTTCAGCATATATCAAGTTCATGGAGAGACAAAACCCACTGTAGCTTTTGTTTTAGTAGCAAAAGAGGCTTGGACCAGACAAGGGCACAGCCCTCAAGAGGACAAAGCTGAACATTTTTGAAAGTACTGTTCTGAAATAAATCATGAGTTAGCAGGGTTCACTGAAAGAGCTTTAAACTAGATTTGAAGGGGGAAAGGAATAAAACCAGGCTTGCTAGAGATAAGCCTGGGGGTGACATGCCAATATTTGAAAGATGGTGTGCTAGTGAGTTCCTTCGGTCTGCCCTTTCAGTGGAGGTAGGTGATGGAGATCCATGTGGCAACAAAGATGCAAGGGTTATTGATGTGTTAGAAACCATGGAAGTGCCCTAAGAATAGTCATTTAGGAATTGGAGCTTCTTCCCCCCTAAAAAAGGTGGCAGGATCAACAACCCAACGGAAGTGCATCTACACCAATGTATGCAGCATGGGCAATAAACAGGACAAGAGGACAAGGATGTCGTGAGATTATGCAGGGAGAAAATCAGAAGGGCCAAAGCCCAATTAGAAATTAATCTGGCTACTGCCATAAAAGACAATAAAAAAATGTTTTTATAAATACATTAGCAACAAAAGGAGGGCTAAGGAGAATCTCCGTCCTTTGTTGGATGTAGGGGTAAACATAGTGACAAAGGATGAGGAAAAGGCTGAAATACTTAATGCCTTCTTTGCCTCAGTCTTTAATAGTAAGACCAGTTGTTTTTGGGGTAACCAGCCCCCTGAGCTGGAAGACANGGACAAGAGGACAAGGATGTCGTGAGATTATGCAGGGAGAAAATCAGAAGGGCCAAAGCCCAATTAGAAATTAATCTGGCTACTGCCATAAAAGACAATAAAAAAATGTTTTTATAAATACATTAGCAACAAAAGGAGGGCTAAGGAGAATCTCCGTCCTTTGTTGGATGTAGGGGTAAACATAGTGACAAAGGATGAGGAAAAGGCTGAAATACTTAATGCCTTCTTTGCCTCAGTCTTTAATAGTAAGACCAGTTGTTTTTGGGGTAACCAGCCCCCTGAGCTGGAAGACAGGGACAGGGAGAGAATGAAACCCCCATAATCTAAGGGGAAATTGTTAGTGACCTGCTACACCACTTAGGCACAAACAAGTCTATGGGGCCGGATGAGATCCACCTAAGGGATCTGAGGAAACTGGTGGAAGTGCTCACCAAGCCACTTTCT
>VXBL01006193.1:265987-298942 GCA_013400195.1 Aramus guarauna
GTGTGGCCAGCAGGACTAGGGAAGTGATCGTCCCCCTGTACTCAGCACTGCTGAGGCTGCACCTTGAATACTGTGTTCAGTTTTGGGCCCCTCACTACAAGAAAGACACTGAGGTGCTGGAGCATGTCCAAAGAGCAGCAATGAAGCTGGTGAAAGGGTCTAGAGCCCAAGTCTTATGAGGAGTGGCTGAGGGAACAGGGGTGGTTTAGTCTGGAGAAGAGGAGGCTAGGGGAGACCTTATCACTCTCTACAACTACCTCAAAAGAGGTTGTAGTGAGGTGGGTGTTGGTCTCTTCTCCCAAGTAACAAGCAATAGCATGAGAGGAAATGGCCTCAAGTTGCCCCAGGGGAGGTTTAGTTTGGATATTAGGAAAAATTTCTTCACCAAAAGGTTTGTCAAGCATTGGAACAGGCTGCCTCGGGGAGTGGTGGAGTCACCATCCCTGGAGGTATTTAAAAGATCTGTAGATGTGGTGCTTAGGGACATGGTTTAGTGGTTGGACTTGGCAGTGCTAGGTTAACAGTTGGACTTGATGATCTTAAAGGTCTTCTTCAACCTAAACAATTCTATGAATATTGGGAAACGACATGTTAGGCATATGCAGCCAGCTTCTCTTATGTTTAAACATGCACTCCTTGCAAACTTGTATTAAGATCATATTCTTCATTCCATTACACAAGCCTGTATCAAAGCATAATCTTTGAAGACTCTTAATAAAAATGTAACCAGACTGTTGGGAACAAGGCATGCACAAGTCCTAGTGTTTCAAGAAGCAGGGGATAATCAAAAAAGAACCATCCATGTTCATTCCTAAACTCCCAACACTGTTTTAACATTTGTTACTAACATACACTCTATACCAGAGATAACTTGGTAATGAGAATCAGTTTCGAAAGCTATTTGTGGCCATTCAATGTTGATCTAACAGGAACACTCACTTATCCTCACTGTCCTTGATAGGAGAATGGAAATTGTCCAGTTTCTGTGCCTGACAAGGATGACCTTTCCTTACTGTCCAGAAGTATTAAGACACTGTTGCAACAAATATGTCCTGTCTTACTCATCCAGAAGATAAGCAATGTGCTTCTCATTAAGTCCTGCAAAGATGTACCCTGCCTGATCCTGCTGGTTTTACCTTCTTAACTTGGTGAATCAGCCCTTTGTATGTTTACCTGAGCTACACCAGCCTCAGTGGGAGCACTAGCACAGTAAAAGGCATGTTAAATGCTTTGCTGGTTCTGTATTTACATTCGCAGGTCTAGACTGAAATTCACTTGACTTCTTTTTCAGTTGTACCAAGGTAAGTTTTAGAGTTAACCACAAGTCCTCTTTTAACTGAATTTGCATTTAGCAAGTTACCACACCAGACTTTCAGCCTGCTGCCATCCCTAACCTGCAAGCTGGGTTATTTCTATAACTATTCCCCAACCTACATCCATGAACATGAATCCCACTGCCTTATAAAAATGTTTAAATGAGAGGCTGGAGAGAGTTTATGATGGAGCTGTTGAATGCTTTTTTTAATAAAAGAATCTTTACCTACTGTATTTACTAATTAATGCTATTAGGAACCATAAAGCTTAATGACTGTTTTTTCTGTACCTCCTACCCACTTACCCTTTTAGGGTATGTTTAGAAATATCTTATTGGTCTGCAAGGAGATGTGCCCTTTAGTCAGGACAGCTGTGGCCCCTGTCAGGACATCCTACACAGCCCACAAAGTAATATGGTAGTTTTAGAGAGTCTTTTTAGTGACTCAACACTAGACAGCCACTTCTCTTTGCTGTATTTTTGCAACAGGATGACCAATACTGCTCCTTCCCCATGAAATGACCTGCAACCCTTTAGAGAAGGGCATCATGCAGGGCAAAGCTGTGGTTCAAATTCAAAGTTAAGCTTCAGCTAAATGGAGACCAGTCTGAAAATGACCCTAAGACCTTCCTGAAGTCTGCAATAGTGATGGTCTGGCAAGGAAGCAAATTAGATCAGCTTCCTAGTATAATTTTTAAAAGAGCCCCAACACCAGGGAGAGGTGAAAATACATTGTTAGGGCAATGGCAAGTCAGCCAGTCATAAAATTGTAGCTTAAGTGCTAAATAGATTAACCTGAGAGCTATTATTCAGAGTATTCAAGGGGCCAATTTTTTCTCTCAATTATGCTGAAGTCAAGGAAGTAGGTCTATTGTCACTTCAAGAAGTATTTCACCTCACTTCATCATTTTCACTGCAGCTGCATACAGCTGTGACAGACCAAAGTGCATCAGCAAGATATTCACAAAGCACCACCCCTCCAGACACACACACACACTGTACCCCACCCCAAGCTAAATTCTTCCAGTGTCAGTTACAACATCAAAATGACAAAACCTGATGGTTTTGTTCCAGAGAACATCTTTTACTGCCCAGGAAGAGGCACAAAGCAGCAGGTGGCATTTGTCAATCCCTTATGCTTCAATTACATACGGGATTTTTCCCGTCAGTTAAGTGCAACCCATTTCTGCGACAGCCTGATACTCCAGCACGGTATGTACCCTGCGGCTGGGAAGGCAAAGCATTCGTCCAGCTCCTTCAAGGCTGCCACTGAGACTGTCTCATAAATCAGCTGGCTGAAATAACTCAGGTAGGGCTTAATCCAAAGCCCATTGAAATCAATGGAAAGCTTCCCACTGACTTCAGCCAGCTCTGGACCAGGACCTCAGGGCTTTATATAACCATCATTCCAGACACAGGACTCCCTCTGCCTCCAAGGATCGGGATAAAGCCTTGGCTTTGCCACAGAGCAATTAGAGATGTAGCACATCCCATCACCCAAATGGCTGGTAAGGTCCTATTTTCCCAGCCCTCGCACCTGATCAGTACAAACCATATGCAAAATGCTAGCAGACAGACACAGTTAACTCTGCTATATTTTCTCCTGTGTTTCCCAGCCTATGCCTGGAAAGCCTTGTTCACCCATGAGGTTCAAGAGCTGCTGGGTCCCTGCCAGCCTGAGCACATGCAATAAATCTGACAGCCTGGGAGAAAGCTGGACAAAGTCCCCATATGCCTGCTGTTGGCCACATGCCCCCTAGACAGGTCTGCACTGCTACTCCAAATATGCTGACAGGCCTCCAGAGATCCCAGGCAAATACAAATAGTCAAAAAATTCTGGCTGGACAAAATTTCTGAGTGGGTGCAGCGAGCCCATGTGGGAAATCCAGGACCTGTGGGGTATCTTGAAAGGGTAAGAGCTTAAAACACAAAAAAACCCCACTAGCTTTCTGAGTTAGTGGCAATCTATATCTGAGTTGCCACAGCATGAACCACTAGCCAAAGCACATTCCAGGAGTGAACCACACTGCAGGTCTTTAAAAGACAAAGCCAGCCTCTCCTCAGGACCAATCCTAAGCATATCAACCCAGAATGCCACGGCTACACAGCACAACAAAGCATCATTTCCACCAGCTTTTTGATGGGAAAAAACCAAAATACAAAGCCTAACATCAGCCCTCAAAGATCAAACATGCACTGAGCATCTCCAAAAGATTAGACATAAGTGGCTGGACATCAGTGGCTCCAGCATGACAGACACTTGGGAAGCTGATGGCACACGTATCCTGATCAGTCCTCACACGGCCTCTGGCCCCTGGGGAAGACACAATAAGGTCAAGTCACTCCCTCTTGGGCATGTGGTGCATGAGTCCATGCTGCTACAAGGCATCTTCACCCCTAGATCTCTCTTGGGCATGGGCATCAAGGCTGGGAAGACAGGCTTTCCATGTGCCTTTATCCCAGGAAATGGCAAAATGCGTCACTGCGGCTGGCTGAGTTACAAATACTGCTGTCTGATATGGCTGTTTGCACTTCTGGTTTACTGTTCAACTCAAAGAAGCCTAAACAGTGTCTGGGAGACCTAGCAAGCACGCTACAGCCTACGCATAATTATTCATCTGTCCATCTCCCAGCGGAAATGCTTACAAGCAGCAGCAGTTTCCCCATAGCAAAGCTACAGCCCACTAATGGGAGGATGCAGGCAAATGTCCTGTGCCTAAGCAGCAGGTACCAGTGGTGAGAGCTGATGGAGCATTTTCAACCTCCATTCCGTTCTTTACAACCGCACAATTTACTTGATAAAGTACCTGGAAGTGCTCAGACGGAGGGAGATCTAGCAAACAGATTGCTGTGGATTAAGACACGTACACCAACACATTGTAGTCATATTTTTAAAGGTAAAGATGATCCCCAAATCCCTAAAAATATGAATTCACCAAAAGAATCCAGCGTGACACATTAATTTGTTAATAACAGCCCAAACACTGCTGCCCTCAACTTGATGTGAGTGGCACAATGCAACGGGGGTGGATGCTCAGCTCCTCCCTCATGTTGCCCCTCTTGGGGCAGGTTTTGGGAGGTCTCAGGTCTCAAAGTCACATCTGAATTTGAGAATTAGGCTCTGTTATTGTTAAGGCAAACCAAAAATAAAAAGGCCAGACTAAATTATTTTTAAGATCTCAAGATTTTTAAAGCAGCCTTGTGACTTTTAAGGGGTCTGACTCATGATACTTGAATGCTTGAAGTTGGCAGCAGTGAAGGGAGTACAGCAAGATTTAGCGTACAGCAATTTATTGCTAAAAGCCTTCAAATGTGTGGGAAAGGGCACGGAGCGCTTCTGCAGCGATTCGGCAGGAAACAAGGATGTGGGCCCAAGCCCTTCACCTCCAGCCAGGCTGCCACCGAGCTCACCTCCTCCACAAAGGTTACCACACAGAATCCCAGCAAAGCCATCCCAAATGTGGCAAAAAAACCTCCCCAAAAGCAGGTGTGGGCAGGTGTGTGGGGAGAGGGCTGTTTCCCATGTCAGCAGCCATCGCTCTCAGGCCCAACCGCTTGGCTTCCCTACGACGCAGGGGCAGGTATCGCCATCGGCCTGCCGGCTCCCTGGGGACGGCTCCTTCGAGGCACACCGGTGAGCTGCTGGCCGCAGCTTCTGCCTCCCCAGGGCTCCGGTTTCCCCGTGTGTCATCAGGGACTGGAGTCAGGCCGCACAGTGACTGACAGATACACCTGAGCTCCTGGATTTCAGCTTCCATGTCCACGAGGGCAGAGCACCTCATCCCCAAGCCCCCGCAGCTGCCGCTGCCTCCACAAGCCAGCCTCGCGGCATCGCTGATGCCCAGCCCACCCCTCAGCCTCTGCATGCTCACGTAAGAGCTTAGAGGACTTCACAGGGAAATTCAAGCGACATTTTTCCACAGCAGAAAACGCCTCCCGGGCTACACCCCCAGCATCCTCCGCAGGCTGCCCAGGGCCTCTATTATCAACCAACCCTAAAGCCTCGGCCTTTCCATGAAAAGATTTTCTTAAAGCAGAAGTACACTAGAAGTATATAAATACCATGTGCTATACCGTGCACTGGCATGGGCTCTGCAATCCTTCCCATGCCACCCAACAAAAATTTATCACCTCAGGCCTGGGGGGGAACCTTCTGGGCTGAGAAGGCAGCTTAGTGCCACGGCACGTTTGCTCCTCTGCCTTTTGGGGTAGGTCACCCACCAGGTGACGGCTGCATTTTGCAAAGGGATGCTGCCACCTCATTTCCCTTTGGCCACCACGCTTCACGTGAGTTTATTTATCTGCAGGCAACGCTGCTGCTTTCCAGAGTTCATAGGTTCGGCTTATAGCCTGACAAGAGCTTACACACCTAGTTCTGCATAGCAACACCTCCTTCGGAAAGAACGGCGGCTGTTGCATCTCATCTACCTGGGATTTCCCCTCCCCAGGTATCATCACCGTCCACCAGAGACCCCTCATTAGTTAGCAGGGCCTCATTAAAAAGCTCATAGCAGGCATAAAAAAATAATATATATTTGGTATTGCATTCTGCTGACTTCCATTTAAAACTTCTCTGAAAATGTGTTTTCTCCTACAGCATTCAGAACCCGAAACATCATGATTTTCTCAGTGCATGGGAAAGACTAGAAATAAAAATAAGTCCATATTTAAAATTAAATATAAAAATGAGAACAAA
Organism: Aramus guarauna; assembly: GCA_013400195.1. Classification (NCBI taxonomy): domain Eukaryota; kingdom Metazoa; phylum Chordata; class Aves; order Gruiformes; family Aramidae; genus Aramus; species Aramus guarauna. Next base: position 271,996 of record VXBL01006193.1, read on the forward strand.
ATGTGCTTAAACTTAAGTTCTTTTTTTTTTTTTTAAATCACTGCAGTGTTAATAAACTAAATCAAATCTTTGTTATCAGAGAACACATTACAAAAATAAATGGAGCCTGACTTTCTCCCTGCTTACTCCAGTGTAAATCAAGGGAAATTCCATTAAAGCAAACATAAGTGTACAAGTGTAAAATGAGGTTACTTAATGAGATGTCATTCCCAGTATTTTCATGCTGCTTCTTTCATAAATTGACATCATCATACACACATCAAGTTCTGTTCTCATTTGCAGCAAAGTAAATCTGTAATAACTGACAGCAAACGCTGCCCTTCGTTCCCACATAACGTGGCAGTAAATGAATAAAAAGTGACAGGCAGTACAAATACAACAGCAATTGCACAGTAATGGCAGACAATTTACAAATATGCTATACTACATATAGCTAGTGTTTCTCAGTTTTCAACTGATATCTTATAATTTTAAGTCTATGTGTGAAAAGACTAACAGAATCCCTTCTGCACAGCACTCACTCCCATGGCATCTGAGCATGAGTTTTCCTATCAATAATTTCACATGACCATAGTCCACCTTCACTGTTTACATTTATCCATATAACAAAATAACTAGAAGCCAGGGCACTTACAACAGCTTAAGGGAATTAGTCACTAGACACCTCTGACTTCCAGCCTCTCCCACAATGTTAACTAAAGCTATTTTACGGCACGTATTGTTAGCAAGGACTCTTTGGTTAGCCATAGCATACTTTGGAATTTAAAACAGAAATCCTCAAAGCCACTGCTAATCAAAGGCAAGCCACCGGCACCATTTTCCGTACGTAATACCTCACCTCTCTGCTTCAAGGCGCATTTCCTCACGCTTTTGCCTCCTGAGTTCTCTGCGGCGTTCAAAGTCATCCATGGTGAGTGTTCAAGCGTTCAGAGCTCTGGAAAGATCCAAGTCTAAAAGGGAGATGACCACTTAGATGAGAGAGAAAACACAATGGATGCGTTTAACCAACTGAGTCCATTTAGTTTTGTTTTGTTTTCTCAACTTCGCCGTAACTATTTTCCTTTTCCATCAAAAAAATTAACTTCCTCAGTATTGTTGAGATAAACAAGATTAATGAAATGCCTTGTAGGATAAACATAGCCCATGCCTGCGTTTAGTTTCCTAGTTAAAATTAAATCAACATGCTCTAAGTAAGGACTGTATACATCTGCTAGCCGCAGACTAGCTATTTGTAACGTCACAGGTCTTTCCTACAAACAAAAGCAACAATTCAGCAGGATTTTAACTTTATGCTTCCAATTTTTACTGGAAGAAGTAAAAACGCTTCACAAGAGATTTCTTATTTTCTTCAGTTGCACAGATAACTAAAAGTTTTGCAAAAGTTGGACCTTTTCTGTCCGATCCCACCCCCCCTTCAAAAAAGGGACAAAAAAGGGAAAAGAGAAAATGAGAAATTAAAGAAAAAGAAATGGAAAAGAGGAAAAAAAGGAGGAAAGGAAAAGAAAAGAAGAAAAGGAAAACAAGCTGCAGCTTTTAAATACCACCCAGGAGGAGCCAAACGATGTATAAATCCTGCTCAGAGAACCAAAAGTAGCAATATTTTTTTTGTAGTTTAATCCACGCGTTTTTCCCCATGCCCTACCTTCTTCTTTATGATTTAGTCCATGAAATATTTTCCCCTTTACAGTTCTTCATATACAAAGCCTTTCCAGCCTTGGTTTATATCCCATCAAGCCGAGTATTACAGAATTCCCCTGCAGCCCCCAAACCAAAAATGACTACCAGAAAAGGGAAAGCTGTTCTCTTTTTGTCCCTGCTTTGTTTACAGAGCTGTCAGTGGTTAGTTAAACTCTGCCTGGAATCTGGCATTTAAGGCCTGCTCTAAGATTGCTTCCTGTGCAGGGCTGGAGGCCTCAGCTTCCTCTGCAATCCTAGCCTAGGCGCTGCACTCAGAGGATTTCCACCCTCCCCACGTCCCCCCCCCAAAAAAAAAAACCTTTTCCAGCCCATTAGTACAAGACCGGCCATTTGCGCCGCAGAGAAAGCCAGCGTGCAAATGCAGACTAAAATTTTCAAAGGTGGCTTATGAACTGCTTGCAGTTTAAGGGAAACAAAGCCAAGGTGCATTTGTAAATTATTTGAAGTGCTCGGTTTGCAGATGCAGATCTGTCTTGCGGCTTTATATTCCTGCCTGCCAGTGCAGCGTCCAAGTGCCCTCCCCATAAAATCACTGGCAATAGCAAAGCCTCTCAGGACTTAAGGGAATCCGTGGCTTTTTCTTCCCCTTTTTTGGATTAAAGCACTGCTGAGGGCAGGGGGTCTGTGAAGGTTATTTTATTAGTTTACTTTTCCTGGGGGGTGTTTTGCATTCTGATTTGCTCCTGGATTGGGGAATTTAAAATTTTGTTGTTGTGACTTTCTTAGTGTTTGGCTGGCTGGGGTTGTTTCATGGAGGTTCAAAGGGAATGTTAATTTTGCAAATCTGATAGTGACTTTACAATTGCTGCTGCTTTTTTTTTTTAATGCATAATTAGACAAAATATATATAAAAGCAAGTCGTAACAAGACTTTTTTATCAAATCTTGTGTTTGTTTACTCTTACCACCGTGTACCGCTTGAAGAATACAGAACAGCAAATCTGCCGTTTTCTCCCGAGAAGTGTTTTTGTCTCAGCCTACGTGTTCTGCTAAATCCTGCCTCAGTTCCCTTTGCTAGAGGGCCCGTGAGTTGCAGGACTGATGTGGTTCCCCTGGCTGGGAGCTGAGGATCAAAGGGGGGATGGCACACTACAGAGAGCAGGTTCGAAGCAGCATGCTGGGTCTCTGTGCACAGAGGGCAGATGACAGTGTCTGCAGGAACCAAGACTGCACCCGGCAGCACATTTAGTCTGTGGAGTACAGTCACCGTCAGGAATTTAACATATAAAGAGCTAATGCTTAGGCTGACACCTTGTATGCTAGAACTGAGAATCCCAAAGTTTTTTTCCCGCTCTACCTCCCCAAAGCAGACAAGCTTTGACATCTGATTTATGTGCACCTTCATCACTTCTTACCCAGCCAGGTACATCCCTCTCTCGATCTCTCCTAAGGTACACTCCTTCCCTCCCCTGGGTACTCACATATCCCCCATCCCCACGACGCATGTCCCAGCCAATACTTCCACCCCTTCCTTTCCTACATGGTCCTCAGCACCATCTCTCATCTCCAAAAGCTCAAGCTCTCTTCCTCATGAAGAAAGCTGAGGAGGATAATAATAACAACCAGAATTTTTTCTCTTCTTCCTCCTCTCTTTCCTTCCCAGGAGCGTAGGGGAGATTGCGCAGGAGTCAGAAGTTCCCTGATGCAACAACCTTTCTCCATCTACAGGGTGCTTTTCTCTTCTTTGATGAAGATCAGATGGATGGACATCTTGAGAGAATGTCTAGGGTTTATAAGACTACAGTGTCTGCTCTCAGAGGATTAAGGTCCAGCCACTTCATGGCATTCAGATGACTTGCAAGCCAAATCTCTTTTTAGAAAATGAGGAAGGCACTTGGGAAATGGAGGTCAGGTCAACAGTACAACCTTTAGTTAGCAAAGCCATATCAGTGCAAGAAAATGAGTCATCAGCTAGAAGGTCCACTTGAAGAAGTCAACTATTCAGTGCTGTTCACTGTCTTCCCCAAATGATTTGTTATCTTTCAGCCTCTGAAAACTGCTAGTCAGTAACTTCATCAATCTCTCTAAAAATATTTCCTATTTCCACAAATAGTATAAAATCAGAGTTTCTCGGAGTGTTCTTGCCTCTCAGAAAATTGCTTTGGTTATAGATGAAGGTACCAATTATTTGAAGTATTTTCTACAAACTATTTTTGGGAGCACGCACATTTTGATGCTTCTTTTTAAAATGAAAAATGTTCATGAGTGAAAACATCCTGAGCTAAAACGTAACACTCCACCCAGCGCCTGCCTTCAGAGCCAAATATGAAAATGTGTCTCTGTGTGACCTTCCCAGATGTGCAAAGAAATTACTGTTTTTACTCTTTGATCTCATCTTTTTTTTTTCCTGTTACACATTTTTAATAATTTAGTGTCAGACCAAAAATGTTTCAGTTTTTCTCAAGAAATCATAGAATCTTTAAGGTTGGGAAAGACCTCTAGAGTAAAGCTGTTCCTAAGAAAACTGTTTCAAATCAAAAGTAATGCTTTGTTCAATCTCAAAAAAAAAAAAAATCTTTGGTTTTATTTTAAATATAAAGATTTTGAGTTTCAAAGTAAGATTGAAAATGTTTTGATATCTCAGTCTTTTCCTCAGAATTATTTCCAGATATGTTTTTCATCTAATTCAACCAGAAGTCATCAATACATTTTAAAGAAGCAGAAGTGTATATATATTTAGCAAATAGAAGTGTCTGAAACTATTTCCATTCCAAATCCGCACATATGCAAATTACTAGAATATGGACTACTCTTACACTGTGAAAGGGTACACCACAAAAATTATCATTTTGTTGCTTCTACCTCAAAACAAGATACTCAGCATCTTTTCAACCTTTACACAACTGAAATAATACTGAAAAAAATCTGAAGTGAACTCTCAGGAGTTTTCCACCACCAGACTCAGGAGAGGGACCTATGGAAAAATATTACAAAGATCTTTGATCTTGCCTTTTTTTTTCTTAAAAAAAGTACTTCTCAGAAACTACTAAAGATAATTCTTGCACAGGACCTCAGATTTTCCACAGCCTCACATACGAGGGTCTTCTCAGGGTCCCTATCACATTTGAATCTGAGACTGAACCTTTAGACCATGGGACATCTTCCTGAAGACATGCTAAGAAAGACTAAGAGAAGACAGACAAGCAAAAACCCTAAAACATTTACCAGTATTGCCACATTACTTGAATCAGAATCATAGCAGAGTATGTACCCTGCAAAAACACTCTTCATTTCAAAAGCAGTACCAGTGTCTCTCTCCATTTCATCTCTGCACTTTACATAATACCATCTATCTTCAGTTGACTACAGTTTATTGCTAAAATTTGTTGAGTTTTTCATTGTCTTGCTAAAAAGTGCTTCCTTCACAGACACCCACATTTAATCCCTCCTGGTACAAAAACACACATGCAAATCCCACGCTCCTGTCTCATCCCATGACAGTGTTTGAAATTTTGTCTTTTCAGCTTTCATCAAGGCGGAAAATCAGAGGAATGCACAGTAATTGTAAATATACAACAAAATATTTTAATATAAATTAATGGGAATATGCTTTTTGAAAGCAAACAATAAACTGGGTAGGTAGAAATACACATGTAACCATATATCTATAGAATTCCAATATGGAGAGCAAAATAACCTCCTGCCCTGGCAGGATTTAATACTGTCCTCATCCTATTCCCAGCACGGATTTCAGAGACAACTCAGCACCCAGGGGGCCTTAAAAACAGATGAGCTAGACTGGTAACAAGCAAGTGAAAATACAAACTGCTGCTCAGGTCCTTAACAAACAGACACGTCTGTCTGTCAAGACCTGCCAGTCACCTTTCTGTTACACTGATTGAGGTCCCAGACCACAATGTTTATTCTGATCCTTTGCACCAGCTTCAGTGTAGCTGAGCCAAGAAACTTCAAGCCAGAGCATATTCCCTAATATAGCATGGCTGTGTATTGCACAGGGCTCTATGCCGGCAACGTCTGGTGACAGTATTGTGCAAGCACATGCCATCTTGCTTCCCTCCCAGTACAATGAAACAATTGCAGATTTCCTCTTGGTGACCTTCAGGCCCAAAAAGCGTGAAAGTCATGCCTATTTCCTTAACACGGGATCGCTCACTGCTCTGGTGTCGTGAATGCTCCGGGTAAGCTTCACACAGACGACTGCTAGGCAGATTGCAAGCTGTGATGGCTGCCTATGCAAGACAGCATGGATCAGAGCTCTTGCCAGACCCCCTTCTCAGCAGATTGGCCTACTCTTCATTAAAGAATGAGGGCAGAACATAGCTTCATTCACCTGAAGGGGAGCAAGGGGATTTGGCCTTTGGTTTCTTTGTAACAAGAATTTTCTGCTAGATTTCCTTTCTTATCTAGCTGACATCTTCATGCAGCGTGCACCAGGTACCTTCCCTTCCTTCCTTAGCCCAACAAGCCTCTCATGCTGGTGACTGAAGTGAGGTACCAGCACAGACCCATCCTGCACTGTTCTAAGACCCTGGTTCGGTGGGAGCTGGTAGAAATTTTAGGACCCACAGGAAGCACTAAAAAGGCTATACTAGTAAAAAGGACAATACCAGGTTTCTTCATGAATGAAACCCTGACTCGTTCCTAGTCTCTTTTCTCCCTCCTTTCCTCCCTCCCTCATCCCGAGCAGCAGGAGTCAGGAACAGTACAAAGAGGAACAGCTTCAGTATTTCCAGAGCTCAAAGAGCAGAACAAGGAGGCCAATGAGATATCACGGCCCAGTGCCTAGCGTTCGGGATGAACCCAGCAACTGAGGACACTCCTGCTTGGTTCTACCTCTGATTTACTTTGTGGCCTTAGGGACTGAGCCTTACTCAATTTTGTGCCTCTTAGTCCTTATATTCTCTACACCAATTGCAAATTCTTCTCACTGTGCATTCACAGAAGGCTTAAAGCACAACCAGGCCCCGAGTTTAGCCCCAGCTGCTAGATGTAACTGTAACATCAATACTAAAAATTTCATATCCTACAAACAGATATGATGCTGCAGAGAAGGCCTGAACAAAGGTGATAAAGCAAAATTCTTTCCAAACCTTTCCTACAGAGGGGTAGGCTTCCAAGTCCAACTACATAAAAGTTTTCTACATACATGCAGCTGAACCTCTGACTTCTGACCTGTCCTCACTGCAGGATCAGGTGGTAACACAAGACATAAGCTATTCTATCATTGCCCTCTTTTTTTTTTTTTTTTTTATTAATACTCCCACAAAAAGGATCAAATGTCTTATTAAAGCTTGACAAACTGAGACTGCAAGCATTAACCCAAATGTCCCATTTTCCCATCTGTCTCCACTTCAATTCTCCCCAAGCCCTCGTGTAGAACAGTGGACTTCTCCAATGTCAGTAAAGGACTGGTCAGTGAGAAGCACAAAGAATATTTTGCTTCAGCTGGCTACATGCCATGACATCCGCTGTATCCCTAGGACTATCTTTGCCCTTTCTTTCTACCTCCTCCACTGCAGAAGTGAAAACAGAACCTTTTCATTCCCCTTTTGCAGCTGTGAGTAACTCAGCAAGCAACACTCATTGTCTAAGAGTGACTTGTTTAATCTGGCACCCATGAAATGCAGGTATGACAAGCATTCTACTGCAATATCTGGGAGAATTACAGTTCCTTAAGCTATCTTCAGTCAAAACAACTATATCTGTTTTCTATGAAAATCTGTCAGAAAACGTTTGGAAATTATTTTTCCCACTCCCCTTTTAAGTCTGCCTTAGAAGCTTTCAGTACTACTCAGATCTTACAGATACAGGCACAACTTCATTGAAGTCAAAAGGACTTGATGGTTCAATGGATTGATTTGTCCTTTGTCACACCTTATGCATGCTCTTTCTTTAAACTGAGATGATGCTGGGTATCGCCGGCAATCATATGTTACCAATAGTAAAGCTTACATGTAAAGAGGCTCTTCTTTCCTCTAGAAATTCATTTTTTTTAATGTTCCTTTCATGCAAAACCACATCTGCAATTGTTACTGTAAGCTTGGCCAAGTATTCATGTTGACTGCAGATAGTGAACTCTTGTACATATACACACACTTGTATGAAGCAGCTTTATTCCTTCCTGAACAGAATAGTTCATTTGGGACTCAAGGCAAAATAAACATATTAGGTCATGTGAACACACGGTTTTATTCCAATCTAGCCTGAGCCTTGTTTCATCTGACCATGCTTCTTAGGACTTCCCAGGAAAATTCATCAATGGCAAACCAACCAGGTGCAGTTTGTACTTAGCATCAGAAAATCAAACTTTGGAGGTTTCTCAAAGTCCCAATTTCTGTTCTCGGAACATTTCGCTTCCATCTACATGTGTATGTCCAAACCACTGACCCTGAGAAGGAGGCAGAAAAATACCAAAAATTTTGACAAGTAAAACACCTCTCATCTTAAAAATCTCTGCTTGTAGCATAAGGTACATTTTCCTTTTCATCTTCCACAGGAGTAAAAAAAGCTTATGTATATTGGTGGAGCACTGCCAAACCTGATTAACATATTAGTTAACATCTTTGTGGCATCCTGAGCAAAACTATCTAGTGTTGATGTAGAACAGAGGTTCCCAGCTGATGCTCTGCAGACTACCAATGGCCCACAGGACCACACCATGGTCCAGTCCCCTGATTAAAAAAAGAGCTGAACAGGTTTCACCCACCACAGCTACAGCGTAGGTTACCACAGTGAGTGCCACGTGTGTCCTCAGAGGTACCAGGCCCCGTGTCAGCTCCTGTTGCTGCAGGGTGAACCATATGAAAGTGCTGACAGGGAGCTTTTTAGAGGACATGGTCCCTCCACAGAGTTCACTCCTTGGGTCTGCAGCTAGAAGATCCATGGCTATAAATACCTGCTTAGGTCCATCTCTCATATCCGTGATCTAATTCAGCACTGGGGAAGGAGCATTACAGAGCTGCACCATCCCAGAGGTGTTAGCAAACATCTAGCGTGCTGCTGCTAACACTGCAACACACTTCTAAACATGCAGCAGTAGGACCCGTCATCTCAGAGCCAGTCAGTTGTGATGGAAAATCCCCATTTGTCTTTATTCCCTGGGCAGGCTGAGTGGGGGTATGCCATTTCCACTCCTCCCACTTCCTTCCTCATCTTTCTCCTACTGCACATTGACATAAGGACCAGGCAAAACTTTCTCTTGACATTTGGATTTGCATATACCGGTCCCACCCCTGATCTCGGTGACATTTGTCTATCATTTCCCATTAGCAGTTAAAGGAAGAAACAAGACACAGCTAGAAGCTGCTGGCACAGCCACTGGTTCTCACGTTAGAAGGACTGACCCTTGACTCTCCCCTTCAAGTGTCCTCTGAAGTATTTCAAATATGTTGTCCCCAAAGACCAGAAGATGCTGAAATATTATTCGTATACAGACTAGAGTTGAAATCTCGGTCCTGTTGGAAGCCCTGGCAGACTTCCCAGAGACTTCAGTCAGGACTAGATTCCACCCTTGCAGGCCAAATTCATCTAATATACACTACGAAAGATCAGTGAGCTTACCCTGTATGTCAGAAACTGAAGTGATCTCAGATTATGCCAATATAGGCTACTTTGTCCTCTCATACCTTTGTGCACACATGTAAAGGCAGAATTTCTTTTACTCTTGCAATACTTACTTGTGGGAAAAATTATTTTTGCTCATATCATTATCCCCAAGGAAATACTTAGCCTTTGCTGCAGATACAAAAGGCAGATGAAAATTGCATTGCCCTTTACTACTGTTTAATCATAAGTGAAGGTATCCCAGGTAATGACAATGAGGTCCCTATCTCAAAAGACAAAACACTGAAATTGAAGGGATTTTATAGCCCACAAAACAGTTTGGAAAAGTGCTTAGTCCCAAAATGAGCTCTGACTTGCATTCACTTTTTCTCTGTATTCAAACACTGGGAAGCAGGATCATGGGGTATCATGCACTAGTTACTCTTGTCTTTTATCTGCTTCTACCAGCAAAGACCTTCAGCTTCATCATATTAATCTAATCTAATCTAACCTAACCACAAGAATGCCCACATCGTGCATTTAGTCCTCCTGCACGCTTTGTCACAAATCTGTGGCCTGCCTGTTGAAACTTGTGGCAATGCCCCAGCTGTTGGCCAGCTTCATCTCTCACCGAAATCTCTAAGAGCAGAAAACCAACGCCCATGCCAACGCCTTCCACTTGAGAGAAATTTGTTTCTTAATAAGAACGAGCAGACAAACATCACTAAGAAACAGGTTAGGTCCAGCTCAGATGACCAAGCCACACCAAAAAGGTGAAGGCATTTCTTCTTGCCCTATAAATGGCAATCTCTATTCTGCCATTGATTTCTATTAGAAAAAAATCAGAGCATGGGCAAGAATATCATACAGGCAGAAGAAGCTGCAACAACCAGGGGAAAGCCACTCTTCAGTTTCTGGCCTACACAAATGAAACTACCACATTGTATCCACTCAATTCGTGCCTTTAAAGGCATAGGGAAAAGGAAAAATCACTTATTCTTGTTAATGCTCTCTCGACTGATTTCACATCCTCTGGAGACAGAGCCTCACGCTAGCTCATCTGGCAAACATCACAGATGCACTGCATGCCCCAGTCCCGCTGCTTGCCTCCTCTCTGAGGGAAACGGCATAGCTGCACGGTGGAGGTGCATCAGGGCAGACATGTGGTGACACAAGTGTTGGCCAGGACAGCAACCAGCTGGGAGAGGGGCAGAGCCTGACTGGAGCTAGGTGCAGTGGAGGTGCAGCTGGGGACAGAAATGTATGCAGAAGCTGATGACCATGCACTGAGTGCTAACCACCATGACACTTTAGTCCCTTCACAATGTGCAAAGCCAACACAAGCCCACTTGGTGAGGTACTATGGTGTGAAGCAGGACAAGCCATGGGAGCAGAAAGCATGCTGGGGACTCCTGCCTAGTCGCCCAGTGATTCAGGCAGGAGTGACACAAGACAGGGTGGGGTCTGGTGTCCATCACGACAAGCAAAGGCTCAAACTGGGAGCAGCAGCAATCACGGCTCTGGGAATAGGCAGTGGGTCTGGGCTAGGAGCAGGGTAAGCATCAGTCAGGGAAGATCTTGCTCTCTTCAAGTGGTGAATGGAGCTAAATCCAGTTGGCAGCCAGTCACAAGCGGTGTCCCCCAGGGCTCAGTGCTAGGGCTGGTCTTGTTTAATATCTTTATCAANGAGGCCGCACCTCGAATACTGTGTTCAGTTTTGGGCCCCTCACTACAGGAAGGATGTTGCGCTGCTGGAACATGTCCAGAGGAGAGCAACAAAGCTGGTGAGGGGTCTGGAGCACAAGTCTTACGAGGAGCGTCTGAGGGAACTGGGGTTGTTTAGCCTGGAGAAGAGGAGGCTGAGGGGAGACCTTATCGCCCTCTACAACTACCTGAAAGGAGGTTGTAGTGAGGTGGGGGTCGGCCTCTTCTCCCTGGTAACAAGTGATAGGACCAGGAGGAATGGTCTGAAGTTGCGCCAGGGCAGGTTTAGGTTAGACATTAGGAAAAACTTCTTCACAGAAAGGGTTGTCAGGCTCTGGAATGGGCTTCCCAGGGAGGTGGTTGAGTCCCCATCCCTGGAGGTATTTAAAAGAAGGATAGATGAGGTGCTTAAGGACATGGTTTAGTGGTGGGATGGCAAGGTTAGGTTAGCGGTTGGACTTGATGATCTTAAAGGTCTTTTCCAACCTAGATGATTCTATGATTCTAAGTGTAGAAGCATTTCTTCTGCACCAGAACTGGCAAAGAAGCCAGCGGTAGCAGTGCAGCTCTCCATACTTGCCTCTCCACTAGAAAGAAGGGTTTCCCCCCTCAAAGCAAGGAGATGATCAGGCCCAGGGAAGTGTTTGCTTCTCTACCTCCATGATTCCTGCTTCTCTACTCCCGTCCCTCTCATTTAGTGCTCCCCTCTTGTCCTACCCTTGCACCACCCCTGCTGACCTTCATCATCACGTACAATATTTCAACAATACATTGTCTGAACTTATTTGTGTCCAAGTAGGTTTTATGAATGTTTTAGCACTCTATTCACACTCTTTCTCTGCATCTCTCAGGTCCTGAATTAAAAAGCTAAGGTAATGCTGTTAAAAATAAAATGTTTGAGCAAGTCTAAGGTAAGGTTCCAACAGCAACATTCACTCAGCCAGACTTCAAACTCCGTGTTTTCTGGAACGCATTTCAAAACACAAAATCATGATATATTAAGCTACATAGTCACTCATAAAAAACTAATAGAAAATAATATGAAGATACAATGCAGCCAGCTTACTGTGGCTTCATGTTTGTATTTTCAATCCTTTTTCTTTTCCTGTTAAACCATGCAGCCCTAGGATCCAGCTCTGCCTAGTGCAGAGCATCATAAACTCTAATGAGAGTTGAGGGGTCTCTGTTGCTTGCTTTATTGAAACAGCAGTAATCAACAATACCAAGTTTTAGTCATCATCCCTGCATTTTTAAAGAAAAAAAAAATACTACAAAAACACACCCCTAACGTTCTTTGGTTTGCTGATCTTACTAGTTGTGTCCTAAGAGGCACTAAGTATTTTGAATCCAACCAGTTCCTCAGAAGAAATGAATGGTAAGTTTTCAAGGTCTTACCTGTTGTTGTTGTTGAACTTTAATTAATTCACCTTCCCTCCCAGTACCTGTAAACTTACTTTTCACAGACATAATGCACTGCATGTCACCGTGATAGATACATTGCAGCTGGAAGGCTGGTTACTCAATGGCAGAGCATCATGGAAATGTGTGGAATTCCACCACAAATGGATCCAGCTGCAGAAATTTCTACTGGGCTTTTCCAGCTCACACTTTAAGTCATCTTTACAAATGAAATCCAGATTGCTTCCTGCCAATTAGCTATATCAATTTATCTCTAATAAGCAGCAATTCTGTATCATTTTGGTTGAAAAGTGAAGCATGAGGTCAGTGCCAGCTTTAAAGAGGTAAAGAAGGGCAGCACAAATGCAAAGCCTTTTGACAGGACAACTCAAACAGGGTACTGCAAAATAGATGTCCCTCAAATGATTTGCCATATTTGAAGTTTACATCATAGACCCTACCTTATGCTGAGTTTATCTGAAAGCAAAGAAACACTAACACAACAATGTTGCGAAACCAGAAGCCCCAAGAGCAGCGAGGCCTTGTTACAACAACAAAAAAGCCACAATAGGCAAGATGACACACTTGGAAGACGTGCACAAGCCAGCATAAAACTTGACACAGCAAGATCATGATATTGCCAGCTCCCCTCATGAGACTCACACAGAGAAGCTGTTAAATAATGTTGACAATAATCTGACTGCTATCTAGACATTCAGGTACAAACACTTATTGCCAACAAATACCTCGACAGCATTGGTACATCAGTAACGTTGTATGACTGTACACTGCCTCACCCTCCAGGGCCACAGCATCACTGAAACTTTCAGCAAAGCCTGGCTCAGTGTCAATTAAACAAGACAGGTGAGGTCTGACAGTATCCTGTGCACTTAATACTGAGAGCACACAGACATACATACTTGCATTGTATTAATGTAACAAAGGAAAGTTAGGCTTGAGCACTGTATCAAGCCAATTCATTTTACAGTTGTTTAATTTTTTTAGGAACAGTGCCTTAGACAATGTCTGTGTGGTCCAGAAAAGAAAATGTTTAATTTTCCTTCAAAAAATAAATGGAAAAAATTATCTCTGTACTGCGCATTATCTGCTACCTTTCGCTAAGTCCTCTTCCCTAAGGATCCAAAACCCCTCAGAATAAGGCACAGAGCACACGTGGCTGGTCACAGTCTAAGTTCTGGGCACTGAATGCACATGAAGCGCATTTTTTCACAGTCAGCCCATAGAGTGAGGTTGCATGTGTACAAAGTGTTGGCCAAAACCAGAAATATAAAGGAGGGAAGGGAGGACAGCTTCCAATCTGTTTGTAAACGGTTTACAAGTAGAAAAGCAGCCTTATGTTTACTAAGCAAATGGTTTTTCATAACTCAGTGACCTCATCTTTAGTTATGGGCTAGCTGGGAAAATAATTGTCAAACGCAGCCTTCAAATCTTAAGCCTTCTTCAAAATGATGAAAGCAGAAATAATTGCACTTACGAATGGCATGTGTGGACTGAGGCCTCCTGATGGTGGATGCTTCACAACTCACCAGATCTGATGGCTCTACAGGAGCAGAGTACAACTAGAGTGACAACCTCTGCAAGGACACCCTATTAAATATGTGGCGGAAAAAGGCATTAAGAAGGCAAGGGACCAGAATGCAAGGATGGGAAAAGAGGGTCTGAAAAAAGAAATAGATTCTGGAAAAGATGTACAGAGAAGGATCAAACTAAAATTCCAGATCATAATGCTTGCAAACTTGGAGGATTTTTACAATCCATACCCCAGATAAAAATGCTGAAAATAGCTTGCATGTTTAAGGTGAACAAAGAAAAAAAAAGCCAGTTCTGAAATTCGTAAACAAACATGAATAAACTAGCCAGATTTTTCAGTGCTTACCTGGACCAAATCAAACCTTTACAACTCGTAAATACGGACAAGTGTCACTTCAAATATTATTAAAGGATTCCCTAAATATAAAAGACAGGTTGGTCTGCAGTGAAATCTTTTCTCCTTTGCTTTTCCAATGCTGAAAGTAATTGAAAACAGAAGGCATGCTTCTTGATGTAGCCTAACTTTTTAGGAACAGAAATTACATTAGTTACATAGCTGACTGCACTTCAAGTTTGCACTCAGTTGCATCCATATACCTTCACACAAAGGTAAAAAACAAAAGCATGAACGCTTACAGTCATATCAAATACACCTAGAGCACCTATTAAGTAAAACCACTTGCAAGACACCCCACATAAAAAAAAAACACATAAAGATGGCACCGGTTCTTCTCCTGGCCAAGGAGCATTGGAGAAGACACAAACTCATAATATACTACTTTCAAATAAAATGGTGTCACAAATAACATTAGAAAAACTGTGCCCAAAGCGAAGTGTTGCATAGGGCATACATATGATTGCAAAGTCTGAAGGATGTGTACATACTTCAGAGACAGCACATATTGGGAACAGATCTGAGTTCTTACTATCTTTGCTACTGCTTTAAGTCCATATTATTTTGTTATTTACATTAAAAAGGAGACAGAAATATCTTTGGAGATGACTAAGCAGTTTCTTGATTTCTATTAAGTACCAAAAAGCAGTCCTGCCAATTTATTAATATTTAAGTTTCTACAACTTAATATGAACTTGGTTCCAAGAACTACATAGGTCTCCTTAAAGTATGTGTAGCAAGAAGTCAACGCTGTGCCAGCTGGCAGATTAAACAAGCCATTAAAGTAGGCTCCTACTGAATTTAAAGGATTGTTTTTCATCTTTTCCCTCTCTACTCCTCTACATCCAGATGTATTATTTAGGGAATATTTTCCAGCCCCAGTAAGAAAAGTAAAAGAAATGCCCTTGGCACTTAATGAGTTTTTCCTCCGATGTGGTCTCCTGCTGCACTTGGAATTTATTCCATTACTGTATGGCTTGCAATGGTCCCAAAATACCCCTGACTATATGAAAAGACAGTGTTTGGGGTAGGTATGGATCTTCATTCAAAAGCAAGGACAGCCTGGGGTGATTGATCTCAGTGGATGATTTCATTCAGACCATCATTATCCTGGCATGCCACCCCACAACCTGTGCCCTGCAGGCCCCTTCTTCAGGAGACCAGCACTGTTAACTGCATGTTATAGTTGGGAAAAGTGGAGCACACTAGGATTAAGCCAAAGCCAACATCAGCCTGGAGCAGGCTGGTAGAGAAGCTCATTTCTCCACAGCCCCTGCAGGACTTCAGTGATGAGGGGGAAAAAAACTGTGGTAAAACCCCATGCATTCAAAGAACAGAGGCCTTCGGCATATCATTTTTCCTTCAGGGGTTCAAACACTTATTTGAACTTTGTTAAAACTATCTGAACTCCATGACCTAGCAGTATTCAAAGGAAGAATGAGCCTAGAATAAACTCTGGTATTAAACCAGCTCTGGTGTCATCTATAACTGTATAACAGTTATACAAGAGTATTTCATGTAAAAATGCCCTCTATAACAATTTTCCAGATAAAACCTTCAAAAGATCAGAGTTCTATCTGCTCCCTGTGGGCACTTCAGACTGATTGGAACTACTAGCAGCTGAAGGAGGAGCACTGTTTTTTGAAATGCCTGGAAAATAATTTTATAAAAATTGAAATAGAAAAAAAACACTTAGTCCTCCCCAGTATTTCAGTTCCTGGGTAGTAAAACGAGTTCAGTCCCATAAACTTGCTACTGAACTAGAAAACAAGGAGGCCTTAAAACCAAGTATAGGCGCACAGCCAGAGGCTGTCAGAGATAGTCAGCTTTGGAGCTTGACCATGACTTGGAGCATCTCCTTCCCCAGGACCAAGAAGTCCCTCCAGGCTCCTGCCTGGTCCCACAGGGCGAGCAGGCCCCTTACTCCCAGGCAGACCCAGCAACCACCTTGGCCCATACAACAACTTCAGAATTTGGTTCAGAGTTTGATTTGCCAGAATTGTTCTGGGGGTCACAAATATTCCCTGCCCCCTTCTTAAGGGGCAGTTTAATTCTTAATTGTGTAAAGCTAAAGTGTAAAAACTGTATTTTGCATGCATTCTTTGTTTCTAATACTCAGTATCCGTAAGGGGACTCCCTTGCTTGGCTAGCAGTCGGGATTCATTAGACCTTTTATGATGATTCTTTCTGGTGTGCTGATATATGATGAATCTCAGATGTTTAAATAGCATATAACAGTGCTCCATTGACCTTTCTGAGTACAGTTGGAGGGAAAGAAAGGTAATTTTCCTCAAAGAAATGTTAAAAATGTGTCTCCACTATAGCACAGATGCAGAGGATAAAGAAACTCCAGAGGGATTAAAATATTTTAGATTAATTTGGAAGAAGGCCACATTGTGTAAAGCCTGGTTAGTTTGGGCCTTTCCAATTCCACGACATATAAACAAATCCATTTAAACTGCATTTGTTAGAAGGAATGTTTAAAAAAAAAAAAAGTTCCCCAAAGTAGTTGTAACTCAAATGACCTCCAGTTCTGTATTCTCTTCTTACTGCCTAAAGAACAAACATATGTACAATATATTCTAGCCAGATCTTTTGCTGTTGCTGCATGATTCATACTGCTTGAAAATTAAGTCATTTAAGTAAAGGGATTCTGGCTCCGTCAAGCAAGGTTTTAAAACTAAAGCAAGGTTAGATCTGGTCATTTCTGGAGCCAGCTTCCATACTTTGAACAAGTTCATTGCTTATAGATCTTTACTTTGAGTTGAGTGGAAAGAAGTAAAAGAAGAAAGGAAATTGAAAGGAAGAGACAGAAAGAAAGAAAACAAGGGAAAAAGAAAAGAACTCCATATCATCAACACAACTATATAAGGACTAACCTAACGTTCAACGTGCCACTGTCCGACAGAAGCAAGTCCTCAATGTTTACTCATTTGCAAGGTCAAATTTTGCCTCTTTTACTCATACAGAATACATTTTTTGCAGAGCCTTCCAAAGAGACAAGTCACAGAGTGTGGAACTAAATAACCATAGAAAGTAAATGGTTGCTGACACTTATGAGTTAGTTGGGACACAGAGGAATATGAGGGTAGCAGTGAGCCAGCCAGAGGGGTAACAGCACGAAACTCACAGTGAGTCATTTTGCACGACTAGCATCTACAGAATAGCAGGCACTTTAAGTAAAGGGACTTTCCTTATCATAAACCATAACCCCAGAGCAACTCAACATGAGGAATACCCTCCTATCTGCCACGTGGATGATAGAGTTCTCCAGCAGTCCCAGGCCTCCCTGAGTTCTTGAAATTGTACCCAAGTATTTGACAGTAACTCAGTCACTGTGCAAATTCTTCTCAATGCAGAAGATGTGAAGCAGCTGGCTCAGCCAAGAACAATATAGTGTTTGCTTTCTCCCAAATACCCAAGGAGCCAACATCATTTCACCATTGAAGGTAACCATTTTGAGGAGCAATATGGCAACTTGACTGAGGTTCAGAACAATACAACTCAACAGTTTAGCATCCAAAATGAGGAAAAATGTAATTTTCATTACAAGTTAATTACATTACAATTCTACTTTCAGAGAATAAAAAGATTAATTTAAATTCTGGGATTTAAGGGCTAGCATTCTTTCTCTTATTGAAGTTATTATGACATGTTCTAAATATGAATATTTCAAGAGGCTATAATGGTTCTGACATCATGGCTGCAAAATTCAACTGTGATGATGGCTTCTGTAGCTATCATACATTTGATAGCACATCGTTTGCTTGCTACAATGCTACTGGTTTAAGTTTTCCATGGGATCTTTTTCCTCTTAATGATCACTGCACATTAGTGATAAACACATTCTCCAGAATCTCCTGCACATTTTTTACTTTGATTGCATCTATAAGCCAGCCTTGTGCTCCCATATTCAGCCTCATTACATGAACGGGATACATTAAGCTCTCTTTGGAGATAGTCCAGGTTTGTAGGGATATAACCATAACCAGAAATCTGGCCAAGGGGATTTTTACATCATCCAAAAATCAACTCAGAACCTAGAACTTCTTGTGGTTGGGTTTTGTTCTTTGAATGTCATGTATGGACCTCTGCTGACATACCACTCTACACATTCATGAAAACAAGATGTTCTCTAGTCACTTAGACTACCACGGTAAAACATTTAAAATAAATAGTTCACATAATTTCAGAAACAGATGCTAGATAGTAAAATTGCATATTTGCAACAGAAATGGCCAAGACGTATTTATTGGTGCTTGGAATTTACTATTTTGTGCTTCACTTTATCATCAGCAATGCATAAAAAACACAACAGCTTTTACATCCTAAACTTTCCTTTTGAAGTGTATTTATTTTTTAAAATTTACTCCAAGAAGTTTATGAGTAGAAGTTAATATTTTTCAACACTCTTAGCTCTACCTTTTCACTCATATGTCTGCTACAGTTCTATGTCCACTTTTTTTCTTTTCTGCATCTTCAGTAGGATTTGTGTTTGTCTGCTCTACTGACTCACATAGTGGCTTATACAGAGGCTTCTCTACTCCATGTAGAAAGACATGCAGGACTCCTGCGATAATTTCTGCCATAGCCAAAATACCATCAAGTCTTTCTAACTTTCACCTGTCTGAAATAGAAATTATGCTTTACAGAGAAGTTTTCCACCTTCACCTTAGCAGTGGCATCCTTCCTTTGTGGAGTACCACTTAAAATTTGGAAGGAGCAATGCCCTTCACGCTGCTCATAGTCCTAAAGTTACTGCATGGCCCCTTAAAAAAAAAAAAAAAATCCACTTCTGAAAGTTACCTCTTTTGAGATGCTTTCTTTTTCAGCTTAGCATCAGCACTGATAACCATTAATCTAAAAGTTTAGAAGATATTCACAGCCTAAATTTTGCTTCTCTTGGTAGCTCTAGCCTAAATGTTGTTCCTCATAGTACTCCTAGTTAGACACTAGTATACTAATAACTCCATTCTTAATATTGCTTCTTTCCTGATTGATTCAAATTGAGTATGTCTGTTATCCATAGTAATAAATTTTGAAATCTTACTGGCTCTTAGTCAAGTGGCAAAAGTAAGACTAATCTGATTGCTTAATAAATCACATTGTTTCAGTTCAGTTACATGCTACAGCCAACTTTATGTTGCCTGAGGTAGACCAGGGATATGTTAAGTCATACAGAGACGCAATGGGGACACAGATGTACAGTGATGTAAAGTCACCCAGAAAGCTTTGCTCAGAGCTATTTCAGTTTACGAGTAGGCTTTATGAGCTCTGGTAACAAGGGAACCCCCTGGCTGCTTTCAAACAAAGCTCCTCAGGTGCGTCAGCTCTGCCTTTCCATCCCCCAGGCTCCTGGTACCCTCCTCACTCAAGTGCTGGATGCAGTAGGCAAGCTGCACACAGCCCCCCCAGCACCAGAAATGAGTCAAGACCCAAAATGTGACTGCAGAGAGCTGGATCTTGGTGTCCCTGCATCTGTGTCAGGACTAATCTGCTGCCTCAATAAACTATACTCAGTTGACGTTGATTGTTAGTTTGTTCTAGACTACGTAGACTTAGTTTGTACAGAATAAAGCCTCCTGAAAATTCTGGTATGAAAAAAATAACTGGAGGAAATCAATTAATAAAAATAATTAATGAAATAAAATTTTACTTTGAGATTTGTGATTTCATTTTTGCAGACTTTTCTCAGGTTTTGCTGTTCAGTATTTTCTTTGTACTTGTACAGGAAATAGCACTTAGATTATCCTCAGTTTTAACACAAGGCAAAAACATGACAGATATTTGTCTTTCAGTGATAAAACTAGTGAAAATATAATACTTATGATAACCTTGTCTTTGAAAAACATCAGTAAAAAGCCCCCCTAGCTTCATGAACATGTTGCAGACTGCACATGTCACATAACTAAGGACTACGATTTTTTGCCTGAGGCTCCCACATTTAACAAAGGGAAATGCTGCCTTCAACAAAAGATGCTATTCTAGTTATGTGCCCTTTTACCCTGTCAGAGAAACAGCTGGTATCATAAAGTCACAGCTAATTTGTATCATGTCTGCACTAACAGTCACATTCAGTTTGTATCAAACTTTCAAAGTTGGACTTAATACCAGTTGATAGATGACAGCTTTTCATGCCTCTCCCCTTTCTCACAACATATTTAAACATTGATTCCCACATTAAAAAAAAAAAAATTCAAAATACAAATGGAATCTTTAATGTTTCACATAATCAGAATATATGAAAATGTTTAAAACTACTAAATTGAAAAGAAATCCTCAAGAAGGGTTAGAAAATTACACCAGCAGATCTGAAGTTCTGTGACAAATAAATAGTGCTTTAAGACAGACATGTGGGTACCAAGTGTAATGGAAAATAATTTTCTCCTGAACAGAAAAAAAAACAACCCAAAACCTCACTTGCCTCAGGTAATCTCTTGCAGTTTGGGGTATCTGCTCTCCTGAAAAAAAAAATCAGTATGCCTGCAGAGACTTTAAGGGCTTTTTCAAGGTCAGCACTCAACAATTTAAGGAAGGCAAATTTCACTTTTCTTTTTTTTTTTTTTTTTTTTTTTTTTAAGGGACCTGTTTCTCATTTATGCTATTAAATGTCATCCACTCACATTTTAAGATCCCCAAAGCAGAATGCCTGAACTGCGTAAAGGGACTTTAGTGAAAGTGAGAGTCAGGCCAAAGACTTAACAGCTCCAAACCTGCAGTGCTTGTCTAGAAAGAGCTGCAAAGATCAGGCTCTTCTTGGGAAACAGGCATGGGGGAAACTTTGAAAGATTGGGAGTTCATGCTTAGTTCGGATAAACATCTAACAGTGCCGGTGCGCTTCTGAGGCCATCCTCCACAGCACCAGAGTCTACAGCGTTAGCAGGAAACAAGATATTCTTCTGAGATTTCAGCTACTTCCCACTTCTGGATAATCTAGAAGTATTTGACCAAGGCTCTTTCATCCTACCATCTGAAAACATCACTGAAACATATGCAAGGAAAATCTCATGACATCCTGGGAAGTAGAGAATTTATGTATTTTTTTAATATTGCATAGTATAATGATTATCAGGGCTCTGAACAATTGGCCCCATGTATCAGAAAGAGATTGGTCTGCTTCACAAACTTAAGTACTCCAAGCAAACAGCGTCCCTGGGAAGTTCAAAGCAGCAGTACCAGTAATGCAGTTTTAAAGTGACAAGAGAGCTTATGGTGATGGACCTGAGAAAGAGCAGTTGTCAATGAAGCCTGAAAAATCCCAGCTCCCAGCCTATCTTTCCTTCAGTGCATGCATTTCCTGCCTTAGAACGTTAATATTGCACAGAAGACAGTAAGATACAGCTTCTGCTGTGCCTAAGCTGTGCTTGGCACTGCTTTCTGATGAACTCCTTGCCAGCAAACAGAGCCAAAGCGCAGCATGCTCCTGCCACATCCTCTCCAGCGAGCTGTATCTGCTCTCTACCTACTGGGAAGATGCAGATAATCAACTCCACTCCCTTCACTCCGAGCGCAGCAGTGACTCTGCCCCTACATATGATCCTTGTGCTTGTTCAGATATATATATATATTTTAATGTTCTTAAACTGCTGTCTGGCAAGGCATGGTTTATTAGAAGCAGATTTCTCTTCAACTACTCAGTGTGTCTGTTTTACAATTCCTAGGTGGTGTAATTCCTGGAAAATAAAAAACGTTCTTCATCCAAAATTTTGGATGAGTCACAGCAGGTTTACTTGTTTTGGTTCACCCTTAAACGGAGCATAATGTTCTATATCTAAATGATGCTCTGGTTTTCTTTGTTTCAGCTACCTAATAGCTCCAAACTTCTCACAAGCAGTCAGACTTTTCCAGCAAATGATGCCCACGCCCTCCAATTGGGCTTGGCAACCCAAGGCAGCCATTGCATTTTCACAGGACGTGAATTGCATTAGGAAGAATGACACTGTTACTTGCTGAGCTTGATCCCTTGGAATTAAACTAAGTAAGACACCCAACAGTTGGCTTTAACACCAAATCCACCAGGTTCTCATCTCTTGCAAAAGAGCTTTTATCAATAAGTGCCCCAGCCGCAAGCAGAGGTCACCCAAAGTCCCGGAAACTACAGGGAAACTCGGGCAAGACTGCATGCTGCTGCACCTCCTCTTCCAAACAGCAGAGAGGACAGATGAGAGAAGGAAGACCCTAAGCTCATCTCAGTATAAGTCATCATGGATAAAGCTATAGAAAAATAAGCCTTCAGAGACTCTACAGAAATGCTTTCAGTCTTTCTTAAGAGAAAAGCTGACCAAAACCTCTCTTACACAATGTTCCCTAATGGCAAACATCCTGACTTCTAAGGAAATGTACGTTTCCAGGGAAGATAAAAACCAGTCATCGCTAGCCAGTGACTTTGAACCTTAACCTTATAGGGTATCACTTCTTTTTGAAAGTAATTTACATATGCATGTCTCAGATTGTCTTCCAAAGTCAGACTTGGCTGTATTGAAGAACTAACAGAAGAGCAATGGGACTGTCATGTTAATACGAAACTATATTACTGCTTTTTACACTCAGATGCAGAGATGTGCCTTGTTTCCAAAACTTTATGGAGATAATGCTTGTTTTTTCCTTTCCAAATGAGTGTATTAGTCCACATAGTCCACACCATTTTCTTTGATGATTTTCTAAAGGCAACTAATGACATTTTTCATGGTCTTTTCATTCATGTCCCCTAAAGACCATCCTCCTATTCAGGCAGCTTTACAATGTGAAAGAGGAGGTTAGGTGTGGAAATTTATCAGATTTTGCCTTTCCTTCTTCATGACAGAATTCTTCCACCACTTTAACAAGTGTCATGGGGGCACCATAGGGATTTCAGCATGAGACAGATGACACTCACCTTGCATGCTGCACTTGGAGTAGATGAATGAGTCACCGAAGGACAGATTTTCAGATGCAATTTGTACATCAAAATAAGGCACTAGCTAAAAAATCCACTGAATCACAGATGTCCGTTTTGAGAAACTGAGATGACTTGTTTTAATACCACAGTCTGCATGCTCAGATACGTCTACAAATAAAACTCCAGTTGCTGAGCTAGCAGAAAAACTCTGGAGGGCAGTCACATCTCTCTCTGAATATCCTATCCTAAGCACAGGGGGAGAACACTTGCATTTCTGATCTCATTTGCTCTTGGACAGCATGGTCTCCCTCTCCTTGGGTCAAATTTTTAAGGAATTAAGGTACCTCATAAATGCACCACCATAGGCAGCACGTGTGAACTTAAATTCAGTGATCTCACTGGAAGTAGCACATCATGGGAAATTTTAGAACATTTAGGCAGGTTCCGAATCAGAAAGAAATCCTAACTTTAGAACAGCAAAATTTGCTACAAACTGAAAATCCCCGTATGTATCTGGGCTTCCATCCTAAATACTCTCCCCACAAAGGCTCAAAAGCCATGCAGAATTCTGAAACTGCAACCAGGGCAGAGAACAGCCTGCAACAATTATCAGCCCATTCAGAACTTGCACAAACCTTCTCAGAAGTGTAGGCAAAGTTAAATTCGTTTCCCCAAGGACAATGACAAAACCAGCTAAAATGGGCCCAGACTGAGCATTCCTGATGTGGGGCAGAAGGCTGCCAAGATGAAAGGCAATGCAACCAGTGTTCAGCCTGCTGCCATGTCTCTCCTCCTCCTCCACACTGCTCTTGCCAAAAAGAGGGGGAATGGAGCAGAGGTACAGGTCCAGGAACACAGAGAACAGGGTCATTCATCAGTGAGAATAAGCAGCTTGCTATAGCCTGAATTAACTGAAGATGATGGTATCTAGGGGAGTTGCCTTGACTCTGGTGCAATATTTTTGATCCCATCAGTCTGCTGTCATAGGCACCACTTAAACTGAGAGCCAGCCCTCAGTTTGTCTCCAGTCTGGAATTTCCGTATATTGAGGGGCTGAAGTTTATACACATTATAAACACTTCCTTTAAATGGTTTGCGAGCCCTTGCTTGTTCTGGCAGTGAAAGAACAATGTTTGTAAAAAATGTCTAAGTCTTACATGTTGTAAATAGGCAGTAAACACGGTTACTTGGATGCTCATAGACTCCTCAGAGCCTGCTTGCTCTAAAAAGAGCAGAAGACACAACAGGACAGTAACACCAACAGTACATTATCTTAACATAAGTAAAGATGATTTAAGACTCCCACTGCAAACAAAAAACTTGCTGAACTCCAGTGGAGAAATAAACAGAACTCATAAAAGAATGGCCATACACCCACAAAATACTCACTGTAAAATTCAAGGATTTTGATTTGAAGATAAAATTCAAGATAAAATTCTTTAAATCTACTATCAATTCTGAAGAAAGTAATCTCTAGTGACAGTGGTCCCAGAGGAATAGGAGTCGAGAGATTGATTGTGGGTCTGTCCACTGATTTTCAGAGGGATTTGGATCAGCCTCCAAAGAAGCAAATAAGCACATAGAGGGGAAAAAAAAATCCAATATAAAAGCCTCAGTACAAAAAAACCTGATACAGAAAACCCTTCTGAATACCACAGGCAAGGAAATCTGAGGTAACTACTTTGATCATACTCACAGGAAGACAAGCAGAGGAAATATTCTGAGGTTTTCAGTAACAAACCAGCTGCTGATGAATTCAAAATGACGACTCCAGAAAATAGAGGTGATCACTGTACAGAAATAAAAAAAACAAAGAACATGGTTTGCAATGGCATAATTATTGCACACACTTCATTTTTCTTTGGTAAAGTCTTCTTTACCACCACCCCTACAAAGGTTTTTTAAAGCACAGAATAAAATAGAAAAATTTTGCAAGAGACTGACAAAACCCACTATCAACAGCTCCATAAATTAGTTTGACAAAACAGGTTTTGATTTCCCAAAATCTCTCAAAGTCACTCACTAAAACCTCTTTATGAAGTGAAGCTGGTACAGGCTAAGCTGAATATTCTCTTGTGATTAGTAAGAGACAAATCAAAGCATCAGACTAACGGTGAGTTCACAAGAGAGCGAGGTTTCCAGCACACCTCCCTAAGGATCTATAGCAGGACTGAAAGTATTCAACATATTCATAAAAGCACTCTGCAAAAGCAGATGAACAGTGAGAAGACAAAGCCTGTAGATGATACAAAGCTATTCATTATAATAAAATCTAAAGTCAATACAAAGAACTGAGGAAAGAGTTCATAGTAATTAATTTCTGTGGACAGACTGAATTCAGTGTTCATAAGTAAAGGTACGGGGGAAAAACCCATATATCTGTATACACACAGTGATGAACTTTAATGAGCCAATACCACTCAGTAAAGACATCCTGGAGTCTGAGGAAGAGCTCTCTGAAAATATTAGCTGACTAGCCAGCTAGTCGAAAGGCAAGTTTGAGAATAATTGGGGAAAAATCTAGGTTTTATCTAGGTCACACAACAATATATGGTATATCTATGTTTTCAGTTTTGCATGAAGTTCTGGTTTCCCTTTCTCAAGAAGAGCCCCTGGAATGGACAGCAATAATGATCAGAGCTATAGCACAGTTCACATCTAGGAGGCTATCTCGAGTATGACTCTTCTATTAGAAAAAGAGAGATGATTGAGGCAGGATATGAGAAAGGTCTCAAACGGTTTTTAAACAGTGAATATTTATTGTCATACAAGAATTATGCTTCAAGAAGGAATTAAAAAAAAAAGGCACTGAGGATAGTTTCATCAGCTATGAGATATGATAGACTGGATGTGACCTCTATGTTAGAAAGTCCCAAAGCAAAGATTGCCAAACTCTGGGAGAGCACATAAAAGGAAGAGCCATTCCACACCCATCTGCCTTTTTTTGCTTTTCTGTGAATGTCTCAGTGTCTCCATCAGAGATGGGATATTAACATAGAAGGACCCTTGCTGTGACCAGGTATGATAACAATTCTATAAACGTCAATTCAGAGAGCAGAACAAATGAGCTGCCACCCTTATACAAGGACAGTACAACTACTCGTGGGTGATCTAGTAGAAACTCAGAATTGTTACCAGCAAATACAGTAAGAACGAGCTTCATTGAAATGGAGTATTTTTCCCCTGAAGTGTCACTCTGCATTCAGCTACCGCTTGGTGGTATACAGACCCACCAGAGTAAAAATAAAACCCGCAAGCTTTTTTCAGAGAGCATTGCATGGTCCATTCTCTTTAGACCCAAGGACCTTCATACAGAACATCCTGGTGCCAACAAAGAATTATTTAAAATCACTGAAACCTATATTCAGTAATTTAGGATCACTGGAAACTTACAGACTTTTGAGGGCTGTTGATGTAAATAACTACTCAGCAATTTAAAAAATGGTTTTACAGGATGGTCTCTGGGTTTTATAGACACCTGTGATTTATATTATTGAAAACTTTGGGGTGATCAAAGTCAAGATTTGTATTCATTCCATTAGAAGTTTCAGTATTAGATTCAAAAGAGATCTAAATCCCCTTTTGATGCTTAGTGTTACTATGCACATATCTCATAGCAGAAAAA
Organism: Aramus guarauna; assembly: GCA_013400195.1. Lineage (NCBI taxonomy): Eukaryota > Metazoa > Chordata > Aves > Gruiformes > Aramidae > Aramus > Aramus guarauna. The sequence goes on from VXBL01006193.1 coordinate 298,746, forward strand.
GGCAATATAAGAGGACATCCCAAATCATCAAGGTCTGAAAAGAGCAACCAAGAATCTCAAGTCATCTTCTTCTCACTGGTTACTCCTGGTTACAGCAAGAGTACTGGTTACACTGGCCTCCATCAGTCCGCAGAGCTCCAACTCATGAATAGCATGAAAGTCCTTCTAGGTCACTGTCCTGGCTTCAGCTGAGAGGG
>VXBL01006194.1:0-36895 GCA_013400195.1 Aramus guarauna
CCGGCCCGTCTCGGCCCCGGGGTCTGTAAGGGGAAATGGCGCCTGAGGGGTGAGGAGTAGCCCCGCGTCCCGTCCCAGCTCGACCCTCGGCGAGGACGAGCCCTTCTCTGGGGGTCTCCTCCCCGCTGGGTGCTGAGGAAACCCCTCAGGGCTTCCCCTCAGCTTAAAGCTCCCAGTTACGTGAGGAAACTGTAATGTAAACCACTAGAAAGGGGAAAGTCCGCTATAAAGGACGCGTTCAGAAGACGAGTTGAAGTTGTTTGCAGGCTAAGGAGCAAAATTATAAAATATTTACAGTTTCTGGGTTGTTTTTCGTTTACCCATTTCTAATGGATCCACAAGAGGTGGTTGAGAAAGCAAGGGTTATCAAGCCCTTTTCAGCTCCGATGGAAACTTCTTGGGAGTGTGAAAACTCAAAAATATTAAAAACTATATAAATACAGTGCAATAGAAAGAGATCTTGGAGGCTTACCCAAGACCAGAAAGATTTGTTTGAGAATACAGATTTATTACATGGGGGGGTGAGTGCAGGGGGGGAAACATCATCAAACTTTCTGACAGCACAATCAAAGACTAGAACCAATGATACCAAGATTTTTTGAACAGAGGGAAGGCCAGTGACAGATAAATAGAGGGATAAATATAATACTTTAAAAGTATTGACCAGAGTTCCGGGTAAAGATTGGTACGGGACAATCTTAATGATGTTTGGTGTTGAGAAGAAAGGGATTAGGACAGTTTTATTGACGCTTGGTGCCGCAGGGAATCAGATTAGATATTTAATGTGAAAACATTTGCTCTAATTTATTCAAATATCACCTAGATAAGTTTAAAAAAGAAAACCATACACGCGTTGGTCTGTAATTGGGATTAAGGGATAAAGAGCTCTGATCTTTTGTGCCAAGTTGCGTAAGACCTCTCTGGTTCGCGTCTCATTGTATAATAAAGCAGAAGTAAAAGCAGAGAAAACAGGTATTCGATGCTGCAAACTCTTCTTGCCATGCAGCAATTAACAACAGCCCGACGTCATCTCGTTAGTGTCCGTGTTTTGCTTCCCCGCTCTTCCTTGTCCCATCTATTTCAATTATATATTTTTTTAGGGTGGGGACAGTCTTTTCCTCAGTATTTCTACTCAGCAGTATAAGATATGTAATCATAATTAGTAAGAGTCCCCAGGGTAATTTGCTGGATTGTAGTTTTATAAAGTAATTACAGATGCAATTAAAACGGAGGACATTTTTGGCCTCTGTGCTCTAGTTTTGGCCTAAAATTGATTGCACCGTACATTGCAAATAATCCCATTAAGGCTGAACGCGTGCGAAATAAATTGTAATTCATCGTGAGTACAGGGGTGGAAACGGAGCCCGAATTTGAGCTGCCGAGCTACAACTACTGGGCAGATTGTGCAGGGCCAGTTCCATTTTTCTTGGCCAGAGTTAATTTATCTTGCCTTTGTGGTTTTCATTGCCATAAGAAGTGAGTTGCAGTAGGGTGAGTGGTTACAAACAGATGTGCCCTACAGATGTGCCCTGCAGACGATTCCTGACCGACTGACTTCTCATGGCCCAAGGGTGTGTTTTCCTTGCCCCAGCCATGCTGTTTGTCTGTACGTTTTACCATCAATTCTTTATTTACTGGAATTTTAAGGCAGTGGCAGGAACATTGGTTTTTAGACCAATTATTTACAGTAGCACCTAAAAATTTAAAACAGCATCTACAATTTTACTTTATAATGGTTGGCTTAAAAATGTGTTCCTTTATCTGCAGAAGAAGGTCTGGCTCTCTCTTACGTCTCTTTTGTCTTCATGCAAAGCTTTTAAACCCTTCTAGGTATGATGATAGATTCCATTGGGGGGGGGGGATATGAATTTGAGGGTATAGCCTCAGTATAACTCCCTTGTCCTTTTCCATATGAGTGTTGGTTATTTTTTGAGAGGTGAGGCTGCAAGCCTCACACTGGGAGATGGGTTATGAGATCCAGTTCTCCCAGGGTGGTGATGGAGATGTGGATGAAGGTGAGGAGAGTCATTTGTTCAGCCTTCCTGTGCTGTTCCATGCCTTGCCTCTGCGCTGGAAAGAGTTTTGGTGGCCTAAGTCCCATTATCAGAATTGCACAATTTGCAAATCAGGAAAACATAGTTAAACTGGGTCAAAATGAGACTGGACTGCAGCAGCAGTTACTCTGACCCTTTGTAGTCTTCCTGTGGAATAACAAGGTGGTTCCTGAGTTGCAATGTCAGTTCCAGACAAACACCGTTCCCGCTCTCCCATAGTTTAAAGTTTTTAATCTATTTCAGCCTTTTCTCAAGCCCTCCAGCAGTGTGTTGTCTTGAGGTAGAGGAGAGGCATAGCGGGTTGAAAAATTAGATCATGGACTGGGGGGGGAAATGACCAAATGTTTACTTGCTAATGAAGGCTGGCAGCTGAATGCTCCGACACGTGGAATCAATTAGCAGAGATCCCACCAAACCTTGTCCTTCCTAATTAGTAACCCTAACTGTGCTCCGCAGGTGACGTGCACGTGCAGATGTGCTTCACTCTTGCATTCCTGCTGCTCAACGTCTTTGTGTGACCCTTTCTTTTCTCTTTGCGCGTAGTTTGTTGGGTTGTTGTTTGGTTTGGGGTTTTTTTTTGACTGCTTTCCCATATTTGGTCTCCGATGCTACTTTACGGTGTCCCCAGAAGCTGGAACATGAATGGTGAGAACACTGGAGCATGGAGAAGATAGCTGCAGTGAATTTACAGGGTGAGCTGTAGTAGTTTCAGCCTTCCCCTCCTTTGGGAATGGTAAACTGCCATGCCCTTGTTGTGGCTCTAAGGAGCTGCTTTCTTCCCGGTACTGTGTTTGAGGATGTCTTTATGGCTAGAGAGCGATGGCAGTGTGGTGCAGGACCTGGGAGCCTGAGCTCCGTCCTGTCCGCTCCTCTGCTCCGAGCCTGGGCTCCGGTTTCCCTGTTGGTGCTGGAGCTACGTCTGCTGCAAGGGCGGAATATATGTAAGTTGGGCATAATGTGGCATTTCAAATGAGATAGCAGAGGACTGGATCACTTTAAAAATAAATACATAGGAAAAAGGTCAGTCTCATAAAGGTGTGTTTTTTTAAAATTTGTTTATTTCCGGCAATGCAAGGCCCTTACCTGCTCAGCAGTTCTTTTCATTGTCATTCACTTGTATTGAAACCAGGTGCAGATTTCTGCACTTGCAGTGGGTTGCCCTTGGCTGCAGAAGGAGTATTCAGAAGGAATTGCCTCTGAAATGCCCGGAGAGGGTCTACAGCTGCCCTGGCTTGCTCTGTTGAGAGGGCAACACAGCAATATCTGGGACGGTACCGGCTTGTTAGGGAAAAATAGCATCTCAAGTCTGGTTTGTAACTCTTGCTGTACAAAATCTGATACAGGGATATCAGAGCCCAAGGTATCATCTGTTTATCCTTATTTTACAAACAAATCACAAGATGTTTATAAATCACGTTTGGAAAATGTTGGTACTTCTGTTTGGATTGTGAGTGAGGGGTTTTTTTAATCTTTTTTTAAGCTGGAAATTTGAGTTATAACTTTTCAAGGTGAAAAGTTGGTTGGTGTAGTCAAAATAAAGCGTGGGGTGCTGGGCACTTGCGTAGGTGCTCTCAGTGAAGCTCTGAAGCGCACACAAAACCCTTTAGGAAATCAAATGGGACTAAGCATAGACTTAAGTTTATTGTTGGATCAATATAGCAATATTGCTCACGAAATTTGCACGTTTTCTTCCACTGCTTATCTTTCATGACTGTGATATCAGTTCATCTGTACTTGCTGTAACGGCTGATGGGAAAGGAGGGATGGAAAATGGCTTATGTATGTACGTTCAAGCTGTGCTTTTTTTCATATTATCTGAAAAAGTACTTCTCTAGGTTTTTAATTAGTTCCTTGACTAAACATTTAACTTTTCAGACTCAGATGATTTTCTAAGAAGATTAATTTTTGACCTAACTTTTTCTACAACAGGGATAGCAGTATTTTTGTAATTTCTCATTGTATTTAACATAAAGAAGGCATGTGATGCTTAACTGAAAGAAGTTTGGATGTTTTTATATGGCCATCTGTACCAGATTTTACTTTGATTCCTTCATTCTGTAGTAATGCTAAATCTGCAGATAACAATTTGACTGCGTACTCTACCAAGCTATTTAGAAAACACATACCAGAAGAAAAATCTGTTTTGCAATTTTTGTGACACAATTACGTACACAGAATATGGACACTCTGGCTGGTTCTGCCTCTTGACTTCAGCATCAAATGGATCTGAAAGACAAGCCTACAATTACTTGTATTTTTTAAGCTTGCTTTGTCAATTCTGTGCGGGTTTTTTGTTTTGTGGTTTTTGTTTTTTTTTTTCTTTTGAAATTCTTGATGTGCAGTATTCAATGTGGAACAATTGCTGTTGGTGTCAGTATGACACATGAAAAACTTGTGGAGTAGGTACTGGTAGTTCTGGAGCTTCAGAGTAGTCCCCTTAACACCAGTCATTTGGAGTTTAGATAACCAACCTTAATTATTCCCCAGAAAATTAGGAGTATTCAGAAAAGTACGACATCATAAAGTGGCTTCAGAACAGAAACAGATAAAATAACCAGTGCAGAGATCTGACATCCCTTTAAAACGTCTACCTGGGAGCTGACACCCAACATGCAGCCCTTCTAGATGTCAAAAATGTCAGAGGACAACAAAACCTTACAGGTAATGACATGCTCCTCTTGATTGTTTTCATTAACTACTTCCACTTTAAGAGCATATTTTATTGCAAAATTAATTCTTTGTGTCTTAGTTAAACATGTAAGTGGTGTGGCTGAACTTTTAGTTCTCCATTAGAAGAATTGCCTTTTTTTTTTTTCCCAGCGAGGCAATTTTTATGTTGTCACAAAATTGACTTTTATCTTGAATCACAAATCTTACAGCTTCCTTACAGGCCATTAAGTTTTGAGTGAAAATAGTTCTGATTAAGAGTGATGGAAAGTATTTATATCTTGCATCTGTTGTTGTAGAAATTGGATCAGATTTAGAAATAGCAGAAGTTCCAGCATCTTGCTAGGGAGTGCTTTGGGTCGCTCCTGCAGTTGCTTCTGAACATAACAGCTTTGATGGTGTATGATTTCTGCGCGGCCCCAGGTTACGTTCACTAGTGCTTGCAAGTGGTACGGTGGTTACAGGCGGATCCCGGAGACTGGGATTAGCAGTGTCACAGTCCAAGGTCTTGTGGAGACGTCCCTGGGCCTCCCGGCTGAGCCCACTGAGGGCTTTGCCTTCTGGGTGCCTTTTGCAGGGCCACCGTTCTTCGTGAGGAGGTGAAGAGCTGGGGAAAAGCAGCTCAGCACCAAACGCTTTTAATGAAAACTATAGAAATGAAGGTAAGATGTGCTTCCGATAAGCAAACAGAAAGCGTTAACTCTGTGGACATGGAAGTAGGTTTTGTACCTTCTTTTGCATCCCTCCCCTTCTCTTTGGAATAGGTTGAAATGCTCTCCAGCGTAGCGCTGAGCACCTCGTTCAGCTCCTGCAGCAAAAAGGACGGGAGAAATGCTGCTTCCTTGCTGGCCTCATGATGTCACGTAACTCTAAAGAGACAGGTAGCAAAGCAAATACGATCACAGACGGAGATAGACTTGAGGTGAGGCAGCGCCGCCCTCAGTGTTCACACCCAGCTGTACTGCTGCGGACGTGCCACGCACTTGCTTTTCAGTGTGCTCTGTGGGGAGAGTCGGCTGGCGTGTCAGCAGGGCAGGGAACGGGTTCGTGTGTAAAGCGGGCGCTGTGCAGAAAGTGCACGTTCAGCAGCCACCGCCTGTGCGGGTGCTTTTCTTTCCACAGCTGAAATCAATATGTGCAGGTGTGTGTATTTTTGACACAACTGTGTCGAGAAACCAAGAGATAGCAGCTTACGAATGACAATGCTGGTTTGGGCTTAATACTAGGATCAGCTGCTGGGTTTAGAGTCAACTCCCAATATTGCTGTCTGATCTTCTAAATGGATTTAAGTCACATTGCAACGGCGCCTGTTTATTTGTCTCCCAGCACAATAACATCTAAGCGTAATCTGTACATTAATGTGTACTTAGGGTAACCTTGGAAGGGCTGTATTGTACAAATGAACATGGCAAACTCCTGAAAACCAAAGTACTTTATCTCAGCGGTCTTGTAGCAAAGCTAGGACAAAAAGTGTTTGCTACTTCTCCATTCCAGCCCGTGCTGCAAGCCCAAAGCATCCCTCTCCTTTCCTAGACCATTTCCCACCTCTAATCTTTCAGAGCAGTATTTTCCTTGTTTTATAGTTACAATTTTTCTCTCTTTTAATGAGAAACAGAAATTAGTAGGAAATACAATAGGTGGAGCCTGGGATTCCTCAGTGCGGGAATTTATCTTTTTTTTTTTTTTTTTTTTTTTTCTCCTTCACTGACATAGTGAAAGTACTTAAGTCTTCTTCACGTCATTAAATACTTGCTGGTGGCTACTCACACTTTCTCTTGAGGCATTGGTGTGGTTCCAGTGCAGGCTCTAAAAGTTCATTTCAGTCCCTGACTGATGAGGTTTCTGGAGGTGATGCTGGGTTTTTTTGGTAATGGTATTAGTTCAGCCTTGCAAAATATTACTTGCCTGAGGTGAGTAATAGGTTTTGATGGGTAAGTAAAGTATCATCAGTCATTATCATAGCAAAGGACAGGCAAATGATTTTTGCGTCTGGACTGGTAAGTGTTCAAGCAGTTCCTGAGACCAGATTAGTTGCGCCCGGCAAGAAGTCATGTTTTTTTTATTTTGTTTCTGTTTAAATTGCAGTTCGGTTCTCCACTAATGTCGTAAGAGTGACTGGCAGATCTAATGCGTTGGGTGTTAGACACCGCTGCCAAATCTTACAAGAAACTGGGGATGCACAGAACACTGAATGCCAACTTGCTTTGAGTGCATATATATTACACTGAATGAAATGACCAGCTTTGCTAGGTTTCCCATTCTGTTTCGGGGAAGAAAGGTGATTTGTATGTCGGTTATTCCCAGAACAGCACACTATCAGATGGTTTTCTTGATGCCAGATGCTTCTCAAATGGAATTTTGCCTCCTGGTACGCTGAGGCTGCAAGAAGGGCTGCAAACTTCAGTGTTGTTCCTTGATTTACAGTCTTTGGGTTTGTTGCACTGTTGTGTTTCTCACATTTACCCTCATACAAAGACACTGAAATCCTCATGTCACTGGAAATCAACCTGGCAGCATCTGAAATGGGATTTCTGTTGAAATGTTTCTCTTCCCATTAGCTCTGATGGTGGTGCATAGAGAAATACTGTGAACCCCCATCCACCCATTTAGCCTTCACACTTTTAGTTGTTTGTATGAACTTGTGCCTTTTTTTTTTTTTTTTTTTTGTCTCCTAACTAAGGCAAGATGGATGTTAAAAGCCAAAGCTGGTTTTCTACAGTAATGATGAAGCAGTTTCCCAAGGCTGCACTATTATTCAATGGCAGAAACGAGATCAAACCCTGAATATTTCTGACCTCCTTTGCCTATGGATTCCCTATCTAAAGATAAAGCGCAGAGGTCTGGGGAATAGCATATTAATTATGAACCATTATCTCTGCCAGCATGGTAGTCATTTATCATTTTATAAATCTGAATCTGCAACTTGGGACTAAATGACTGTTTTGCTGTATCTTCTTTTGCGTTCCGAGTCTTAAAATGTTAAAGATGAAAAGCAATCACAAATAGGGACAAACGGGGAACATTTGTGCTTGACTACGGCTCTTGAAAATGTTTCAAGCTAGTTTCTGCTGTCTTTTTAATTGCACAGTTTGCTTCCTTTTATTGGGCTATCTTGGTTTTACTGTAGATTTTACTGATAGGGAGCATTATAAGAAAAGTAATTTCTTTATTATATTTTTCTAGGAGTTTTACTGGATTTATGAAATATAAAGATGAAGAAGGCCCATTATTGTATGAGGTCTTCTCTGGTTAGTACAAGATTATTTTCTACATTGTGATTTTTCAGTTTTCCTGGCCCAGTTTTAAATAAATCTACAACTTAATGACTTCTGCCCAAGCATCTTCCAAACCTCTTATCCCAGAGGGAGCTCTGTAAATAGCCTTGGTGTTCGAGCTTCTTTATTTTTAAAGCATGAATGCAAAGAGTAACATCTAAAAAGAGATGGTTTTGCCCTTGCTGAAACTGGCATCGAAATGTTGACTACAAACAAGTGTTTATAGATGTACAAGGCTACATCAAATATTAATGAATGGCCAGCCGTTGGCTACAGTCGTGCAATACCACTGTACATAAGGCTTATTTAGTCCGATTCATAAATCTCTGTCCAGCCATGGCTGATGCGGCGCTGATGCGGATCTCTTCTGTGTACGTAACCAAGGACACCGGCTGCGGATCTCCCGCACCTGCAGTTCAGTTAAAGCCGGTGGAAGGTGAACTGGCTGCTGCAGCTTGACTGCTGCTCCACTTTGCTCCCGTTTTTCCCCTCCTGACTCATTCTGACTAGCCTATATGCCACTAATCTTGGCAATTATGCAGGATTGTAAGTAGCTGGACTTTTATATTTGGGGGAAAAAAAAGCGGGGAGGAACAACTCCTACAGGGATTAGATTGTGGTACCTGAAGATATTTGGTATTGCAGTTTACAAACATCTGTCCTGCTTTTGACCCAATTAAGATAATCATAAAGAGCTGTGATGCTTGAATTAGAGCTGCAGAAATGCCCAAACATCATGTATTATCCTGCATCACATCTGTGGTTTTGCCTTTGGCTGAGTTAAACTTATACTCTCAACCTGTAGGTAGAAGGTCTAGCATGTGGAAGGCTTCACATCAGGAGTGGAGCTCGCCTGCCCTAGTTTAAGCGCTCAGCAATTAAAAACCTGCCCTGGCCATGTATCTTAAGGCGCTTTCAGGGCTCAAGGAGAGAAATGGTCTGCCCTTGGCAGAGCAAGCGCACGGTCCTTGGATGATGCCTGCTCTTACTCTTAAGAGCTCAGAGTGACCTTGTTGAACTCCAGCATTCAAATGTCAGTTCGAAGACCCTAGTTTTGGTCCATTCTCACAGGAATGCAGTTAGACCTGTCAGTTGGGCTGTGCTTTTTCAAACTTAATGTCAGTGGGTTTGCTCACCCTGGAAAGATTAGTAGAGCTGCCAGTTCAAGGGAAGGTTTCGAATCTTTTTTTTTTTTTTTTGTTTTGTTTTGTTTTGTTTTTATTTAAGCAAACAGTTATGTTCCTAGATTGAAAATATTCAGGTTATGTTTAAAGGGCAGGAATGTACAGATAATTTATGGTCAGTGTTTGTTTAGTGCCTACCGCTAAAATAGTTGAGTAATTGGATATGGGGAGCCCATATAGCAGTACAGCTTTTAGTTGAGTCTTCTAATGGAGCCCATTAGTTTATTTGCTGGGACACAAAAGCAATATGTGGAGCTCACGCATTTTAAGAGCTTCATAGCATTTCTAGCATAAAGCCTTGGCATTATAGTGGTATAAAGGGACCTGGCAACAGCTGTTAGAGGCTGCTGCCCCCCCCGCCAAGTTGTACAGACTTGTCACTTGTATATAGTACATGCGTTTGTGCATGTACTTGTGTATTTGTGGTTCTGTAATTTTAAATCCTGATGCTCCTAATATCCAGACAAAAGCTCCAGAGACCCCAGGATCTTGCCAGTGAACTGTAATCAGCAAAAATGTCATACAAATCAAGTAACTGTTAAAACTTACTGGTGTATCTTTTTGTCCTCAAACTGCATATATGCTTAACTTTCTATTCATACTTACTTAAGTGTCATGGGCAAAATGCAAGTTTGTAATTTTTGCCCCCCTTTTGAAATTAGTATTGCTCTGAAAACCCTTTGTAAAATTTAAGCAACAGGCCTGTTCATTCTGTGCCTCTTTTTTTGTTTTCTTTTGTTTTCACATCCTAGTTTTCTTTCTTAAAATTAAATAAAGACCCCAAAGGCTAAGCAGAAAGATGGAACAGAATGTCTCGGATAGAATCATCAGCATCCCGAGAGTGGACTGCGATATATTGAATGCTTTAGACTGGAAAGACGGCATTGGTACCTTGCCTGGTAGCAACATACAAGTAAGAAACCAAGGAACACAATACATGAGTGGTCACCATGCGTTTGGCAGCACAGAATATTTGCAATATATTCTGTCGTTTGCAAATAAAAGCTGTGCAGAGAAAACACTTTGTTTTAAACAACTGGGTTGGCATTACCAAGGAAGTGGTGACGTTTTAGTACTGTTTCTGAAAGCCTGGTGGTACTCCCTCTCCCCTTCTAATTTCTTGCTCAATTGATTTCTAAAGGCAGGCAGTATTTTAAGTAATTGTTTTCTGCTGATAGAAGTTGTAGGCCTGAGTTTCCTAATTCTCAGTAATGTCCATATAACATACTCAGGCAAGAAATCCCGTTAATTTCATCCCAGCATGAGAAAGACATTTTCTCTGAAAGACAAATTTTCTCAATTTGTGGGGTTGAGTCTTTAGGTTCTTTTCACATCAGTGGTTCTTTTTTGCAGCTTTTGACAGCTGTCTATATCTTACGTATTCCTGATAGTGACAAATACAGCACTCGTGTCAATCAGAACCAAGATCTGTTAGTCACAAGCATGGTGTGCTATCTTAGAGGAGGGAGGAGGGTGAGTGTTGTCTGTTTCCCAAATTGCCTTCAACTGTTATTTCAGTTCGATTGCACTTCTGATGGCTGAAAATGAATACATAAAATTGCCCTCAAGGCTGTAAAGTCTGAATCTCTGGGGCGGGGGGGAATCCATTTCAAGTGAAATAAATTGGAGCTGAAAGGATTTGAGAGCTTTGAAAAATCAGATTGTTGGGATTGCATCAGGCATTCAGAATCAGGACCCCCACCTTCTGCAAGTGTTGAAAGTCTTTTCCTTCCTCCCTTCCTCCTCCTCCTCCTCCCTTTGTGCAGAAAAGTCTAGATGGGCTGTCAGTCCTCGCTTAGGGTACGGGGAAAATGCTTCTGGCCACCAAATATTGAGAGAACCTGGATGAATGTGGATTCTTGGAGTGTTTTGAGATGAGTAGTTTACACTCCCATAAAACTGACATGGAATTGGGTCCGCTGACTTTCTAGGAGGTCCTTTGGATGATTATTTTGCAGTGGCCTAACTTCTGCCCTGTATTTAATTAAAATTGTTATAGTTCTGCTTCTTAAAAGAGCTTAGCAGTGTATTGCCACAGGTTTTCTCTTAACCAGCAGTCAGGTTCCTTTGCAGAAACAGCTTCACTTCTATTGATTCCTTATGATAACAGAGAATCAACAGAGCGCCACATTATTTATTAGACAGAAAGACACTAAATAATATTGTATTATGTTATATTAGATGATCAAGTATAAGAGCACTGAGTACCATGGTTAAGTGAGTCTGGTAGAAGCGTTTAGCTGGATCATGACTACACATAGCTACACAGGAAGCCACTTCATTCTTAAGATGCCAGACACTTTGTTTTTTTCTGCAGAAATACCAAATACTTCTCTTTTTTTTTTTTGCTTTTGCTGTTTAATCTTTTTCCCCTCTCTTCCTGCTATATTCCAGCTCTTGCACGCACAATGTTTTCTTAATGCACTTTAAAATATTGTCAGGAAGGACAGATTGTTTCTGGAGGGTTCTGCTGTATTGAACCCCTGTGTGTAAAGGAAGGTGCAGTCCTGATAGTAGCATAGTTATGCATTTCCAGAACTAAGGAATGAGGGATATTGCCTTGAAGAGTCTCACGATGAAACTGGAGGCTGCCTCTGTGGGTCAGCCAGTCCTCAGCTTCAGATCAGAGACTTTTAATAAAGATGCTTGTTATTTTTCTGAAGCAGACTTACATGTTTTGTGGGGCCTGGGCTGGGCTTCACCATTTCATGTGGCTGCAAGTACGCCATTGAATTGTTAAAGGAGGAAATAATAGTGTGCTGTCTTCACTGGTTTGGGCTGAATCAGAACTGTTCAAATTTGTATGCAGGAGTGTCTCTCCCCAGAGACTGATCTGCTAATACAAAATGACATTGGCACCCTTCCCCACCTCCAGCTGCGAGCTCTGCTTTGCGCTCGCTCTGCTGCTTAATGGTACGTAGAACTCTGGAGATGCTTCTTCCACTGACCTTCTGCTCATGATGCTGAGCTGTCCTTATCAGCCACGGCAAGGAACCCCTGGGATCTGCACCATTGTGCTGCTGCTCTTCTGGCATTTGAGGAAAGTGATAGGTTTCTTCTCTAAACCGGATGGTCTCCTGCAGGAAACTTAGTCCACTTTGAATTATCATTTCTTTGAAATGGATTGTTTCTCTTTGTGCTGAAATAAAAATGATGCTCTGTCTCTTCAGGGCTGCAGAGGAAGAAGTGAGCTTTTTAGAAGCAAGTCTGGCATCTTTGAAGCTTTAAGAAATACAAGGTTCAGATAAAAAAGAGGGAAGAGGGGGAAGAACATTTGGGATAAGGCTCAGACAGGGTGCTGGAGGCAGGATCCAGAGCCCAGGAAGCGTGCAGGAGTAGAGGAATAATGGTGCTTCTCAATGCAATGAGGAGCCCTGCTTCAGAGGTGAAGCAAATGCTTTTAAACTGGGTTAAGCACGTTTGAGTGAAGAGTTGATGGCTGAGAAAAGATCTCAAACTAATAGAGTGCTATGAATAAAAGCGTTGGAGCAGAGCTTGCTAATGCAACCCACCTTTGACTTGTCTCTTTCATTCTGGAGTTCAGTAGCTCTGTATTGCAGACAGTAAAGAAGATCAAGGGGTGAGCGATCTTTAGAGCTATTTGCTCATCGGTAAGGTGATTTTTTTTATTTTTTGGTGTTCAGTTGCCTTTGCAGATCAGGACTAATAAAAGATGCACATTGACACTATTTGGCACTTTAATAATTTTATCTGGACCCATGAAGTTCCTTCATAGCCTAATAAATTTCTTAAGCTTAAAGGATGAGAGCCTCTGCAGTCTGCCACATATCATTCCTTTTCCATAGCTACCCCATGGTGTGAGTGCTTCGCCGTGTGTCTGGTTTTCTAGTTCTGCATCTGAATTTACTCTTGGCCTGTAGTAGGACAGGCAGCATGTGTGCAGGGTTGGTAGGCAGGCGCTGTGTTGGAGCAGAGGATGGGTGTGCTAACAGAACCTCCGTGGGAGGGTCACCTACCCCAGCAGCTGACAGAGGGTTTCTTAGGGGTCAAAGCTTGGAGGAGCTGGGACTGGGAGCTCAGCCACTGTGACTCCTGGCCGTACTGGTACACGTCTCCTACCTTCCTGCACTGCCCTTGGCTTCTGTTAGGTGTATTGCTAGGTTGTTCGGAAACAGTTTGGACTTGAGACTCTTCCCTCTGTCTTTGGTTCAGGGCCCCGCTGTGGCTTTCACTAATAAGTGGTACTGTGCAAGAACAAGCTTATCAATTGAAGAAAACCTAATTATTTCTCAGTGTCTGCTGTTCTTCAGCAGTATTGCCCTCTGCCTATCCCCACATTCCTCTGCTCCTCTGGGAAGTTCATTTCCCAGCAGACTGTCAAGTGTCAGGGAGGAATGGTTGAGAACCGCTTGGCCTCTTGCAGCTCCAGATGCTCACTGCGTTTGTGCAGTCCCGACTGTTGCTGTGCTCTGAGGTCTTTAAAGCCCAGCCAGCACCGGCTGGGGACGCATTGGACAAGTTCTGCACTGGAAGGTGACCTTTCTGTCAACAGCTGGGTGATTCCTGCTTGCCCTGAGATTTTAGGGAAGCTGCTGTATGTCATAACTGCAATACAATAAATGTAATTGTGCTTTGTTGGATGAATTTGAACTGTCAGAGTAGAGCTTTGGGTTAAACTGCTTTTCTGAGGGTATTTGTTCTGATAGGCCTGAGTTTTATAAGAGGAGCACATCCAAAGCAGGTAGAATTAACATTGCTTTCCTTCGTTGACAACAACATGCATCATTGGGGTTTTTGGGGGGCCTGTTGGTGGCATTTTGAGGAAGAGTTGTGTTGGGTGTTTCTCACTTTTATTGTTACTTATTTTTAATGTACATACAGCCATTTCTTTTTGTCCCATACCTACTTGCTACTTGGTGAATCCTATTCCTTCCTGTCTCCCTTCCTAGCCCTTTTACTACTGCTTATTCACTTGCTTTCTTCTCTTACCTGCAGTTCCGTTTAAATGAGTTTGGACTGCTAGAAATCATTACTGAAGTAGAAGCAGAAGCCATAAAAACTCTTTCAGCCTCAGCAGTAAATGCCAGCCCAACCAGCTTTGCTCCTGCTGCTATCAACGCTTCCGCTGCCTCTAGCACTGATTTGGAAGGTGAGCTTTTTGCTGTGGAAGAGAATATACAGTTTCTGAAAAAGCTTCTAGAAACAGGTCTAACTGAAATGCATGTTTCAATAGCGTGGTGCTCCCTGGCACAGCGTGTGGAGTGAGTCACTGTCTTATTTCAAATATTTTAGGAGTATTTAGAGTGAATGTAATTACCGCATAGTCATAACAGTACCTGGCGCATGCATTGTGCTCGCCTTTGTGGAAGGTAAGTGTGGTTATATAAACGATCTGGGCTAGATTTGTCAATGTAGTCAAACATCTCTCTCATGCTGAGTTTTAACTTACATGCTGGGATCTCTTTAACTGGTGATTCTGGGAAGTTGAAGCCCCTTCTTTCCAGGGTAGTGGATCAGCAGTGACGTCAATGTTTCTCCTTAACACTGGTGATCTACTTGTTATGACAGCAATTAAGTCTGCATCTGTATTAAACTAAACTGCCTGTTTTGGGGCTTTGAGACCAGAATGGTCTGGTCATATATACCTTATTAAATACTCTCAGCCTCCAAAACAGAGAGGTTGCACCACTGGGCAGCGTCTCAGCTCCATGCTACCTCCCGAACGATGCTTGGGAATTGCTCGGGATGGTGCTAGGTGCCCTAGGCCAGAAGTGCCCCGGGGCTGTGCTAAAGATTCATGTAGCTGAGTTGCAGGACCTGGCACTGTTTGATTTACAAACAGTTTATTTAGTTTATTTAGCAGCCTTAGCTGATTGCTCTTGGGGGCGACCTTCCAGCATTATTCCTTTCTCCGGTTGCATGCATTATGCAGTGTGGAGCAGGAACGGATGGCACAGTGCTGTGCTAACCTAGTGTTCCTGGCTCAGGATGAATCCCCAGTAGTGTTAGTTACCTTTGCAAGAACATCCTTGAGAATCTCCTCTAACCTGGCTCATGCCAAGAGTTACGCTACTAGCCATAAAAGTTTTGAGGTTTCCAAGTTTACTGTAATTGAAATTAGGGAAAAACTGAGTTTTAACAGGATAATACAAGCATGTTACTGGACATGCACATCAATGTAATGGACAAGAAATACCTCAGTTCTTTGCAGACCTGTTCTTACCCTGTTTATGCAGAAACCAGTAGCTCAAAAGAGAACATTTATATGATAACCTCTGAGCTCTTTCATTACAGACCACTCAGTTAAGCTGGCCAGCTGGTTTCCTTTGATTAAATTACTTGGTGTTTCAGTAGAGCTCCCTCACAGATGTGCCTGGGTATCTTCCAGAGAGTACTAATGGAGACCAGTGCTAGGGAGTGAGTGATGATTAAGAGCTCTCATCCCAAGAGTACCATTAGCCATCCAGCGTAAGGTCGTATTTTAAAGATGCCCTTGGTGAAACATGGCAGCATGTGGTTGTGGCTTAGGGAGCCCTTGATAGGGTTGTCTGACGCCTTGTACCAAAACAGATTTTCTTCTAAGATGGTGGCCGGAGACTGGAGAATTGCCTTGGGACACAGAGGCACCACAGGACAGCAGCTGGAGTCTCTTCAGTGTCTCATTGTCTTTGACATCACCATTGCATCCCGGTGCAGTAATTGAAAGGACGTTAACTCTTTTTATAATGTCTGTGTTAGCGATGCTGGATCCCTGCTCAAGGCAGGGCTGCATCACTGAAGTCATACATCCTTGTGGAGGAGAGAACGATCTCTCCTCTTGTTGCCTGCCTGGACAAGCATCTGCCAGTTGGCTTTCCCCAGGATTTTGATGGAACTATTTCTGTTTTCGGGTAGGAAGGCTTTGTACCTGTCTTCCCTGCTGGCTTTTCTCATCTCGAATGTCATTGTAAGCTCTGCAGATTCACTTACAGGCATTCGCTTATGCTCCTGCTGATTGTGGGTCCTTCTCCTCGTCTGCACAAGCTGAGGAGATGTCAATCCATCAGGCAAAGAACTGGCTCTTACATGGACACCTCAGCACTAGGAATTTTTAACACCCTTTCAGTCCAAGTGTATTCCATTGATCAGTGTGACTTCTAATCGAGCAGAGCTCTTCAAGCTCTCTTTGTTCTTGCGAGTTTTCCCTGTTTTGTCTTTTCCCTGCCTAGAATCATTGGTCCCTGACGGCACAGAGAGAGGCTTTAAGTTGTGATACAAGCAGGCATGCGTGCGCTCTGTGCGTAGGCAGTCTATCTGCCCAATTCCAACCAGGACCATCTGACATCCATATTGGGCTATAGGGAGCAATCAAGTATAAATGAAAAATGTCAGTTGTCTTAGCAGAATGAGTACAAGTACTGGTAAAGAGACTATGAAAATGGTTTTAAACAAAAAAACAAAGTGACTCATGTCTCAGCATTCTGGATTGTGAGATGTGGTGTGGGTTTTTTTTCTTTTCTTTTTTCTTTTGAAGTGTTTAATGGTGCATTCAAAAATGGATTGATTGAACCAGTGCACGCAAACGGTGACACAAAATGCAGAATAGAAATGCTATATACGTAGGAGCCCCCATGCACAATTTGCAAATTGAACAAAGTATGCATCGGGGTAGTGGAGGTGCCTGGTAACAAGGACCACCACAATTGTGTTTTGTTAAAATATAAACATAAATTAATTTGTACTAGGAAGAACTCAAGTCATAGGAGAAAGTAAACATAAATTATATAGTGGAGTTATGCCTTACATTTTCATGCTTTCATTCAGATGAAAGATTGATATGTATCCCTTGCTAGATATAGAAATAATTGTTTCTATTTTAGAGGCTACCTATGAAGGATTTTCATATGTACAAAGTACATAAAAAGGCTGAAGTTTTTAAACTTAACCAACTGTATTAAAAGTATCCAAACAAGATGGACTTGTTTCACATTTGTCTTTCAAGTTAGAGGGTTACTAGGAATAAAGAAATATAAAAAGATTTGTAACTGCATCCTGGTTATAGCCTTGAGATGATATCCTCCTTTATCACTTTTACAGGGGGCAGGGTTTCTCCAAAATTAAAATATTACAGATAAAAGAGGTTTTTCTTTAATGAAGTGGTATACTCTTTCTGTGTGCCAGGGCACAGATAATAATTACTTCCCTCACAAAAAGATACTGAGGGTCACTTAATTAAAGTTTATAAAGGACTTTGACAGAACTAATTGCATGAAAGGTGT
Organism: Aramus guarauna; assembly: GCA_013400195.1. Classification (NCBI taxonomy): domain Eukaryota; kingdom Metazoa; phylum Chordata; class Aves; order Gruiformes; family Aramidae; genus Aramus; species Aramus guarauna. The sequence goes on from VXBL01006194.1 coordinate 17,400, forward strand.
TTAAAGATACAAAGTTTTAGCATCTTAATTTAATAGTTGTCTTTTTCTTTGCTTCTACAGTGCCCAGAGGCAACGTGCCCTGCTCTGATTTCCAAACCTGTGAGCAAATGGACTGCTTTGAGAACGGAAAGTTCTGTACTCAGACGGGCTCCCAGCAGCACAGGGACAGGTAAAGACACCCCAGATTCTTCCTGTTCTGTGTTTAAAAATGTTTAAAGAGAACACTGTGTTAGAGAAGAGCATTGCTGTGAGTAGAATGAAATCCTCAGAGCAAGCGTTACCGTGGCATGGCTGAGGGAGAGCCACCTGCACATCTCTGCCCATGTCCTTCCTGCTGCCCTTGAGGCTCCCGTGCCCGACAGAGGAAAAGCTCCTCTCTAGAGCTCTGTCCTCGTTTCTCTTCCCAGCCTGCAGAAATGCTGGTTCTGTCCTTGATGTCTCGGTTCCCCATCCTACAGATAAGGATGATGTCTTAACTTCCCATAGAGTTGTAAAAAGGCAAAATTAAAAACCTTTTTGAGCTGCTCTGGTGGTGAGAGCTGTGCCGGTACTTTGGAGTGCTTTTAAAAGATTTGTATCTGGCAAATACTGCAGACACGATTTGTTTCTTTAGGTACTCAGCCCAGGCATCCTCATTCTTCTAAAGAAGTACAGAGAGACTGGGAATACTGCAGGAGTATTGTTGCACTTTTAATTTGATTTTGTTTTCAATTTTGGATGTTTAGTAATACCAAAGACATTCCAGATGATTGCAGAAACAGGGGAAATAGTAGAAATCTTAATACCAGCAGTGGCTGTCAGGTGAATGAGGCTGACAGACCTGTCAAACGTCTCCGACGGAAGAGAAGACTGCTTCTGGAGTCTGAGGATGATGAGGAAAATGCAGATGAGGATGAGGTAAATGAGGCTGCATGTATTTTCTTTAAAGAGAACTGTGAAGAGTAGGGACTATTCTGTGTCTCAGATTTCACTGTGCAATGGAAACTGAGCTGAGGGAGGTTGTTCTGTACCCATGAGAACGGTCTGGGTCTGATCCTGATGTACATCAGCAATGAGAGTATCTGTTCTGACGTCTGAGGAGTCATAAGGGTGAATAGCTCATGTGAAGTCAAAGTCAAGATTTCAGACTGTAACTTTAAAGCTGTAGTTAGAGTGCTGTGTACCAACTGTATGTCACAGTGATAAAAACACATGTCCAAAAATACTTGATTTAACTACAGTCAAGTACTATTACGTGATATTGAAGATTAGTGTCAAACTGCAGAGTTTGATTGCTTTGTATTAGGTACTTGCATGTACAGTCACTTCACTACTAGAAACCTGTATTAATGGCAGATGAATAGAAGTATCTCAGTCCTGACCTGATCTTTTCTTAACTTTCTTTAAGTGTTATGTACTCCCTTTAGGGGTGCTGTGTGCAAGCCTGCATTCTGCTACGTGTGTGTAGTGTCTCAGGCCTGAACTGTTTTATTTCTATTCACATACTGCACATGCTTTTGTAATGCAGAGACGCTGGGGTAGGTGTTCATTGGTAATGCAAGCTGAAACTTCTGATGTCATGAACAGTTTAACTCATCCTGTTGCTCAGCTTTTCTCTGTGATGTGTATAAGATGTTCTAAAGTATGTATGTTTGCAGAAGTACTTGCATTCTGTCTCTTTCCCCCTCTCCTCCTCCTTGTTTGAAAGTGCCCCTCTGTCTCTTCTGGGGCATGCTTGGCAGGCAGCTTTGCATTTCAGATTTTGCCCTTTTTGGTTTGCTTTGAGAAATGACAACCCTGGGTGAATTAACATGAGTTTGAAAACCACATAGAAGGAATGTGAATGGCAATCTGGCTCAGAGTGTGACACAGGGAGACCATATTCTCTGGGGTGTTCATCTACGACAGTAGTTACTTGAAGCTTCTACTTCCTTCAGGGCTTCATAAATGACTTTTTTTTTCTGTATCCATTCGCTGGCATTCTCTGAAAGGAAAAGGAAAATGAAGCGTTACAGTAAGGTTGCTTACGTAAGCAGTAAATCTTGTGTATTGTAATGGAGATTTTGGGCCAGTGCTGCTCTTCAGTAGCCGTATTTAAATGAACTTTAGTAGCATATATTAAATAATTTGTAAAGCACTTTGGGATACTGCAGGATCAAAGTTATATATGTAACATACCCAACTAATGTTCTTGCAGGGTTATTCAGAAGAAAATAATGCTAGCTAATAGTCCTGTTAGTTACATGTTACATCCTTATTGTACCTGCATTGTGAGATGATCAAAGAGGGAGGAAAAAACAATATTGCTAAACTTTTTTTTAACATATCTGTGTCTAGGAGAAGAATAAATCAAATAATATGAAAAGCCGCAGAAACACTAAACCAATAAAACAAGGTGAGCTAAGCTCATAGTCTCTTTTCTTTAATGTTTATAGATTTATTTTTTTTTTACTAGCTATTATAAAATGAATAATAGTAAACAGAAGAGGAAAGGACAGTAGAGCTCATTTCACATTCAGAATAGCTTATTAGGTACATAACCCTCTTACCACAGTCAGTCTTCTGAAATGTATTAGCAAGACTATATAGATTTGCCCACATGACGGGCACAGTGTAGAGGATCTAGGAGGAGACAGCCCGATCCAAAGCTCACTGAAGCCAGTAAGAATCTCTTTTCCATTGACTTTGGAGAGCTTCATAGCCACAAACTACAAATGCTTAATAGAAAATAAGTTGTAAACAACCTGTGATTGATTATAGACTCTAGATTACATTTATTATATGTGTTAAAGGAGTTAGCGTATGTAAACTGGGGGGAGATTTTTAATATTAATTTAAAACGTGATTTTCTGTCTGTATGACTGTGGTCATGAATCCAAGCACCTGCCCAAGTTGTTGTTTTCATCGTCTGTGTACTGGTAGCTGCCTCTCTGGTAGATACATTGTGGTATTAGCAATTATAAATATATGTGTATATATATCTCTAAAAAAAATCTTGTGAACTCAACGGAAATTCACTTGGTTTTTCATTTGTTTTGTTTTAGGTTTATTTCAGCTGCAACTATGTGCCTCTTTGTGCTGTCTTTTAGTTTATATCTAACCCCTTATTCCTCTGTGAAATATTAGGAGAAGGAATTATTTTCTACAATTTTAAGTTACCTTGTCCAAACTTTACGGTGGCAACTTTCCATGGGCAGCTTGCCAGCAATCCGGGTGCCACAATTCATTTGACCTGTGATACAATAATTTATTTTTTTTTTAAATGAGAAATGAGCACAGTTTTCCTACTGCTGGAATTCATACCTTTCCTCAAAAGTTGGGTAACACTGCCTCCTTTGGGGTACAACAGCAAAACAGCATTGGCATGTACGTGGGAGGAGAAAGAGAAGAGAGGGCAGAGCAGGAGGCATCTTAGAGAAACATTCATTTTTTTCTTTGTTTTTGATTGCTTAGTTGTTCCTGGAAAGAAGAAGGTATGGAACTGGGTTTCCTACTTAGAAGAGGAACGGATGCCAGCTGCTCCCCTAAAACTGTTCAGAGAGGTTGGCAGCTTTTTCGACTCTCTTGCTATGTTTTTTCTCGGGCAACATCACAGAGTTACTAACTCAGTGGGGGTAGGATTAGAGACTACCCTCAAGCCGGCAGTTACATTTATGACTTGTTTTGGTGCAAGCAGGCAGTAAAAACCCCACATTTGTTTCCAGCCCTGAAGCACTGCGGAAACAAGCATCTGCCCTGTGAGTCTCATCCCAAACCAGGGTGTAAAAAATGCTGGTTGAATCTCACTCAGAAATAAACAATGACTGTTTCGATCTGCTTTGGGTAGCTCTGGATGACGGGGCTGTTAGGCAATCTCCACATGACGTTGGAGAGGGACAGCTTAATGTCTTTCATATGTCCTGTGCTACGTCTGCGGTTGTACAACACCCCTTCCATCCTTCCTCTGCAGAAAACTGCAAGTCAGTCAGCTCTGTGACTGTTGTATATTCTCTCAATGATAAGTGACTGTTAGGAGGAAGAGTGGGAGTTGTGTTCATTCACAGTCCAATGCGTTGAAGGTGGGAGAGGCCTTGGTGAAGCTGCTTCTGCGCTCCAGCGCACCAGCCCACATGAAAAGTTCAGCTCCTAGTGAGCCCTTCAAAGCCAAGAGCTGTTGGCACCTTATGGAGTGAGATGAGAAGGAAAGTCAGGTAACCGCCGTGGATGCAATAAGCCGTTGGCAGTTCCGGTTCAGATTTCTTTTAAGCCTTTACTATGCTTGAAGTGTTTAGTTTGGATTAAGACTGGAAATACGTATACACAGTAACTGGGCTCCAGATCAAACATGCCTTGTCCCTTTTACCATTTGAAGATGAGAAGTTACCTTTTGGGAAAGTCTGGGCTGCTGACCTCATGCTGGCACAAGCAAAGCGATTTTAGCTTTCGTGGCTCTGTTTCTGCCAGCCCTCCTACATTGGGCTGTGAAGGGGATTGTTTTGTGTTTGAATAGAGCTCATTTCTGCATCTGCTGGAAGATTTGTTCATAGCTAATTGCAACAGGCTCCTGGTTCAGTGTTTTTGAGAGATTAATTAGAATAACAAGTAAATCTGAAATACGGTGATCATGCCATTACTGATCTCTGTACCTGCACCAGTCTATTAAAGCAGCAATCATTTAGTGATAGAATTTTTGTCTCTTAGTTGAGAATTTGAAGCCTTAAGTATATCTGATGACTACTCTGCAATAAATTTTTGTCTTCAGGAATTAAAAACAAATGTTTTCTTCTCTCTCCCCTCTCGCTTTATCAGTCATTCCCACAAGGCCGAAATGGGTTTAAAGTTGGAATGAAATTGGAAGGGCTGGATCCTGAACACCCCTCTCGATTTTGTGTTCTCACAGTGGCTGAGGTAGTTGCTCTTCCTATCTTTGATTTCAAAAGTGCCATGTACGTTTAGGATTTTTTTCAATAAAAAGTAGAAACGTAATAATAATACTTTAATTAATGGTTAGGACGAGTTCAGGGTGCCATTGAAGGGATAGCATTACATGGTTAAGGATCTGGGCCTGAAATTCTACTGTTAGATTTTTGCAGTTGTAACTCAGAATAGCAAGCCTATTAATTGCACGCAATGAACAAATACAGAAAGAACAATGCAATTAGGCCATAAGATTTAATAAATGTAAGCAAGTCAAAATGTTTTTGTGCTTCATCACTTATGTGAAATCTGTGTTGATCTGGTGTAGACATAAAAATTCTCAGGCTGCATTTGTACTCTAGATACTACCGCACAGGAATATGTGCATGAGTATGGAATAGGAGGCTGGTGAAGCTACACTGACCAATTTTATTTTCAACTATTTGAAGCGACGAAAGAGCAGCATGGAAACTGGGATACGTAAATGAGGAAAAATAAAACTAAACTTTTGAGAAATAGATCTTAAATTTACTTTTATCTATAAATCCAAATATGGAAGGAGTGTTTGATTAGTGTTTCTCTTTAACTTCTTCATGACTCTTTATGATAATCAGAGCTCTCCTCATTATAGGTACAAGGGTACAGAATGCGATTACACTTCGATGGTTATCCAGAGTGCTATGACTTCTGGGTTAATGCTGATTCCTCAGACATCCATCCTGTTGGCTGGTGTGAAAAAACAAGCCATAAGCTGCTCCCTCCTAAAGGTATGGGAAAAAAATAGAACAGTGTACAAGAAACCATAAATTCTTCTAAGAACTAGTTGTCCTGGCTCTGCATGTTTCATTTTTAGTGTGATTTCATTGCGGAACGCGATCTGAGTGGCTTAAAGGGAAGAATTGTAACTAAGATACGAAAAGAACAAAACATCTTCCTTTTGATATTCCCAAAGATTGACATTGTTAGTCAGATTAGAAACTCTTCATTGGATGAGCGTGTAAAGCAAGGAGTCTCTTCAGGGTTCAGAACTTGGTTCTTTCCTGCATTTAATTGCCTAGAAGCATTTGAAGGTTGAGATTAATGATTGGACTTTATACTGAAAAAGAGAGAGATGTTTTAGCTGAAGTGCATAGCCCCTGAAGATTGTAGAAGGGCAGTTATCATGCAAAGTTCATATTCTTCCCAGGTAATTTCCATTTCTGAAAAACCAATCTGAAGGTAATGGGACTGTGTAAAACAATCTTTTTATCTCTCTTTCTAGGTTTCAAGGAGGGAGAATTTAATTGGACTTCCTATTTGAAGAATTGCAAAGCTCAAGCAGCTCCAAAAAGCCTTTTTAAGACTCTTGGCACTGTAAGTGGTGATATTGAATACAAGATGTTTCAAATAGGTCTGATGCTAAGTGAGTTTTGACCAGAATATTTACGTGTTTTTAATATGTTCATGTCAGAGGTACAAGCATGGTACAATCAGATGCAAGCTATTCCCTGCTGTGATTTATTTTTAAGATGGGAAACTAGTACAATTTTTCTTTCTTCCCCTAGTCACTGACTTTCCAGAGAGAGAATTTGTATTTCCCTTCGTCCTCAGTATTGGAAGAAAAGATTTACTCTACCATTTATGAAATATATTACAACAGTCTGTTTTGCTGTGTCCCTACAGTCAAGATATTTGTGTCACTTTCCTCTAATTTAATCATTTCCAAAATAATTTCTGGTTTCCAGCAGCATACTCATGTGCACCGTGGGATTCATTATGAGGCTATGGATCTTGAGCATTTTTCATCCTTCACCCCCTCTTGCTTTCTTTTTTTGGTTGTTAGCCTCAGTTCCAGTATAACACTCCCATTTTGTGTCAGTCAGATGACATAAAGTCCACGGGTCTGGCAGATTTGACACTGCAGATGGACAGAGTGCTGACTTCAGGAGGGTCGGGGCCTGACTGCAGCTCGGCTCTGCTTCCCACTGAGTCACCTGTTTTCCTTGAAGACTCTAACTTTTCCACTAATTACACAGGACCTGCAGTACTCACACTTGTCCTTGGCCAATACTCATCACTACAAGGCTTGTGCATCTTAGCCTTCGAGTCTGTAGTGATGTTGTGTACCTGGTGATTCTGTTATTCAAGCTACATCAGCTCTTCTTTAGAAATAGTAACAATCATTGCTAGAACACAGGGAAATCTTGTCTGTAGACCTCTTGCTAGTATCTATAGTGTGTTTTGGTCTGTGGGTTTCGGGGTTACAGCCTGCAACAAATGACTTTATAAGGGTAATTTAAATGGTCTGAACTAGAACGTGGCTCATTTCCCTTTCCTGATGTCCTGTTCCTCAGCCTGTCACACCCTCTGGTTTTCGTCTGGGAATGAAACTAGAGGCAGTGGACAAGAAGAATCCGTCTCTGATGTGCGTCGCAACCGTCACGGACATGGTGGATAACCGCCTGCTAATTCATTTCGACAACTGGGATGAGAGTTATGACTACTGGTAAAGAGATTCTATTTCTAATATATATCTACAAGTAGACTGTGGTTTATCTCGCTCCTCCACTAAGGGTAATATCTAATATTTTAAATGTAGTCACTGAAGTTGGGATCTTAAATTAGTTTTCTAGCATCTGAATAATTACTTTGGGTTTTTACACTGCTGTTTTACCCTGCTGTTTGAGTGCCCATTGGTTGGCTCATTGCAAAACCAGTGGGGTTAGCTTGAACTGCCCGTGAAGCGTTCGAGGTAATGCAGCTGGCTGACTTGGGCCAGGTCAGGGAATGTTATCTGTTCTTCTGACAGAGCTAAAGGAAGAGTAAGCTCCACTAGTGACACCACCTGGGATTAGTAACATCCTCTCCCCCAGGACTAGTAGTGGGTGTCAGCATGTCTCTCTGCAGACTTAAGTTTGGAAGCAGGCAGGACTGAAGTCAGTAAAATTCTTTTCCATTTGCTTCCGTGGAGTTTGGCTAAGGCCCTTTGAAAATAAAAATGATTGCCAACATTTAGGGTTTTAAGTCCTGACCTGCACTGCAGTTGTTCTGGTTCTGACAATCTTGATCTCCTGCCCTCACACCGGGGCCAGGTAGAATGTTAGTCAGGGAAATGTTATCCCTTTTTGGTCTGTGTTTTCCAGCCTGCGTGAATGGAGCAACTTCGAATTTGTGTGTGAAAGCAACACAAAGCACATGCTTGTCAAGATAGCGCTGATTCCATCAGTGTTCTGTGTTCTCTCCCCCATCTCCCTTTGTTTGTTTGTTTTCAGAATAGGCACCTGTTTGGTGGCAAGTTGGTCTTTTCTTTCTGTTCATAAATGCATTGTGCAGAGCTATGTAACACTGGTGTTTCCATTTGCAGAACTTCAGATCTTGTTCCTTTACCATTTTAGCCTGTGAAGCTTTTTATACACACCATATTTTGTTTAGAATTTGAAAATTTTAATGGGAAACACAAGCAAACAAAACTTCAAAGTACAGGTTGGCTGAAAACACAGATTTTTTCCTAGATCTGAAAGACTACTTTGGTCCCTTCCTTGGAGCAGATGTGACTAAAGGGCCTGTCTCACATTGGCCAGTCGCCTCCTTCAGGGACCAGAAGATCTAAACATGCAATAAAATTGGGAACCAGGCAAACTACCACTAGGTTTCAGCTAGAATGAATGGATAACGGGCAGTTCTTGGCAAAGGCCTTAAAAGTAATTTCCCCTTCTTCCACAGTAGTGGTGTTTCAGTTAGGGATGAGGGTTTGCTTTTTGTTTCGCTTCCTTTGCATTTTAGCTCGGATGACCTGTGTCCAGGCTGAGCTGTGGTTGGTATAGTCCATGTAGGGGGAGCTTTTTGTTGGTTTTTTTAAAGCACCAGACATTCTTCTTTGTATTTCCCTGTCTTTTGGGGCAGCTTGAACTCCTTGAAAACTTGGTGTTATAAATTGTAATGAGGTAATGCTTGTCTATTACACCATGATCACACCCGCTGAAAGCATCTGCTAACCCAGCAAAGGCGTATGAGACAGCATTTGAAATTCTACTTTTCTTTTTTGCTTTAAAATTGACTGGTGCCAACTTTCCCTCTTTGATTCAGGTGTGAAGCTAGCAGCCCATATATTCGTCCTGTGGGCTACTGCCAAGAAACTGGAACCCCACTGACAACACCACCTGGTATGTTGAAAGTGAGACTTCTTTCCTGCCTCAGTCCAAAAGCTTCCTTTTGGAAGCTTTGTCTTCCACATAATTATGTATTTGCAAGTTACAGGTTCCATTCAGTACTCTTTACTGGCTGAACAATATTATTGTTCATACTTTTTGCCACTGCATTTTATTTTGCTCCATAGCTTTTTCAGAAAATGGAAGGGAGTTTGGTAATTGAATTTGATTTCAGAAGGGGAAGAACTTTTAAGTATTAGCAGAATTTCCTTTAAGGTGAGCTGGAAGAAAGAGGAGTCAGCATCATGATTTCATAGATGATAAGACAGAATTTCTGGAAATGAAGGAGTAACTGAAGCCACATCTCTTTCTGCTGCACTGGAATTCAGTAGATGAGAGAATGTTGGCAAATGAAAAAGGACAGAACCTACAGGAAAATCAGTGTTGTTTTCAGGCCTTGGAAGTGCTCATACACCTTAAAATAAAAATTTAAAAAATGATACTTGCTGTTTGCTAGATTGACAGCCCTGGAGCAAGAATTTCTATAATTACTGCATATCGACTTCAGTAGAGTGGGTGGTGCTACCAGCTACCTGTGCATTGGAGGAATTAGCCTCTGTGCCTTTGCTGCAGATGCAAAAGCGGTTGTAAACACTTACTCTTCAGCAACACTGCATCTGTTCCTGCTTGTGGAACGTGCAACAAGGCTGTGGCATGCAGCTCCCCTACTCATATCACGATTGCTTGTGCTCCCAGCAAAACCTGTAGTCAGTTCTGATTCTCTGCTGAGAGATTTACGTGCAGCAATTTGTAGACTGTCCTATGCATTTAGTCATTTCCTGCTAAACGGAAACAATACTGAGGCTAAAAAGTGGTGAAATAGGAAGGGGAAAAAAAGAGCAGAGCAGTTTCTTAAATGTAGCTGCCAGGGAGAGAGATCCTGTTATTGTCAAGAGTAGCACACCCATGTAGGTGTCTGAGATTATGGGAATGGTGATGGAACCTTTTCTCTCCAGACTGCTAGTTTTACTCAGCTGTGGGTGAGTAGGTAGCAGGAGACGAGAAGTTTCCGCAATCTTGCAGGCACTTACACATAGAATAGTTAATAAAATAGGAAATTAATTCAGTGATGCCATTGCACATCACAGAGTCCTCTTACTAGCTCTTAATTGGCAGCTTTCTCTAGAGAATAAGCATTGATTAAGCTGTCCAGAAATGAACTCTTCAGGTTTTTCAGGTCAGGGTTAAAGCCTTGGGTAGAAGCTGGGGAAACTTGCAGTGCTGTTGTGTGTGCTGTATGAATAAAGAGACCATTTTCCAATGCCATCCCATTGTAAGTGCTAAGTTAACATTATAGCCATGTTTTACGTATATGCTTTTCTGTTGTTTGTAACAATAAATTTGGGGGTTTTCTTAGATGTTAATTCTCTGGATTTTTTTCAGGATACAAGGATTCCAAAGCCTTCTCATGGGAGAAATACTTGGAAGAAACTAATTCCCAGGCAGCCCCAGCAAGAGCATTCAAACTGGTTGGTGACTCTTTTTGCTTGTCCTAGATCGGGAGAGTAGGGGAAGCCGCTGTTATCCACCCTTTCCTGACCATGCCAAGAGGGTGAAACTAGGTTTTTTACTTTGAGTTTCAGTTCATCTCTCACTGCTGCTAAAACAAAACACACAGCAGACTACAAGATTTAAAACAAAAAAAGCCATGGAAAAGCTGTCTTGGAAAGGATTTTTGACTAAACATCTTCACTTGCTCCATTAGCAGATTTAAGGGAAGAGCCTTCAGTCCACACAGATCATTGTAGCTTTCAGCAGGAAGTGTGAAGGGGCAGTACCTTGCCTCAGAGAGGGCACGGAAAGGAGGAAGAGCTGGTCCTCTGCTCAAGGTCTGACTGCATGGGCAAAGGGCATCTCCCAGCTGACGTCTGAGAAGGATGGGTGCTGGTGGAACACACTCTCCAGACTCCTCCTTCATGGGGGTCAGAAGTGGATGTCACTGGCCTGCAGCTGGGGACGTTTGGTGGGGAAGGGAAGGAGGTGTGTGTTTGTGTTTGAGGGTGAATGAGAAAGAAGTCTGAAGTTCCTCCATCAGGTGCCCCCTCCGCATGAAGTTTTCAAAACTTCTCTAAAATATTTTCACCTTGCACTCTGTAAATCCTTCCCCTGGTTGGTGGGGCTGGAATTAAGGTAGAGTGAGAAGTTCCTATCAAGGACTTACATGTTCTAATATAGATCATCTTGGGAGGAGCCAGCTGTGCCCTCCACAGAAATAAGCATACTAACAGATGATAGAGCATCTTTGCCAAACTCCTAGATGGAGTAAGATCATCCTACGGACTAAATTGGAAGATGGTTCTCTCAGCCTTGGGAGCACAAGCATTTGTTTCTTGTCTGGAATCTCACTGTGAGCAGAAACAAAACAAAAACCTTTAAAATAACTTCATTAAAAAAGCCTATACTTCAAAGTTGATTTTTTTTTTTTTTTTAGCAGCTTCTTCCACACTGCTGGGTCACCTTGCTAAACTTTGCAATATATTTAAAAACTTTTCTGTGCCATCGTGACACTTGTCTTGATTCCTTGCGATGAAGTTAGCATTGCAGGTTAATACCTGCTGCCCTCCTGTATATTTTGTTGGTAAGCTCTTTGGGACCAAGGAGGAAAAGCAATCAGGGAGGCCTCAGATAAGGGAGGTAAAAATCCAGCCAGACAAGTTTGATAATTGCTAGATTTCAGCAGGTGTCCACCTGAAGTTGTTGTAGGTTGCAAGGTGGGTGTCAGGGAATACCAAGAGGCTGGTTTTGCCTCTTTAGAGAACTGTAAGGCCACAGCTGGAATTATCTGCAGCACAGTTGAACTCCAGAACATCCCTTGGATTAAGGTTTTCCAGACTTGGGCAGACAGCATCTTTGACCATGCAACACAGCATGTGAAGCGCCTCGGAGCCAGTGTGGGAGATAATGAGTGACGCTTGTCAGTAGGACACGTTTGTTGCCCCCAGGGTAGGCTCAGCCTTTTTCTGAGCTGTGCTCTAAAATCCCAACAGTGCTGGAAAATAGGAACCTTGAGAATACAAGACTGCAGCAATTGGTCTTCTACAGAATAGAGGAACAATAGAAGTAGTTTTGTAGAGACAAATATTTTGGAAAGATAATAAAACTCTTCATGATACAAAAAGAAACAGTGGAGCGTGACCTACTTAAAACTCCCAGTCTGAAGTCCTCAGTAATCTGTCATTAGGCATTCTTTCCTCAGATTTTCAGAATATAAAATGTGATGATAAATGTCACCCAAAGATAACAGGACTTTGCTCAGGGCAGGGAGCCTTTTCAGTACCAAGTACTCCCTCTTTTGGATTCTTCCGAAGTAAAATGTCTTCCCAAGGGGGAATTCAGCTGCCTTGTCTGCCTCTTTTCCTGTTTTACGTACATCTCTGCAGCCATTGTTTTGCTCCTTCAGGTATCTGGCTTTGAGAGAATAGTAGAAGGGCCAATTCGGGCTCTCATGAAACTCCAGAATATAAATTATCATCCAAGACGAAAATGAGACAGGAAAAAAAAAAGAGCATTTGATATATCAACAGTTAATAGAATTCTTTCAAGATCAAACCTTGTTATTTTTCTGGCTTGGTTGGTCTGAAGTGCAAATATGTGGCACAGTTATTGATTTTTTTTTTATTATTATTATTATTCCAGCTAGCAATTACAGGAAATCAGTACATAAAAATATGGGTTGAGAGCCAGAACAGGCATTTCTCACTGAATTAGTTTTTAACAGTTTTCAAGAGCTATCTTATGTAGTCTGGAGACACTGATCATCAGCACAAATAGCAGATCTTGTGTCTGGATTTCTGCCTTCTCCTCCACCCAAAAACACAGGAGGAGACAGTTTGGTTGACAGCATCACTATTTCAGGCCATTGTCTTGGGCTGTCAATTCAAAAACATTCATAAACTATTGCCAAAAGGCAGAAACCCTTCAGCAAGACTGAAACAAATAGCCCTGCTCATCGTCTGGGCAGGATTTTGTTCCCTAGCACTCAGGCTCCTTCCTCGAGGAAGACGGACAAGGTTGGCTGGTTCAATAAGATGCTCTTAAAACTAAAAGCAGTTTAGATTGTCTGGCTTCCGGTGTGTCGTGTGGCTGAAAGCCTGTGGATAAATGTCTGCATCCAGGGGAAGAGACGAAAGAGAAACTTGAGGTTTGGAGTCTGTAATCCCCTTAGCTCAGAAGTGGACCTCCTCCCCACCCCCAGCTACTGGTAGTAAAAAGAGTAAGGAAGCCTGTGAGGGAAGAGTGATTATAATAATCTTTTCATTAACCTGATCTTCTTCAAAGACAATGATTTATCATCTCTTGCTAAAATCCTGACCTTTGTGTGCAGAAGTGAAGAAGGACATGTTTTGAATGAGTATCCAGTCCTCCATAACCCCCAGCTGAGGAGGTCAGAGGAGGAATTTGCAGTCAGTCATTTAAAGATAAATGGAAAAATTGGTAAACGCCATCTGTTACTTAGAGGTTTACATCAGTGGGTGCTGCAAAGGGCACGCAGTGGGTCAGAGGACATTCTGGAGGTTTTACAAGGGAGTTTGAGAGAAAGGGTAAGTTGGCAACTGCAGATAGGAGACTGGTGGCTGGGGCCGCTCTCAAGTCCCAGCACCACACTTCTCAGCAGTCATCGTTAACAAGCAGATGTACTTGTCGTCATAAGAAGTAGGCGGTGATCTGCTTAACGAAGGTAACTAATATCCAGATGCCAATAAGGATGTCACATAGTGCAGTAAAGAGAGATGTCACGTGGTGGTGTGTTTCAGGTGTAAGATGATGGTGAACTGCCCGCTGTCCTTGTCAGATGTGAGATCATCTCTCTGCTGTGTTTGGGAGTTTCGCTGTCAGATGGTGGAGTCTGTATGTCAGTGGAGCTTGTGAGGGTATCTGGCCTTTTTTCTTAGGGAAGTGCCTCTCACCCTGGCTGTGAAATGCTCCTCTGCACTGAGAAAGCTCAGACTTCTTGTCAAGTAGTTTTGGGCAGCTGACAAGCAGACAGCTTAATCCTCTAGGAAACTCTGATTTTAACCTCTGAAGCAGTCTGCCGTGTAAGATCAGGGGCCAAAGCTGCAAAGGCATTTGAATGGTAGATGAAAACTTCAGCGCATTTTATTCAGAGCAGGTGACTAGCTCTGAATGCCCAGACTTCTTAGCATTCTGCTCACAATCCTCTCTTACAGCGTCCTGCTCACGGATTCCAAGTTAATATGAAGTTAGAGGCTGTGGACAGAAGAAATCCCATCTTGATAAGAGTGGCAACAATAGTTGACAAAGACGACCATCGCATTAAGGTATGACCTTGCTTCAAAGTGCAGAGCCCTTGTGCTAAGGAATAGAGTGATTGGCAGTACAGAAGAAATACCCATTTGGCATGAGGAGAGGCAAACAAATGCCTTGCAGATCATCTAGCCTACGCGCCTGCCCAACTGGAAAAGATTTCTAGTTTTTGTCCTGCTAAATCTGATGGAATTGCCTGGTATTGTTGGTTACAGTTTTAACGTAACTATTATGAAATAACATTTGATGGCATGATTTTCCATCTCTTAGCAGTTTCTGTGTGATCTGTTTGAGCAAAGGCAGCATTAATGTTCGGCTGGTGGGAAGCTACCTGACAATGGTTTTTTTCATAGCATATTTAAAGGAAGACCCAAAGCAATCTAAACCCTGGCACATGTAGGAAGCGGCTTCATTCTCCAGTATCAATTTGTTACATAAATGTATTTTAACTAATTCTTTTCACATTAATATATTGTCAGAAAAATCTGATGTGCTTTGGCTTCTGAGAGTTAAGTATCAGCAGCTAAAGTGGAGGCTGCACTGAGGGAGGCTCCTCAGCCACAGGTCTCCAAAGGATGGTTATGTGGGCAGGAGTAGCATTCGCTCTCCATCAGCAGAGTTTGCGTCTCAGTCTTATCACTGTGATCGCAAGCAAAAGGCACGTTCTGCCAATATATGGTAGCATGATACTCAGTTCATACATTTGTTTGAAACTTTGGCACGTAAACAACCCAGTGGCCTTTAAACTGCACCGATCCTTGGTCTCTGTTAACCTGACCTGGATCTGAGCTAACTATTACTACTTCCTTTGCCCAGCAGAAAATTCTAGTTTGTTCACTGCAAAACTCACAGAACTTGTTGGATTTTATGGTGTTTTGGAATCCTCAGAAAACAAAACAATTGCATAAGCAATTGCGTTTGCATAGATTTTAATCTTTGAGGATAGACTGTGCTGGAGCACCCCATGGCCTGTGCTTTCTTGCAGATTCTGTGATCTGACTGTGTCACCAGAACCTGGTTGTTCTGTAAAATGTAGATGCAGGGGTCAGGAAAGCAAATAGTTACACTGAGCACAAAGGACGATTGTGCTTGACTGAGAGATTGAATGAATCAGCCCCAAGCTGAGCAAGGTGAAACAAAGGGGGAAGTTGAAATAAAAGCTGAGTCATGTCCTTAGCTGTATCTGTCACTGAGACTGTGTGCTTCTTTTAGATACATTTTGATGGTTGGGACCATAATTATGATTTCTGGGTCGATGCAGACAGCCCTGATGTTCATCCAGTAGGCTGGTGTGCAAAAACTGGACACGCTTTGCAAATCCCTCTAGGTAAAGTAGATGACATCATATTGTTACGTTGAATGATTTTCCTAAGTGCAGCCTGCTCTTTAGATGCAGGGAGCATTTTACAAATCTGTTTAACTTTTTTTTTTTCTTATTACCAGGTGCTGCTGATCGAGTGGGAACAGTGGGACAAGCGTGTCCTACTCCAGGCTGCCATGGTATCGGTCACGTCCGGGGACCACGATATGGAACACATTACACGTATGTATATGAGATCTGCTTAAGCCTGCCAGAGTCTGACTGCTGTCCATAATAATAATGCAGCAACAAGCACCTGCACTGCACTGAAATTATCTCAGGGTGTTTATTGTGGAGCTAGTTATAACTGCAATTGCAGCTCCCTCTTGTGTCTAAATGTGTTGTTTCATCATAAATTCTGTTCATACCAGTATAATCATTACAACTGCAATGCAATCCAACATAGGTTAATTCAATTTCTACATTCCAGCGTTACTGAAGGAGGTTTTTCTGTAAAATAATATACCCAAGAACAGTATGCAAGGAGACAATTGAAGAGGAAGAGAATGTGGGTAGATTATTAAAGTTCAAGAGTGAGGAGAGCTAGTGCATGTTTTGTGCTCTGCCTTTTGATTCCTTATGTGCTCTTGGAAAAAGAAGGGTTTTCTCAATTAAACTATCTTAAAGAGCAAGAAAACAATCTCAGATAGATCTGAAGATCTAATAGTATATAATGTAGTAAAGGTTTTGAATTTTTCAGAGTGAAAGTTGCAGGACTCTCTTGTTTCAAGAAATATTGTTCCGACGAGCAGGTTACAGAGGAAGAGCTCTGAGGTGGCTCTTAAAAAACATGACTTTGGTTTCTAATTCTGCCATGTAGTCCTCTGCTTTCCCGCACCTAAAACTGGGTAACAACATCTCCCTGAGTGTTTCTGGCCTCACTTTTTCTGGGTTTGTTGGTGGATATGTCTGCTTGAGGCCGGTAAGACTATAGGACTTAAAAACATGCATTGTCATCTCTCTTTTTTTCCTTTTTTTCTTTATGACAGGTTAGTTGGCTGCCCATATTCTGATGTGAACCTCAACAGAGAAAACCTGTTACAGGACCGCCTGAGTGGGGAGAGACCTTCCCCCAGCAACAGCATGCAGAAAGCCAAGAGGCTGGAAACTCCTGCCCCATTTCTTTTGGGAGCAGGAGAGTCTTCTCAGGAGGACTCTCCACAATCCAGGTGAGCCAAACCCTTTTCTGGGGCAGGTACTGGGGAGCAAAACCATTTGACAAGGCTGAAAACCACAGGAATTGGCAGAGAGGCAGCAGAGCATTGAGTTCATCTGTCTGTAACATTGACCTGTGCCCCAGACACTCTTAACACAGAGCAGTGCACTTTTATACCCTCATGTGCCTTAATAGGTTTCTTGATTCCTTAATCCTGCTGCTCTGGTCACATTCCAACAAAGGAAATTGCATTCTGTCTCCATAAATTTTTCCTTGCTGTTTCAATTTAAAATATATTCTTTTCCTTCGTTTCCTGTCCTAAAACTGTCAAGAAGGTTATTTTGCACTATTAAACTGTAACTGCAATCCACTCCAGAGTCGGCTGCATTACACTGGTAGGTGTAATGACTATATGTGTATCACTTGGCAAACAAGTTGAGCTCCTTCAGATATTTTATTTTCTTACATGAAAATGTTGGAATTGAGTAGCATTGAAGCAAACTGTGTATTGCTTCTTGGACTGGGGCAAACTCCAGCAATACTTTTGGTCTTTGTTGTATATGAAGGCTTACATACATTTGAAAGTTCATTTATTTGCTGAGATTTATAATGTTTTCAAGATATATTTAGCTGGAGAAAAGGAATCCTCCTGTCCCCTCCTTGGCATACATGGCCAAAGTTTGCCTCCTCCCATCCCGGAAATATGCAGGCATCTCCATTTCCTAATTTTACCCCCAGAATTGATTATGTGTCAATGGTACTGTTACCATAAAGCTCTCTCAGGAGCTTTGGGATTCTCCCAGAATAAATAGCTTCCAAAATTGCAATATATTTCTATTCTTCTTAGTATTTAATTTCCTGATAGTGGGAGGTCTGAATTCAGTATGCAAATCTGATCACACCCTACTGCTTGTCCTTCCTTGGGCAACTGTGTGGCTCAGTTTATGCATCGAACTCAGTCCTGGAGATTCTTAAATGTTATCCGGAGGTATCAAGATTCAGAAATCTTAAATCTCTTGATTTCACCGTAACACATGCTTCATTGCGTTTCTTGTAGCTGCTGGGATCAGAGCTTCAGTCCACAGGGCCTGATTTATTTCACATCATCTCTCTCAATCCAGGCTGAAGAGGGAAAAAAGCACTTTTGTACTGTGCCAGTGGTGATGGTGGGGGAGAGGAAGGCTTCTGCCACTAGGTGGTAGTTGTTGCTCTCACTTGCAAGGAACAGCCAGCGTTGCTCTCCTGCGGGAAAAGAGAACAGAGGATGTCAATTTAGTTGCTATCATTTTTATCTGTCTTTCCAGAAAATCTGCACAAGGCAGTGAAAAGTCATGTCAAAGCAGCGTTCACAGTCTGTCGGAACAGTCTGAAAACAATCAAGAGAGAGACTGGGTAGAAGAGGATTCCTCTGCAGACATCACAGCCAAACCAAAAAAGTAAATAAGATTTTTGTGATGAATTTTCATGCGTTAATAGTTGTGTTTCTTGATACTGCTGCTATATCTGAAATACAGATGTAAATCATAACCTAGAACAGCCCAATTTGATCAGAGGTTTGCAGCATTGGGTTTTAGAATGACATCGTAAATCTCCTCCCTCCCATTGTTTTAGGCCCTCTCTTTCCTGCACTGAACTCAAATCTGAGTTTTAGCCATGAATTTGATAGCACAGTGCTTAGCTTAGAGAGGGAGGTCAGGGACAGAGCAGTGCTATTGCTTATTTTAAGAGGGAAAAGGTTTTGGTTCCTAAAAGTCTCATTATTATCTGTGTAGAAAAGAAATTCTGTCAATGTGTATCTTTTGAAATGTTTTGTAATTGATGCTTTCAGGGTTGGGTGCTCGCACGCCTATATAAAGTTCCAGCTGGTGAAACAGGAAAGCAATGGGAAAGGTTGGTTAAATTTTCTTTCTTTTTCTGTGTGTGTGCATATATGTACAATATACCACAGTCACAAGAAGCATTTAAAACTTTACAGTTTTTTTGTCTTTGATTCTGCAGTCAAGAGCAAGCACATGCTGGAGGTGATGGTAAGGGTAGTCCTTCTTCCTTTAAAATGAGGAGGAAGGGTAAAATTACTTAGAAATGAAATGTTTAATACTTTGTAGAGTGAAGCTTCATATTTATTAACTGAGAAGACAAGCTTGCACCATCTCTGTACCACTGCATGCTCTTCTGAAGTGGCAAGGGGTTTTTGTTCCCCAAGCAGTCGATGACCATTCTGCTGACAGGGGCTGCAGAGGTGGCAATGGAGACTTGCTCAAAACCTGGCAGATATTTAAGTTCCATCAGCTTGTTTCTTTAGACCCCACTGGGTATTCAGAAACATAATTAGAATCCTTTTGGATGGTGACTTTTTTAAAGTTCTCCTAAGGATGACAAATCAGACAAAAAATTAAATGGAAAAACAATGCCTTTTTTTTTTCTGGAACATGACAGGTTAAGTTTTAAGAGAAGCTTTCTGATATCACTTTAGCAAACCATATGCTTAACTTTCAGATTTACTATAAAAAGCTATTTCAGAGAATCAAGCTGACCAGGCTTTTAGGAGGATTTAACATGGTAATAAGTCTCCAATCAAAAATAGCTAAGCAGGCACAAACTGGGACAGGTGCCTAGCTTCTTTTTTTTTTTTTTTTTTTTTAATTTTATTTTT
>VXBL01006194.1:36909-56311 GCA_013400195.1 Aramus guarauna
TTTTAATACTGATTTTTACCTAGTGCTGACTTCTGCAGTCAGAGCCAGAGAAGTCTGCCAGCTATGAGCTGCAGTTGCAGCTGGCAGGGAAAGCTGTCTGCTCTCCCTTTGCATTCACCTTAAACAGAACGAGGGAAATTCTGCAATAATCCATTGACCTGTAATTTCATGATTACCCAGAGCTTTCATCCCAGCTGTATTTAAACTATTAGAACACTGCTTCCTTCTCAAAGGGAAAGTCATTTGTTTAGATTGTGGTTTGGATGCTTACCCCCGAGGATTTGGGCTGAGTGAAGGAGACTGTCTGTGATAGCAACAGTGCCCACCAGCAGGGACGGGGCAGGACGTAAAACCTTGGGCACAAATGGGACCTCCTGCGGCAGGGAGGGGGGGCAAGGCCAGCTGCTGCCCTGCCACTGGGGAGGTGACAGCCCTCCCAGGATCAGCGTCCTGTGCCCTGTTGTCACCAGGAGCTCCCGAACTGAGTGGTTCTTGCTCAGGCTTTAGTTTTTTAAATCCTCTCTCTTCGGTCTCACTGGTAGAAATAGAGAGCTGTATTTGATGCTGTCCCATGTCCTTTAGGAGGTGGAGACAAGGTAAGGTGACACAGGGGACAGGGGAGTGACCTTTCCTAGATCAGGCTCTTACCTCCAGTGCTGCTTTCACTTCGGGTGGTGAGGACCAGGCAAATCACGGACATGTGCTTTTTGTTTATAATTTGTGCTTTCCATGTAGCGACTGGCACACCCCACAGCTCCTTACACACCATCCTACTAACAGCCGTTTGTGCTAACGCTGAGCAAACCCAGCAGAGGCGAGCGGCAGCCGTGCGGGCGCTGGGCATGCCGAACCTTTCTGAGGGCTGGAAATAACGGGAATTTTGTACAGATGCCACAGGATGGCACCGGGCAGCCTGCACCCCCTGTGTACAGCCTGGCAGGGTGGGGGGCAAGCAGACAGCACACGGTAACCCCTGTAAACCAGAGGAATGTTTCCCATCTTGTTTCCATCCTCTGCTTCGCTTCCTGTTGTATAACCAGGCAAGTCCCTGTAGGACTATGACTCTGCACTACTCGAGTGATCTCATTAGGGAGGAGTGATTTCTTCTTTTTCTTTTTCTTTTTCTTTTTTTTTTTTTTTTTTGCCTTGATTTTTAAAGCTTCTGTCACTTGACACATGAGGAGGGAGTTGATGTCTGGAGGTAATGTGCAGCACTCCTGGCCTGCGAGTCTCCTGGGGAGGCGGCGAACCCAGGCCATCAGCTGGCACGCATAGCGCTCTGCACAGGCTGGCTACAGCTGTGAGCTGGAACAATGCCATTAGTTTCCAGCCGAAGATGCTGTTACCAGAACTCCTCCACCTTGTCAATAAAATGCTGCAAACATCTTCTCTGTTAGCAGCATGACATCATTTTCCAGGGAAGAAGCTAACGATAAAGCCTCCAGCCTGGCAGTCTTATCTTATCTTTTTTTTTTTCTTTCTCCTTCTCAGGAGGGTGGGAAGAACGCCCTGAGAGCTCAGCGTGCCATGCAGTAGCCGTGCCTGGCTGTCTGCTTGCCCTGCCTTGCTTTTCCCTCCAGAGTGTGACCCTTCCTCCTGCTTTGTTGTAATTGCTCTTACTTGAAACCCCGCTCTGACTTGTCTCGTTTCCTTTTCCAGACCCTGACTTGGATCTCCAGCAGGCCCTCCACCAGTCCATCTTCATGCCTTCCCTGGCCTCTAACCCGACGCACCGCCTCCATCTCTGCTGGGAGCAGCACTGCAAGCTCTTGCCAGAGGTCTCGGGCCTCACGGCCAAACACGTGGCCAAATGGACTGTGGAAGAGGTGAGTTACCTGTTCCCTGCTCTGCTCTCTTGGGGTGCGGGAATGACAGAGCCCTCCTCTTCTGGAGCGCTAATTGGAAGGCATCTTTATTTTTTAACTTTCCTAAGCAGTGCTTTTCTGTTTGCTTTGCATATGCTGTAGCTGACTCAGCTTGAAGTTATACCCAAGTCCCTTTATAAGGGAGGGGAAGGATCCCTATTAACCCTCTGCTGGCCACGGCTCCCCTCCCTTTCTTTTGTTTATTTACCCCTTGATCTTTTAGTCCTCAGGCCTGAAACATGATTCTGACAGCAGATTCTGTTTCTCTCTGATCTCCCTCCCCCTCTGCTGTGACTTTGCTGCTGATTCACTTTTACATTGCAGATAATTCCAAACTGCACTGTGCATGCCCACTCCTCCTGCGTCTCCCTGCCTGATTCCCCTGGAACAAAACTGCCCACAGCCTGACCTGGTTTCTAAATTTCTGACAGAGGTGGCTGTGTAGCTAGGGATGTGTCTCTGCAGTTGTAGTTCTTGAGATGTCTCCTGTAATTAGATGGTGTGTGAAAAAGCCGGTATCTTTTGTGTGCTGAGTAGTTGGGTTTTGCCTCGATGCCTTGGGCATAAATAATATTTGTATTGCCGCTTGGGAAGTGGTGACAATTTGGATCCTGGCGCTTAATCGCAGGCCATTTAATTCAAGAGAAATGTGCTGTAATGTTGCGCTTGCAAGGAAGTAGGTAAGCTGCAAAGCAGGAAAAAGGTGTCGTTTTTTGTGATGCATAGAGGATCTTCAGAGACTTTCAGAAAGTGCATTTTCCCTAAGTGCCTCTTACGTCAGATAAATCCAATCTTGACTTTGCTTTTCATGCTGGAGAACTGCTAGGAGCTTGGTGGGATCGCAGTATCACAGGAGATGGGAACCACAGCAGTTGTGAAGGGGGTAGAGCAATTAGTGTAGCTGTTCTAAAACTTGGTCCTTCTTTTTTGTTGTGGATTGAGGGGGGGGGCGGGGGTTGGTAATGAAAATGTGTTTGAATTAAATTCATAGCAAGGAGAAAAAAATATCTGAACGATTTCCTGTTCGTATTCTTCATTTGAGAAAGCTTCCAATGATTTTTTCAAAAGGTCTTTTAGAAAATCAATAAGAAGCAGTTAATCCTCAGACATGAAAATCAGAATCTCTTCTCTTTTGGATAAAACATGGAGGCTGGTTCATGGAAGAACAGAGTCAGGATACAAGCCAAATAAAATTTGTCCTTTGCAGTTGACCTTTAAAGCAACTGCTGGGTAAATTTAACCGGGATATTTGTTTGATAACAGATGAATGTAAGCAGGGACCACAGGGCATGAATGCAGGGCACTCTGCATATCATGATTCAAAACCCAGAGTACACTGAACTGTGCTCTGCGCTGCAGCCTGAAACAACCGATGAAGTTTCGGCTGCCAGTAGGAGTGTGAAGGGCACATTAAAACGATGAGTTGCAGCAACGCAATGGACTGGCTAAAGTCATTACAGGTTTTGTCTTGAATTTCAGTAAAGTGGATCTGGTTTTGCAAATTATGTTCATCACAGATTCCCAGAGGAATCCATTTGGCCTCTGTATGAGCACTTGCAGGATCAGCATGTGCAGTGGAATGTAGCCGCAGGTCTGGAAGATGAAAGCAGCAGGACTTTGTGTTTTAGTGAGTCCAGAGTAGATTTGATCTGTCAGCATTTGGGCTCCAAACATCTTCCTACAGGGCAAACATTTGCCTTTGGGTTGTGCTTTGAACTGTGCTGCACAAAGGAGGCCATTCTGCTGATCTGAAACAAGAGCAATGGGGGTATAAAATTCTCCTTTGGTTTCAGACTGAAGAACTGTTTTTATTTTATAAAACCCACAGTAAGGAAAAAAATGTTACTTTAATTCTCTGTTGGTTGAGAACAGCTGAAATGGCAGAGCAGCAGCAGCGTTTAGGGGCCCTCAAGCTAAAAAACTCTTGGTAACACTGAACAGTCAACAAGAGTAGTTACTTTAATACAGCTTTGTTACTTATTGAAAGCTTCCTGTCATGTTTTCAGAGCACAGCTAGTGAAGGATATTGAATCACAGAAGAACATTAATATGTGCTAGAGTTGTATTGTTCATTAGTTAATCCCGCATCAGATGCTCATAGCTTGGGGGGGCTGTCCTTGAGCTAATTGCTTGTGTGTTACTAAATCCCAGTGAAACCCTCTCTGCGTAGTCTCATGAGGCGTGTGTTCTGCTCTAGCTTGATAATCACATGGGTGCCGTAGGAGGCTGCCTTCCAACCTTACCAAAAAGGTACACCAATACAGCATGTCACACACATCCAGGATTGCATCAGCACCTTCCATCTGCGTTGCATGGAGTTTCTAAGGTGTTCTCAGAATGACATAAAGCTCTTTTTCAACCTCCTTTCCTTTACCACCATGCAGTCGTTGTGTAGGATGCTTCCACCAGATAGCTGTGTGAGCATTGAGGTTGTTACCAGCAGGACGGGCAGGCAGGCATTCACCTCCTCAAAGGAAAAGCCCTGATCTTCCTGATCCACTCTGCCCCTGACCTGTCCGACACCTCTCCCCCTCTCCTCTTCAGCCTTTCCCTTGGTTCAGGGCCTGACTGCCACGTTGTGGGGCTGTGGTGGCTTCCTCTAGCCCATGGAGTTACTGTGGTTTGGCCTTGTCCCTCAACTGCCACGTCCTGGTTTGGGGACTCTCTTCCCTCAGCAGTGATGGGCCAGGCTCCATGGAACCCACGGTCTGGCTCACATCCCAGGGACCTTCTCTCCTGTCTTCTCTTGCATCCTCCTTCCCTTTCTTTTCTCCATTTGTGGTAAAACCCAGGACTCCTGTTTGTTTAAAAGGCCACTCCTGTGGCGCAGAGTGCTTGCAGTGGTACAGATGACTTCAGGGACAGATCAAAGACCCGTCACTCCGTGTCCGTGACAATAGCCAGCAGCAATTGTGCAGGGAAGAACACAGGAGCAAGGCAAGCTCAGATCTTTCCCCAGAGATCTCTACCAGCCTCTCAATACCATATCACTAAAGGGCACTTATCGTCTTGCCCACAGGGTTCCAACTGTCTCTTAAATTCTGGGAGGTACCAGACCCTGCAGAAGGATTTTCATTTGTGTTTTAATTATAAGGGGGTGGGGGGAATGGGACACAATGACTCAAAGGGAAAGTAGTGTTTTGTTATTTGTTTATGATAGGAGTTTGCACTTCTACAGAAGAAAATTCAGAGTCACTGCCTGATGGAGATGTGGATTTTAGGGTTCCGTTTAAAATGGAGCTGTCCCTACTGGCAAAAGACAAGGGTGAAACATGGGAGGGATGCTCTGCTTGCAGATTACGTAACAGAAACAACGGGAGTCAGAGCTGTTCACCAAACATCGGCTTCTGCCAGGGTAGAGCAAAGCCGGAAGGCACGCTGACAGCTCCGTGCCTGCGTGGTCGGAACTGGGGAAAGGAATGGATATTAGTCAAGTGGTGGGATCAGCTGGAGATGCAGTGACACAGTTTAGGAGAGAGTTTGACAGTCCTGAGTTGAAGGGAAGCTTGTATTTGACAGCGACCCCTCCTAACTGTTTGTCTGTTTGTGTTCGTGGAAGAAATGTCACATCTGTAATAATTCAAATAAATATACCTCATGAAACAGAGCTGTTCCTGCGAGGGAGCATCCAATTAGCATGAGATGTTTGATCTGATTATGCCTCAATATACAAATCTTCTATGAAGCAGTGAAGCTACAGCTGGAGAAGACAATACATATTAAGTCATCCTCCGCTGCGTTCAGGACTGCTCCTCACGCTACTTAGTGTTATATAATGTGATCCAAGGGCTGCTTGCATGTCTCCGGGGAGATTATTCCAAAAGTTAACAGATTTCCTGCTTAGAAAGATTTTCCCTAATGTGAAATGCAAAATTAACTTTTACTGTTTTAATCCTGTCGGTTCCATGGATCCTGTGCACCCACCATGGATTAAATAAAACCTCCTTTCCTTCCCAGCTCTTCTGCCTTCTGTACGTTGATAAACCAGCGGTACTCATTGAGTTGGCTTATCTTGTCTCCTAAAGGCATGTCATCATGGGAAACTGTCTAAATCCTTTTTGCTTTTTTATTTTACTTTCCAGCAATACTGTAGAGAAAGTGAAGTTGTGGATGAGTATAAACCGGTGTAGCCATATACAGCTTTTAATCTGTAAAAATATTGTTGATGTTGTATAAAGATCCTTTTGAGCAATGGAGGAACTGGACTTTTACAGAAAGATCAATGGCCAAAAAGCAATACAGGAAGTATTATGGGTAGCCAGAATATGCTTTGCAGGGCTCTTGCAGCAACAACCCAGTCATGTTTTTCATATATACCCTTCATTAATGGGAGAGTTGTAAGCATTAAGGTTTTAAAAATTCTTGCATATAGAACTCATATACAGAATTAGGACCTTTTTTTGCTTGATGATTCTCCATTTTAATTATGCATTTTTCTCTTTTCCCAAATGTAATTCCAGGTGGTAAGCTTTATTCAGCGTTTACCTGGTTGCAAAGAACAAGCATCTGTTTTCAGGGAAGAGGTAAGTCAAGTCTGCCCAAATCCTGTGCCACTGGTGGGTCCGATGGCAGCGAGGCAGATCTGTACCCTGTTACTCTGGAGTTACGTGCAGAGAGCACAGGCATGCTCAGACTTGTCATTGAAGAGCCTGTGGCATTTAGGAGGCAGCTTCAGCACGGAGCTGAATTCCAGCATGGCTAATTGCATTCTGCTGCTTTAAATTTCCCCTGCAGTTCCAATCACTGAGCTTATGCTTAACATCCTGTCTTGGACTATTGTGCAGTGGGTTTGGCATCGCTATAAAGCTGTCCTGTTGGAATGGTGCAACAAAGATCTCATCTGCTCCCTCTAACGAGCACATATGCCTGCTTCTCTTGGTGAGGCTGGCAGTCGTAGGGTTTCCCAGGAATCGCTGGCTTCCCCCATGGGCTGAGGTGAGAGCAGGAGGGGAACCTCCCCTTGAACAAGCAGCAGTTGGGAAATCAGAGCATCTCCTGCATGCAGTGTGTCCTGTCATCCCCGCCACAGGCGGGCTGGACTCTCTTCCCTGTTTGTGGTGCGTTCACCATGGCTTCTGAGAAACCTCAGCAGGCGCAGGATATGGCTGTCCTGGTTTTTTACACGCTTCTTTGCGTGGATCATAGTCTGTTGAATGCATCAGCTTCCAGTTACCTTGCAGGTATGACTTTGAGGTTCTTTATGAGCCCCTGATTAATTTGCAGAGATGTACCTCCCCTTCTATCATCACAGCTCTACTGCTGTAATTGTAGGAGCTTGAGGGAAGGGGCTGTACCTTCTCTGTTCTGTGTGGAACGGAGCGCACCCTCTGTACCGAGGAGAAGCATTGCACATCATAGCGACTGCAAAGGGCAGGTTTTTAATAGATGACTGCTCCCCAGAGCTGGCTTCTTTTCAGGATGAATCAGGCTGTAGTGCATTTTAGGGGATTTATGTATCTGTATTTTGTTTTCCCTTATTTTAAAAACCACACGTGCAGACGAAATAAAAAGCAAAAGAAATGGAGGCTTGCAAAAAGCACTCTTCACAATGTAACAATATAGTGGACTGCGGTTTAATTGAATACAGTGGGAGTAATGAAATTTATTTGAATGAACCAGTCTTTTCAGTGTAGCTGAGCATAAAAGGTGCCTCCTGATTTCTAGTGAAGATGTATTCAGAGGTGAGAGTTTGCTAGATAAGATGTAACTACCAAATCTTCTAATGAATCCAACCATTCGCAATGTATTTTATTTCTTCTAGCCGTAATTGAAATGAGTCCTGAACACAGTGTCTGCTTTCTGGTTCAGAGAGCGATAGCCATGTTCTATTTTAATACCTTACTTTCTGCAGCCTCAGAGTATGAGGCAGAGTATTTCCCTATGCCAAATAAGAGGGGATCAGGTTGTTTTTCAGGTTTATGCTCAAACCAAACTATCTGTTTGAAATTAAAACCCTTTTAGCAGTTTGGCTTTGGCCAGAATTCAGGTGTGAGTGACAGGACTGCTCAACTCCACCCATGTTGTCCATTAGCCATAATCAAGCCTTTGAGTGCTCTCTGTTTAGGATAAATAAATCCCTTGCAGATTTCTCTTGGCGGGGTGGGGAGAGGGATAAGTTGCTGCTTACATTAGGAACGAAGAGAACAAATTGTGCACAGAATTTTAAAAACCGTCCAAATAAGATGGAACAAAGAAATTAATAATAAAGCACAGGCACTGGTATTGTGCTTGTTTCTAGGTCCAGTTCAGGAAGGTCTGTTTAAAATAAGCATCTTTGAGGCAATGCAGCAAAAATGAAGCAGAGCAATAATATTGCACTCAAAAGCCTTTGAAACATAGGACTGTTTTCCAGCAGTTTTCTGCTACTCTTGACTCTGTATTATTTAATTTAAACAGCCGTCCATTTGTTTCAAGCTATTTTTAACGTGTTCATTGTGGTAGTGTAGACTCTAGGCAGCTTGAAAATAAGATTCGGGGACATAGTGTGGCCACCCGTGGACGGGGAGCACTGCTGTCATTTCCAGTGTACATACTGGGAGGTGAAGTAACTTGCTAAAGGTCTCTTGTGTGGTTAGAAAAGGGGAAACCAAATCCTGGCACTCAGCTCTTTGCTTTAATAATATGTTTGTCCAAGTTTATTCAATGTATCCTCTTCCACCAGCCATTGACGTCCAAAAAAGTTCTAGTTAGGAAGACTACAGAAATAGAATAATTGTTATTCTGGATGAGTTGAGTGTCCAGTGTTGTCTGCTGCACTGGTGAACATCAAGTGAGAGGATGAGATGCTGTCAGTCCCTGTAAATGGACTTTAATGGAATAACTTAAGGAGACACATATTGTTTGTCTGTGTCCATTAATCTTTAGCTTCTTCCCTGCAGCATTTGGGGTTTCTATTAATTATATTTGTGTTGTCTCTGTGGATGTTCTTGTAAATCCAAGTACATTTTTAACCACTTCTTAAAAAAATGTTATGATTTCACTTGCTGCTACCTAGAGCATCCTGAATTTTCACAAGGTGGTATGTTTTTCACTTGTTTACTTTGAATCTAATCAAATATCTCCTTGCTGATGGACTAGGAGAGTATGTGTGTAAATCCAGACAGATTACGTGTCTTTACTGTGCCTTGTTTTATACAGCACATGATCTCTTTTACCATGTGCTAAGCAAGCTCACTGAGTCTCATTGAAAACAATTTCACGATAGCCTTCTGTTTCTCCTTTAGACAGAGACTTGTTGTCTACGGGCATAGTACATACTAGTTGTGAGAGCAGCCAGATGTTCACATCTCAGGAATTTTTCTCATCTGTGAGGTTTTTAGCAGAGCTGACCAAAAAAAAAAGCAGAAAAAAGGGGTGTTTGGCTTTAAATTTTACCCTGAACAGCTTAACAGGGGTCGAAAAGTCTATGCAATGACAGTATGTAATGAATGCACTAGGAAATGGTGATTTTATATTTCTAATCATCGTAGATCAGTGTAATATATTAATTCTTGGACAGCTGCCTCCTGAAGACTCGCATTCTGGATTTCCTGATCTAATTTCTGGCCACAGATTGTGAATAGGCCATAGGATTTTTGACAGTTGTTGGCTTTTTAGAGCAATTATAGTGAATATAAAGCCTTATGAACCAGCATCCTCCTCATGGTCTCTCCATAAGCCTTGCCCACACTTGGGCTTCTCTATTTCTAGAAAAAGGGCAGTTGGATGAGTCTGAGACCCTTGGAAAGGGCTGGAGACCTCACAGGGGTGGGGGTGCCGGAACTAGAGAGAAAGACAAGGTTTCAATCTCCAGCCTTGTATTCATTCCTCAGTTCAAAGTATATTGTTTAATTGAATAACCAGAAATGAGAATCCTGCCTATCTCCTGATGGTAATCTTTATCTTATGTTGTGTTTCCAACCTCTAGCAGATAGATGGTGAGGCCTTCCTGCTCCTGAACCAGAGCGACATAGTTAAAATACTCAGTATCAAGCTGGGTCCTGCCCTGAAGATCTACAATGCCATTCTCATGTTCAAGTCCGCAGAAGACAACTGAGAAGAGCCCTTTGGCAGAGCCCACGAGGAATTGACGGGGAGCAGATCTTTGACCAGTAGCATTACAACGTGCCGAATAGGCAGATTGGGACTCAGATGTATTTTAAGTAGAACTTATTAAAAATATTTTGAGGACATAAAAATCCTGCCACAGTCTGGAATATGGGGCAGCTTCACTTCCAAGAAGAGGATATTATTATATTTTGTAATTGAATTTGGTTTTGATATATCAATCTCTTTTTGAGATCTAGAAGCAACCTCCGGTTATAAGGGGAATCCAGGGTAACATTGGTGGAGCTGCAATAGCAACAAGAAAGGTATGAGTGAGACGACTGCTGTGTCCAATGATAGTGCCTGAAAGAGAGACTGAGTTATCACCAGCATGTTTAATATATTCTGTAGGTATAAAAACTCTAAGAGAGTAAGAAAATAGGAAAAAGATGCACTTCAGAGCAACTCACCTGTATCCTTCAATGCTGTGACTCAAGACCCGACCTTTTCAGGACTGATTTTTAAATTCCAGTTTCTCCTCCTGATCCTAGTCATTCTAATACCCTTGGCTCCTGGGCCGCTTACACCGCAGCAGAAACGTAGCGTGGGCAAAGGGTTTCATTCAGCGATGGCTTGCTTCGTTTCTGGTAACAAGCAAAACGTTCTTGTTCATGTCACCAGAGAGCAGGAAGCAAACCCTGTGTAGATTTTGGTAGGCTTTGGGTAGGCCAAGAGCTCTCATAAAGATATTTCCCACAGGAGACAAAGAGAAATATTCTAGCTGTAATTCTTCCGTCAGTGCTTTTGTGCAACTGCTGTCTGGACCGGGAACATCGTATGGCAAAATGGCATGATCGGGAGCACTTGGGAATTTGATGGATTCATTCTTGTCCTCTCCGCTGTCAGCCAAATGCTTGGAATACGAGGTGGAAACCCAGCAGTGGCCAACATGTGCGTACAGTTGCAGACAGATTTCCTAGAAACAATTTGCTTTTATTTTTGAATAATTGAAACTCATGAACGCTTAGTGCTTTTAGCCTGTTCAGCCTCCAGGTGGGCTTTGATCTGTTCTACCGAAGAGTCGGTGTGCCGTAGCAGCAGGGCACGGCTCCTCTGCCTCTCTGGTGGCAAGGCAGGCAGAGCACACAGGGGAGTTTGACCGGAGGGGAGTCAGGGTTTGAACAGACAGCAGAACGAACTAAGAATTACTTCTCAAAAGAGAGTGCTAATCTGCATCAGGGAGGAAGCAGAGCTTGTGGCTGCGTTCCTGTGCGTGCAGTCTGGGCTCTCCTGGCAGTGGGGGACCATGACTGTTTCCTGCTCTGCTCAAAGTCAGAGCGTAGTTTTATGAACGTGCGCTTGGGACCGCAGTGTCCTGTGGGGGAGTTTCTACACCGTTACTTCCAGAGCCGTCCTCTGACGATGGCAGCCCTGGGGGAAGCAGTGAGCCCTGCTGGGGCTCTGCTCAGTGTTTCCTTCCGTGCCTGGTAGCATGCTAGCTTCTGGCTCTTCTTCTGGCCACTCTCCCTCTTAGATATTTGGCTGTTCTGGAGTTTAGCTAGAACTGTTTTAGCTAGGGAAGCCTTTTCCCCCCGTCATTTGAAGCTGCCAGGCTGAATCCTGTGCACATGAACCCCTCCGAGCACTGTAGGTGTGCGTACGTGGTGCTGCAGCAGGCAGATGTACCATCAGCCTCTGCGCAGGGTTGCATGAATTTCTCGGGGCACTGCATGACGACGTGATCCATCCGTAGGCACCTCAAACTCCCTCCTGTACTTGGCATTTTTGTCACTAGTGTTGCTGCCTTAGTCCCAGCCCTGCAGCTTCTCCAAGAGCCATCAGGAACTGAGAACAAACATGCTGTCCATGACTGTGTGGTGACACAAGGACTTGGTCTTCTTTCCCTAATCACTCCCTGTCCTTTGTCCAACCTTCCAGCGGCTGAGAAGGTGCCTGTGACTTGCCTAAAGTAGTAAGTTCCTTGAAACTGCAAATGGATCAGAATCCCCACCGCTGAAGCCATTCAGTCCCGGATTAATATATAGAGCAATTTGTCTCCATACTTTCTATTTTTGTATAAGATGTTAAGGAGTTTAAGCCTTCCACAGAGAAGACATAGGGGTAGTGGGATATTTAATAGCTGAAACATTAAATATCAGCCAGGCAACTGCAGGAGAGTAATGTAATGCAGTATTAAGGACTAGACAAGATATGAATTTAATTTATTAAAATACATTTTTAGTATGATAACCAGGATATTCACCAAAGAGTCACATTCCTGTATCCCACTCTGTGCATCCAGCATCAGTGTAAAGACTTGAATTGTAAGTGGCATGTCCTGGACTCTTGACACAACTCGCCTTCTAGGCAAAGCAAAATTGTTTCCTGACAACTGGAGCAGAGGATCTGTAGCTGGACTATTTTGTTCCTGGCTCTCTGCTCACTTGCTAAATAACCCTGAGCCCTTCTTTGCTCCAGTTTCCCCCTCTCTGACACCCAGCCGGGTGGGGTGAGCGCAATTTTGCCTTGTTCTTGTTTCCAGCAAGCAAGTCGTGCTGGATTTTCTGTTTTACCTCCTTCCTTTGGGAAACTGAGTTGGGGGACAGCAGATTGCCTCCAGCAATAAACCAAAATGTAATATTATTTTATCTCTTTTACTATATATAGATAGTGGATGAAGAGAATTGGTGAAACAAGCAATGAGATTCTAGTCACTGAAATTATTCAAACAGAAGAGAAATCTTTAATCCTAGGGGCTTCCAAGCCAGCTGGATCAAAGACGAAAATGTGTACTTGGAGTTTGTTCAGTGACTGCAAGAGTAGTGCTTTCAGCAGGGAGGAAGGAGGAACCCTTTTAGGGATAGAAGGAGGAGGAATGTGCTTCTTGTGCCTTTTTTTGTAATCCAATAATTGTCTTTGCAGAGCAAGCAAGAATGCGCACACTTCTATTGCTGACTCCTTTTCCAAATATAGCTATATTCTAATAAAATCAAGCAACTTCACAATAACGCAAGGGCAAAAAGATTTCCAGTATTTTCACTGGACACATTTAAAATTCCCTAATATTTACACGACAGAAAAACAAAGAAACCGGCTCATCTTTTAGCCCCAGAACTTAGGAATTCTTTGGTTGCTGATGCCGTTTCACTTGCGTCAGGGAACACCGCTTTCACGTGGGGCTCGGTGACTTGTTTCCGCTGCCGGACTCTGCCTGTGCAAACTCCGCTCTGCCTTTTCCCGGTCCTGGTCGAGGCCCGTTTCAAGGTGAGGGGTCTGCAGATGCCTTTGATTGTCTGATGCCTTGTTGTCTAATATGAAACATGCACTTTGAAGCAGAAAGCCAAAAGTTGTAGCTCTGTGGTGAACAAAGCTGAAACTGGTTAATGCCACCTGGTTTGGGAGGTTTTTGTTGTCTGCTGTGTCAGCAGAAACCAGCTGTTGGCCCAACCGAACGCAGAAGTCACGTAGAAATATAAATGTGTTCCTTAGCAGCAACGTGGATCTGTGAGACCTTCCCGTGGGCCAGCAGTGCGATTGGGAAATCTCAGTTCTCAATTGAAATGGATCTTATTCCTGGATATGTTTTTGTTCCTGTATCCCTGTTTTTGAAAGCCAAACAATCACATTTTTCTCTTTTTCTCCTTGGTAGAGAGTCCTGTTGAAATTTTTCTGTGCCATCACCAATGATCGTCCTTGTAATCCAGTAGCAGCAAATTTCTGCTCTGGGTAATGAATCACATTAAAGTTGGACAGAAATGTTCAACAACACTGCGAGCTAAACTCTATAACCAAAGGAAAAAAAAAAAACAAACCCAACCAACATTCAGCCCCGGGGATAAGCTAGTTCAGCTGTAGAAGATTTCCTGCCTGCTACTTTCATGCCCTGCTTAGAGATTTATACCACAGAAAGCTTTAACGTTTCTGACATCCCCTCCGTCATGTGATGAGCTAGCTTATTTTTTTAAATTCCTATTACTTGAACTGGAAACACGTGCAGGGGAAGGGAGCGTGCCCCCGTTGTCTCGGTTCAGCCTCTGAAATGTTTGCCTCTTTTAAACCAAACAAATACTTGAGCTTTTTGACACTAGCCATGACGTTGCACTCCACTGATGCTTTCTTCTGGAAATGTGAATAAAATTAATATAAGTTCAAACCCGACTCCTCCTGTCAGTGTTCAGCTCCGACCCCGACGTGTGTCCGCCGGGAAGCTGGGCCATCGCCGGGCTGCGGATGGTCGCGGAGGTCCCTGGTTTGGCCCCTTGTTCTCCTCCTCCCAAACCTGGCAGTCAAAGTGCAGGCGGCATTTTCATCCTCTAGCTCCTCTTCAGACGGAGCCGAGCCGCCTGCCTGAGCTCTCCTGGGTTCGTGCACGGGTCCTCAGCGGCCTTGGCCGGCGCTGTGCACCGAGGCCGTGCCTGATCGCCAGCTCCTTGCTGGCAGGACAGTGTAATCCCCCGTGTTTTCCCAGTGCAGACCGTCCCTGGACCTTCCCGTCCTCCTCGAGCACCTTCTGAATCTGAGCATTTAACTAAAACTAGCAAGAACTCATTAGCAGTATGAATCAATGCTAAAACTCTGCATTTTGGGGTCTTTGTGTCTCTTTTACCTTAATGCCCTATTGGGCTGCTTCAGTGTCCCCCGTAACAATTTTAATTGAGTGTTTCTGCTCTAATTGTAATTAGCAGATAAGCTGCAAAACGCTGTGCAGTATGCCATCGGTTGGGTTGTCCCCAGATTCAGGTGGCGGAGGCTTCGGTCCTGACCTGCACGGAGGAGTTTGACGGAGGCGAGGGGCCGAGGCCGAACCTGCAGCGTGTCGCCCGGCCAAGGGCACGAGGGGACAAGGACACACATCCACTTCGGCGGCTGAGATTAGCAGTCCTTCCAAAACTAAAAATATTGGAGAGCTGGCGCCCGGCCATAATTTCTGAACTATCCCATCATCAGGGTAAACATTTGCTCTCATTGGTTTTTGCCTCCCAAGGTTTTTTTGCTTCTATTTAAACCCTGGCTTGTTTGCTTTTGTTACCGTGATCGGATTCCCAGTCTGGTTAGTTTGGATGCTTGTTGCACTCTCGGTAACATCAAATTTTGCTTTTCCTTGCTCTGTTAGCTCCCGCGGGGTTCTGCCGGGATGCACGCTTGTCTGTGGTGTTGCACTTGCGACATTTAACCAGGATTTTGATGGAGAAGTCTTAGCAGGGTGCATTAATCACCCAAATGGCTGATTATATTTGCAGATTATTCTGCTCAAGCAGACGTGGAATTTTTTGTCCCGAGTTGCGTTTCTCCTCGGGCAGGAGAAACCTGTAGTTTATTTTTTGCCTGCTGAATGCTCAAGTTGTTTTGCGATCGGCCTTGACCACGTTCCTTGGGACTGATTTTTCCCTCGTGCGAGGCCCTTGCACGATTCCCTGGTGGGGTTTGCACACCCACGCGAGGGCTTGGAGGGCTCTCTGAAGGTGGAGTATAGTGGGAGGGACATTTCTTTGCGTCACCCGCGGCCCATCACCTCTCCCCTCGCCAGCCTGGTTGCAGCCCCTCGCACCAGCCACCGGAGCAAAACTCCTTAAACTGCCCGTCCCCAAAGCTCGTCAGCCCCTTGTAATTACGCTGAGCCTTGGGAGCTGCGACTCGAGGGCTGCGTCTGCACGCAGTCCGTTGGAGGAGGTGGGCAACCCCCTTCGCCTGCACCTCCAGAAGAGACCTCCTCCTCCTCTTCCTCCTCCTCCTCCTCTTCCTCCTCCTCGTCCTCTCCAGCAGCTCTGCCCCATGCAGGACAGCGATACCCAGCTCTGCAGCGAGGTACGTGCGCAAACCTTCACTCGTTGCCTTTCTTTGCTCAAAGCGTGATGTTTTCCCTTACGGGAAGGTGTGACCTGCAGCGCTCGTGGGGAATCGTGCGATTTTATCGCTCACGTGGAGTTTTGAGCAGCTCCTTCCTCCTCCTTTACGCTGCTGTGAAAATTTGCCGAAGGGGCAAATGTGGCTGATGCCGCAACAGGGAAAAGAAGCGTCCTACCACCTCCTACCACCTCCACCCCGTGCAGCACGTCTCCTGTGGGCTAAAACGAGCGACCACCCGTCCCCTCCGTCTTTGTCTCCCCCCTTAGAGGATTTGGCAGAGCAGCCGTGCCGTGTCCGTGCCCCTGTGCCGGTGTCCTCGCTGCCGCTACAGCCGGGGAAGCTGCGGCTGTGCCGAGAGCTGGGGGTGACGGGAGGCGGTTGGTCCTTGGCCGCCTGGTCCTGGAGTTTAAGGACTGGGACTTGCTAGGCTGAGCTTTGCTCCCATCGTCGTCGAGCGAGGTGGTGCGGCACGGAGGGGCCGCGTTCGGAGCGAAGGCAGCGGCAGGTCGGGGTCTGATCGTCGGGGTGGGGTGAGCTGGTTGGTTTTGAAGATGACTAATTTCAAGAGAAAAGGTTGTGTTGGTCCTTTGAGAGGTTGGCTGCAGCCTTTATTCCCTACATATAACGTGCCCAGATCTGGCCTGGGGAGATTTTGGGGGCTGCAGGGGGGTTGCTCTGGCAAAGGAGGCGTCTGTGCCCCCCCCCAAGAGGGAGCAGCCCAGGGCTGTGCAAAGGTTGCTCTGCCAAGCATCTCATTAATGAAAAAAAAAAAAAGAAAAAAGCTTTTTAAGTGCTTTTAAACACTGATTTTCATTGCACTTGTGCAGCGGGAGTGAAGTGTTAATCAGCATTTTATCAGGCCTCAGTTAACCTGCTGTTACCAGCGGATGTAAAAGGCAGGGTGTCCCGGCCACGGCCGGATCCTGCACCCCAGGGACCCCCCCAGGGTCTCTGCCGTGGTTTCCTGCACGCGCATCTCATCTGGCTGCTTCAAACTCTCCAGCCCAGCAGCTTTCCCAGGAGCTGTAAAGACAAACATCGCTGCCCTGCCCTGCCAGCCCGGCCCCACGGGGACGGAGGGGGACCCTGCCCTCTCCATCCTGCTCGTCTGGAGCCGACGGGCAGCTCCCAGCTTCAGGGGGGAGCGAGAACGGTGGTTGGAGGGGCTGGAGGATGCGGCTGGCTGCGCTCTGCCGGGGGGGTCTTCAACAGTGTTCGCTGCACCCCAGCCATCAGCAGAACCGCTGGTCCTTTCCCCAAATAACACGCTTGCTCCGCTATTTATTGACTTTGCTTGTCACTTCCCCTAATATTTTCTTATATCCTTGCCACCAAGTACAGCCTCAGCTTATTAATTGCCCCAGGACGCTTTCTCCTCTCTACATTATTCACCATCCAGACACTGTTAATGTAAGCAAGATATTTATTTTTTCTTCCCTTTTGGAGACGGATACATTTGCTGCTGGAATGTTTCCAGCCGTTTCTCCGAGAAACAGGCCGAAGACTCGTGCGAGTGGGTTTTCCGTTCCACGGCCCCGAGTGGTGCCGGCGTCGGGGGCTCCGGCATCTCCCCGGCAAACCCCTTCCCCACCAGCTCCCATCCTGGAGCGTGGCACCGGTGCCTTCAGTCGCGTGGGTGTTGCGTTTGCAGTACGCTCTGTCCCCAAAAACAGGGTTACGGTTTCACCAGGGTCAACCCAATGTTCCCACTCGTCATCAGCAACGGGTCCTTTTGGGCCATGAAGTGGCTTTTTGCAGCAATGCTGATTTAAGCTTTTCCACCTGCAGAGTGTGTTTTCCAGGCTCCCTTTCAGCTCTGTGCTTGAGTTCACTTAAAATTACCCAAGCGTTAGAAAAAAAAAACCCTCAAAAAAGGTTGTCTCAAATCCGGCTGGTTTCCATGGTCGTGGCTGTGCTGGGAACCGCAGCTCGGCGGGTCGGGGTTGCCAAAAACGCCTCCGGTTCATGCACCGTCCTAAAACCCAAATGAAGCTTTTCTGCTCTGGCCTCAGGTACCCGGGGCACGCGGCTCTGCGTTTTGTTATCCCTGGCAGAAACGAAGCGCAGGGAAGCTGTGGTATGTCTCTGTGTTGCGAAGTGGGACCACACAACTATTCAATGAGTCTCTCTAGATGGCTTTCGCACCGTCTTGAACTCATCTCTCTTATGGATGGAATTGAAAAAGGCCAGAGAAGAGGCTCGACTAGAAATTTCCCTTTTCCCAAGCACGTCTCTGCTGCTGGTCGATAGCTGGGGAAAGTCTTGCTCTTTGGTTTCGGTGAAAAACTTTTCAAGCATCTTCATTTCATGAGCAACACAACAGTTGAAACGTTGATTATGTTTTTTTCCCTGTGAAACGGATTGTTTTCCTCTGCCTTGTGCTGTGCCAGAGCCCCACGCGCCGAAAGAATTAACCTAATTAGTCATCAGAGCTCAGTAGCACTTTCTCTGTTTTTCTCCCTGGGTTTTTTTCCTCTCTCTGGTCTCCCTCCCCTGCCTGCAGGATTTCCCTGCCTGCTCAGCTCCTTCCCCATCAATCAATTCTTCATGTGATCGGTTCATTCTGCCGCTCTCCCGCAATCAATTCTCCTCCCACCCATGAACACCGTGCACCCAGATGTGAATCCGCGGGCATCCCCTTCTCTCCATCCCCATCCCTCCTTTCCCCACCTTCCCAGCAGCATCGGCTCTCCCAAAGGTCCGCCCGGACCCCGCATCCCTCCGGGAGGGCAGCAAAGGACGGGGGGTGGGGGGGGGCTGTCCCTTGAGCATCACAGGGTGAAGGCAAACCCATGGATTTCCCACCAGCTCCTCCAAAGCCTGTAGCAAAACAGCACGAAGATGCTCTTGGGCAGCAGCAACGCAGCCCCAGCAGCGACGCAGCCTCCCTTGCCCCCCCCCCGCCAAGACAGCCCGTAGACCCTTCCCGTGGCCAGAAAGCCCAAAATAAACAGGAGCCAGAGCACCAGGCTGCAGGCAGGACCGTCCTCTCTCTACCCTCCACCACAGCAGGAGCCAGGATGGGGAGACCCAAAACGAGCAGGAATTCCATGGTGCTCGAAGGAGAAAGTCTCCTCTGGCGACGCAGGATGCTGTCGGGATCCGTGTGCTCCTGCGACGCAGCTCACACCGGTTAGAGCTCGGGGGCTGGGCTGGAGGGACGAGTGTGGGTGATACGAGTGGGAGAGCGATGCTGGTGGTTGCAGCACGGGCTGTGTTGCTCATCTCGTTGCAGCAGGTCTCCCGCGAAGGCAGCTCTGGGAATGCTTTCCCACGGAATGGGGAGGCCCCTTTCCCAAAATCAGCCAAGAGGGTTTCCGTGTCTTCCCCGCTGCTTTCTCCGCTTCCTCAGGATTTTGCAAAACTCTGTGCTGAGCGACCCATTTGGAAGGAAACTGCCTTAAACTCCTTGTGAACCAGGCAGTAGATAAAGGAATCATTTGCATTTCAAATAAATAAAGCATTTTTTGGCTTCGGATAAAAACATAGTTGTGTTCAATGTTACCACTTTCAGAGTGAGTCTTTTTGTTTGGTTGGGTTTTTTTGTTTTGGTTTGGTTTTTTTTAATACCCAGGCGGTTTCTCTGATAAAAATGTGCATGAGGACTTGATGTAAGCAGGGCAGGAAGCAGACTGTATTTTTTTTTTTTTTTTTTTACTTTTGCT
>VXBL01006194.1:71777-85493 GCA_013400195.1 Aramus guarauna
TTTCGATTCCTGTTCACGAAATCGGGGAGACGGGGCTTTTGCAGGGTGACTGGCAGGGGAGCCGGGAGGTTTACAGTGCTGGAGGGAAGAGGAATCCCAGCTGGGAATACGTCTGGGAACTTCATTGCTTGCAGGCAGAGCGGGATGTGGGCGCCCGGGGTGGGAGGAGATGGGTTATGTGTGGTTGTACCCGCCGGATAACTTGGGCCGTGCCTGGGAGCAGGGAGGACTTGGCAGCCCCCCGGAGTCCCCTCCCTCCCTCCCTCCACGCTGGCAAGGATTTTTCAAGGGAGCAGCAGGGAAGGTGCCAAATTTACAAAGAGTTTGGTCCTATGGAAATCCCAGCCTATGGATTATTTTTTTTTCCCCCCTCTCCTTCCTTTTCTCTTGGCCGTGAGGATTTGCAATGTATTGGCCGCAGCCCGTATCCCCAGGTGCCCTGCCGCCCTGCACCGCTTCCCGGAGGCAGGAATTCTCCCAGGAAATCCCCCTGAGCTCCCCACTCCTCCTCCTCCTCCAAGCAAGCAAAAAGCTGCCATTAGAAACCCGCTCTCCGTTTAAATTTAGATGCCTGCATTATCTTGAAGTTGGATTTATTAATTATTTGCATCTGGTTCATATCAAAAAAAGTTGAGCAATGCAGATGTCCTGATTTTGGCATCAGCTTGGAGGAGAAACACAAAATTCGCCGGCGTTTCTATTGTCTCGTTAAACAATGGCCTGTCAGAAGCGGCTGGGAATTACGATCCCCTTCGCAGGGGTCTGACATGAGTTAAGCATCCATCCAACTTGTGTGATCTCCTCGCTATGGGTGACTGCGGCTCATTTCCCAGCCGTGGAGATTAGTCTAATTAGCAGAGCAAATCTGGGTAAGGCAAGCTCTTGTAATTAGTAATCAGTTGGATGTTTCCACGCACTTTCTTTGCCTGAGGGGTGGAAAGGAGTTTAGCGGATGGCCCCGTTTTGGGAGCAGGGAGGACTTTGGCGAAGTCAAGGTGAACAGGACTGGTGGGACTGGTGGGACTGGTAGCTCTCCCCGCTCCCAGGCGTTGCTGGATCTCGTTTGCCCATCAGGAGCTTCTCGCCTGGGGTAGCCCATCAAGCACGGGGTGGAAAGCAAAGGGACAGACCCATCTATGTCCCCGAACCACCCCAGCACCGTCTTTCCCCATCGCCTGCTGTCCTGGATCATGTTCCAGGTGACAGTCGTGGCCCCGGTGGCTCCTGGCTGCTGTCTGGGATGTGTGACCTGAAGATGAGAAGCCAGCAAGATGCTTCTCCACAGCTTGGCCAGGCATGGAGGTGATGTCTCTCCATCAGCAAGTGCTTAGCAGAGGTGGTTGTGTGTTCGCATCCCGTCCTTCGTCTGGGGAAACTGAGGTCTCCGCTGCTGCGGGGAGAGAAACAAGGGGTGTTTCATTCAGAGCCAGCACCTTTGGGCCATGGGCAGAGGGTAAATAGTCACACTCGGGGTCTCCTCTGATGCAGGAAAGGTGAAAATGCAGCACAAGCCTCATTAAAACCGGGCGTGAGACCCTCAGCCCAGGACCAGAAGGTGATTCCCGCTGGGAAGGGTGCACCATGATAATTAGTGTTACTGGGCTTATGGGAAAGCTTCTATGAGGGAATTTAATTAATTATGATTGATTAACAGGTGCCCCCAGCCAAAGCCGAGGCCAGAGAGACAGACTTTGTCACCGCGTTGGGAACACGCTTTTGCTGGGGTCGCGGCAGGGAGATTTACCCCAGGGGACCCAGCCCGGAGGAGCCTTTGCAGCTTCGAACTGGGAGCTGCTGGGGGGTGCTGGGATGGTAACCAGGGAGAGACCCAGACAGATGCCCCGTGGCTTTTTATCTTGGTTTTTTTTTCTCTCTGGACACCTTTAATGTATAGCCAAAGGGGGAAATTGGAAGTGGGCTGAGAAAAATAGGAGAGGAGGAGGCACCACGTGGGTGAGGACGTGGGGGCCTCAAAACCACCTCGAGCATCCGAGACGGTGGTTGCACCACCCGCCAGGACTGACGCTGCTCCCCCGCCGGCTTCGTCTCTCCTCCAGCCGGGATGGGAGACGAGATGGGGAGCGGGGAGCTGGCACCCGGGAGCTGATCCGTGCAGTCCCCTCCCTGCCCCGTGCCGGGGGCGGCGTTGGAGGTTAGGCTGAAAAAGGGAGTTATTTTTAAGCGTCTCATCTCGGCGCAGACTGTCATTACCATTCTCCGTACCTTCCCTGGTGGGTGGGGAAGCCGGGGAGGGCTCTCGCAGCACAGCTCGGCACATCCTCGTACCCAGAAAGTCTCGGCTGCCTGGGTCCCCCTTTCCCTGCGGAGGGGGGATTTGGGGGAGCTGAGCCACCACGGGCTTTGGCATCTCGGGAGTTTACAAGTGATCTAAACTGGATTTAATTATTTTTTTCCAGCATGTGGCTGTCAGGTGTGCTGCGGGCTCCTTGCCCGGGCTCCTCGGGAGGAGGATGCTTTGGGTGAGCCGCGGAGCAGCTGTAAAGACCCTGTCCCCACCGAGGCTGCTCCGAGCCCTGGGAACGTCTCCGTGCGGCGGCGGGGGCTCCCTGGGGGGCTTGGATGAGGCGGAGGGGGCTGCGCTGTGCCTCGGCACTTTGGGGGCCTCGCCCATCACCGTGGCCTTTAAACACGCTGCGGGCTTTGCTGGCTGATTTGGCAATGAATTTCAAAATCAGTTTATTCCCAAAGTCAGGAGAGCGGCTTTAAAGCAATATTTTAGGAAAAGAAAAGGAAAAACGAGGAGTTTTCTGTTTGTCAGGCATTTCTTGAGTGCTCGTTGCAGCCTGAGCTGCTCCCCGGGCATCCTCGGGGGGATGCGCTGCAGGTGTGATGTGCAGAAGATCCACAGGATGGGATCCTGGGCATGGGATGGGATCCTGGGCACGGGATGGGATCCTGGGCGCGGGATGGGATCCTGGGCAGGGGATGGGATCCTGGGCATGGGATGGGATCCTGGGCATGGGATGGGATCCTGGGCGCGGGATGGGATCCTGGGCGCGGGATGGGACCGTGTCCCGAGGATGCACAACGCAGCCTGGAGCAGGGCAGGACTGCCGTGATGGAAATGCTCTCCCTGGGGAGATGCTGGGTTTTCAAATCCCTGCGGGTGTGATGGAGTCTGTCCAGTGCCGAAGCCCTTTCCAGGTGTTATCCTGGAAAGATAACTGGCAAGGGGGATGAATCTCCAAGGGGAAGGCAGCTGCCCTCAGCATTGCCTGCACTTGGCCCTTTTCCATAAGGTGTTTTTGCAGCTCTCCAGCACATCACCGAGCTGGCTGGCATCTCCTGCGGCACGGCACCGGGGTGGCACTGCCAGGCACCAGCGCAGCCCCTCCTCCCTCAGCCGGAGGGAGATTTCAAGGATGAATCTGCTTTTTAATAGCCTGTGGCATGCTGCAAATTCAAGCTGGCAACGTGGTGATGGCAGGGGCAGAGCATCCCCGGGGCACCCGAGGGATGCGGGAACCCGCCTGCAAGAGGGACCCTTCCCAAATTCTTCTCTGCCCCCAGTCCAGCTCCACTGTTGTCGGCCGCGTTGGGATTTAGTGTCAAATTTTAGGAGCGTCTGTCTGCGAAGGCGGCGGGAGAGGATTGGGGTGGGAGGGTGGAGCCAGCAATATGCCTTCGTGATGGGGGGGATTAGAGAAATATTTGCGTTTATTTTAATGCCAGGCTTATGGCAGGGATTGGAAGCTTAACTCCGAACCTGGCAGCGGAGCATCGCTCAGCTCGCTCTGTAACGCTAACGACATTTACATTTCTATACCGTCATTCTTCCCCACTGGGAAAGAAACCTCCAAACTGGAGGCGTTGTGTCCCGGTGAACCACAGCTGCTTCCAGGCTGGATGGAGCTGCCCGGGAGCCCCGAGTCACCTCCTGTCCCCTCCCTGCACCGAGGGACCGGGCTGCCCCCCCCACCCTGGCAGCACCCACGGGACCCCCGGCCCTGCCCCCAGCTGAGCTGTGTCTCGCACCGCTGCTCCAGCATTGAATTAATCCGTTCGCGTGAGGGTCGGCGGCTGCGAGTTGCAGAATTGGATGGCAGCGCTGGGTTTTGGGTTTTTTTTTTTTTTTTTTTTTTTAATTTTTTTTTTTTTTTAAAAGAGCTTATATAACCTTGGAGATTCTATTAATAAAAGTAATGGTTTTGAACTCTGGGAACAACCAGCCCCGACGATGAGCAATTAAATGCTCCGACTTCAGACAGCAGGCAACTCGTGGGCAGAGGCGCTCGGGGCAGGAATGGGGGCAGGGGGCTGGGGAGGGGGCGAAGGGGTTTCCCAGCCTGGAGATCGCCAACGTCTGCCTGTCCCTCCTGCCCTGTATGTCCATCCCTGCGCCCGGGGAAAGGGAGAGGAGGGGGCAGTGGGGTTGTTTCAGCCCCCCCTGGGTCTGGACCCCGTGGATGCGGGGTGGCTGGGCACCCTCTAGCCCTCTGCACCCATTTTTAAGCACCCCAGCTCCCGCAGTTTAACCCCGGGGCCGTATCCAGTACAAAAGAGTGGGACTGGGGGGATGCTCGTGGTCCCCGGCCAGCGATGCAGCTCTGCGGGGGGCTCGGCGGGGGTTAAAGGCGATAATGGCGGAATTGGGTTTAAAGAGGCACGGCTGAGGCTCGGGGCCAAAAACAGGAGGTGGGGGGGGTTCAGGGTGACTTTGGGGGCCGTGAGCCCTGGGGGGTTCATATCCCCCCTCCCTGCAGCTGGTATCAAAGAGCCTTTGCTCCGCTCTTGCAGTTTAGGGGGGTTTAGTTTTTTTAATCCCTAAGTGGCCAGCAAGGCGTTTAAAGGGTTTGATAGAAATTTAAGAGAAGTTGAATCTAAGGTGGTAATTAGAGAAAGCTGGGACATCACCTAAATCAGGGCATTTGGAAGCAAAAAACACCCACAGGCTCTGGGACGTGTTCAAGTGCCCAGTTGTTTCCCTTTGATACCAAAACATTTAAAACCTCGTTTTTTCCATTCAGGGGGACCATTGCATTCGGTTTATTGTGTTTCCCC
Source organism: Aramus guarauna (assembly GCA_013400195.1). Lineage (NCBI taxonomy): Eukaryota > Metazoa > Chordata > Aves > Gruiformes > Aramidae > Aramus > Aramus guarauna. The sequence continues at coordinate 76,800 of VXBL01006194.1, forward strand.
TTTCCCAACGCAGGATTATCGCCTCGTTTCGCCGAAAAGTTTAACACCCCACTCAGCAGCGGGCTGTGGGTTTGGGTTGTTTTGTTTGGGACTTTATTTTATTTTATTTTTTTCCCTTTAAATCTCCCTTATTCAAATTGTCACAGCTTGACAGCCTTGTGCCAGGAACACGCTGTCATCCTGAAACTCATATCTTTAATTCCTTCCCTCTGATGCTAATAACACCTTAAGATGATTAAGACTGGAAAAAAACCCTTAGTATCTTATTTTTCTGCTGTCGGCGATGCTGGTTGCTGGCTCTCGGCGCTTCATTCATCTTAGGGAGTAAAATCAGAGCGGTCACCCTCCTCCTGCCGCCCACACCGGGGTGTTTCTCCTCCGTTTTACTTTCTGGCTTTTAATTGCGGAATATCGATGCCGCCGGGCTATCCGAACGCTTTTCTTTTGCAATTTAGGGTGCAGCGGTGTGGCGAACCCCCTCCCACAGCATCCCTTGGCTGGGGGCCACCCTGCAGCGATGCTCGCTCACGCCGGTGGCACGTCCCCGGTCCCCGTTTGGGAACAGCCCGGGCAGCGTTCCCACACCGGCTCCGGCAGTGCCGGCAGTGCCAGGAGACGCGGGCGAGGGCACGGACACGCCGTCCTGCCCGGGCTGCGCAGCCACAACCCTCAGCACCGACCATTGCTGGGCACGTAGCGGCGAGCAGCCGCGCTGCAAGGACACGGATTGCTGTCAGCATGAGGTTATTATTTTTTATTTTTTTTTAAAGGTGTTTTGGGTCTGGGACACGCTCAGAGCGTGGTTTAGTTTCCCCGTATCGCCGGGCACCGCTTACCCCGCGCACCACGGGGCCAGCCCAGCTGATGCTTCGCTGCCGGGCTGGTCACCGGTTGGTTTTGGCAGCAGCTTTCACACCTTCGGGCTCATCTGGGAGACAAGGTACCGGATCAAATGAAATACTGAGGCCTCGGAATGCCCCAGAAATCCCTGGATGCGGAGTTTTATTGGGGGGTCTGTTAGGGCAGGACCCCGTGCTGAGACAGCAGCAGGTGGGGAAAAGAGCCGCTTTCGGCTAAAATCCCGTGTGGGTGCTGGGCTGGTGGGTCCCGCGGGCTGATGGGCGGCTGGAGGGTGACGGGATGTTGGGTGAGGTTTTTCAGGTTGCGTTTGCGTAGCGAGCGGAGCAAACCGGGCAGCTGCGTCGCTTGCAGGCCCCGTGGCGTTGTCAGACCGTTGGTTTGGGTTTTCACGTGCAGTCGTGCCTCAGTTTCCCAAATAAACGTCCCCTTCCCTCGGTGCTGTCGAGCCGAGCTGGCTGGTGCCACCCTTTTGTGGGTGTCACAGGACGCGGTGACACAGGACAGGTGATTTTGCCCCCCCCCCTCCCAGTGCCAGCGATGTCTCCGTGCCGGTGCGGCACATGGCACAGCGGGGTCCCGGCCATCCTCGCTGCCCCGCACGACCCCGGGGGTTTAGGGAGAGGAGTTTTGCGGCTTTGGCAGCGCGGTGGGGGGGAGCCCCTTAGCCATCCCACCGCTGTCGAGGGGGGAGAGAGAAATAACTAGACAAAGGTCGGCAGGCGAAGGAGAAAGGCAAAGCTGCTGGTCCCCGATGCGTTCCAGCCTGTGGGCTCAGTGTCCCCCCCCGGTCCCGGGGCACGCAGACCCCCAGACCCATCAAGTGATGCCTCTTCTCCCCCTTTTTCTCCTCCTCACAGGAAGAGCGGCCAAGCCGGAGACGATGACTGCCAAGGGCGCCGAAACCAATGGACCCATGCGGGAGCCGGAGGCGGGGGTGACCAAGCCGCCAGTGCCCCCCGCCCCGCCGCGGCGCCGGGGACGCAGGCTGCGTCGCAAGTCACCGCCCGAGGTCCCGGTGAAAGGGCAGCTCCGCATGCGCTCGCCGTCAGGAGCCTTCGTCATGGTGGGCATCTCGGTGGTCCTGGTGGGCATGACCATCGCTGTGGTGGGCTACTGGCCCCACCGGGGACCCGGGGGCACCGGGGCCGGCGCGGGGAATGCCAGCGTCGCAGGGGACATGAGGAGGGAGGTGGCTGCCGGGCGCCATGTGCCCCACGGTGAGAAGCTCAAGCTGATCGGCCCCGTCATCATGGGCATCGGGCTCTTCATCTTCATCTGCGCCAACACCATGCTGTACGAGAACAGGGACATGGAGACCCGCAGGCTGATGCAGAAGGGGCTCTACTCCATGGCGGCGGGTCTCCCTGAGGCGACCGGCCCCGAGGACGGGTGCTGCCAGCGCGGGGACGGCCAGCCCATCCCCAAGGCCAATGCCGAGTGCGTGGAGGGCTGCTACCAGGTGGATCTCTCCCACCAGCCCTGCCCCGGCCTTGGCAGCAAGTGGTCCGACTGCTACGGTCCCAACAGGCTCCAGACCACGGCCGAGTTCCTCCAGCACCCGACGGCATCCCCCGCCGCCTCCCTCCTCAGCCTCCGCTCGGGCGCCTCTGCCGAGGCCAACCTCAGCCTCTCCTGCCGCGCCGGAGCCGAGTCCCTGCTCTCCTCGGCTGTCGGTGCCTTGGCGTTGCCCGTCATCAAGCTCAACAACCGCTTGCTGGACGCGGCGGCGCGGGGGGGCGGTGAGAGGGCGGAGGGGGGCACCACCAAGCCCCCCACCGAAGCACCACGGCTCTCCCGGGCTCCGCTCTCCAGCGTCGGCAGCATCACGCCCCATGGCCAGGACCGTGGTGATGGTGGTGGTGGTGGTGGCCATGTCATCATCAACATGGATGGCGGCTTCCCCGGCGTGGAGCCGGCAGTGGTGGAGCTCAGCCCCGACGCGCAGCTCCACACCCCGGGACACTCCAAGTCCCTGGACCTCGGCCGGCCGGGGGTGCTGCTGGTGGCCCCCATCAAGGACCGTAAGAACCGGAGCTGGCCCCGGCTGGACCACGTCAGCCTGGTGGGTTACGCCAAACTGGAAAGCACTGGCGAGTCCTCGGACCGGCTGCTGGAGCCCAGTGAGCCCCTGAGCCGGGGTGAGCCCCGACCCAGCTCCTGGGCGGTGGGGATGGACAGTGGGGAGCGCGTCTGACTTCCCCACAGCCCTTGGGGACCGTGACGTCGCCGTCCCTCATCCTGGCTCCCGGCACCCACCAGCGACCCCAAACCCCCACATCCAGGCGGTGTTTTTAAGCGGATGCCAAGAGGGAGGTCCCGACCTGCTGCTCCTGGGGGAGGACTCGCCTGGGTGGGATGTCCTCTCCTCTCCTGGCTGCCTCCCGATGGCTTCCCGGTGGATGCCCTTGGCCTTACAAGCCCTTCTCCTGGTGGCTTTTTCAGAGGAGCCGTTGCTTCGAGACCCAACGCAAACTGCGGGATGAGGACGCAGGGGCAGGCAAAGCCCCGCCGGCCCCTGTAGCACTTTATTTTGACAGATTTGGGGTGGGGGGGGGATGATTTGGGGGTTGGTGTCCCCTTGCCAAACTTCAACCCACGGGGAAATTTGCTTGGCCGGAGCACGGAAGTCCGACGGGGCTATTAAATATTATCTCGATGCCATGCGGTCCCTCCTCGCCTCATGGTCTTCCCTGTGAGATGCTCGGGGCGGGCAGCGTGTCTTCCTGCCCCCACCCAGGCTGGGCTGGAGAGAGCGAGGCTGCTCTGTAACTGCTGGCTATCGGCAGGATAAGCTGATAAGCTCAAGGTTTGGTTTGAGTTTTTTTGGGTTTTTTTTTTTTTGCGGAGTAGGAATGCAAAAAGTGCCTGGGGAGCTACAGGCAGCGAGGGAGGTGGTGCTGCCCACCCTGCGCAGGCAGCTGTGAAATTAAAATGGAGTTTTCTGGGATACGGCGGTTCCCGAAGCCCGTCTGCCGGTCGGGGTTGCTTTGGGCTGTTTTCTGGTGGGGTGAAGGATGTGGGTAGCGGGAGGGATGCGATGGGGCAGAGGGGTAGGGGTGAGCGTTGGTTCTGGTTTTGCCGGGCTCCGTTGGGTACCAACACGTTTTTTGGTGCCCTTCGGCTGCGGAACAGGAGCTGTGTGGGATGAGAGCGGAGAGCCAGCCTCGGTGCTGGGGCGGTGCGATCCCCGGAGAGAAGGTAGCACAGAAACAAAACCCCCCCAAAAAAACCCATCGCGCAGGAAAAGGCAGTAGGAAAATGTGGATAAAATGAAAAATGAGGTAGAGAAACGGGTTCGCTGCGGTGGGTGAGGATGCGCTGCGGGATGCAGCTCACATCCCATCTCAGGAGATGGCTCCAGGCTCAGCAGCCCGGAGAAGGGAAGCATCGGCAGCTCGTTCCCTTGCAAACGAGCAATTTTTGCTCCAGCAATTCTTTCCCCATCCTTTCCCCCACAGAAGGTGTGGGCTGGTCACCACTTTGGTGCTCAGCCGCCATCCCTGTTGATTCCCCCCCCGGCACGTGGCTGCAGTGGGGTGAAGCCCACCCAGGATGGGGACGGGGGGTGCGGAGCTGCCTGGTCCCACCAGACAGCAGCAACGGTGGGGCCAGGTTAAAATCAAGGGGAACTGGAGGAATATCCTGCACCTTCGGATTTGTAAGGTGGGGACCGGAGTGTCCCGGCTGTCCTCCCTTGGCACTGGGAGGATGATGCCAGGGTTTGACCCGGTCCTTCTCCCTCTCCAAAAAAAAAAACAAAAAACACCCAACTTTTTTTAACACCAAGTCCATCTCTGCTTCTGGCGGAGACCCGGGAGCTGGGGGAGGGTTGGGCACCCACGGCCGGTGGGTGCTGAGCCGAGGGCAGCTGCCGAGGGCACCGAGGTGGGAGCATCCCCCCAGCCCCCCCGTGGTGAGGTACCACTTGGGCAAACGGCTGCGTCTTTCCAAACCATCTTTTTGCTCTTTGCACGTTTCTTTTCCCCCATCTCTGGGGAGATACCACCTACCAAAAAAGCAGAGAAGGATTTTTTTTATTTTATTTTTTATTTTTTTGCAGCAGCTTTGCCTTGTCGAAGCATCCAGCACCAGCGTCTTACCAGGCACCCGAGGGCCACCCCTCATCCTGCCCTCCCCGTCCACCCAGAAGTAACGGGTGCCCCTCGTGCTCCCCTCGCTGCCCCGATCCTGTTCCCCGGTCAGAAACACCCCGTCCACCCGCTGCAGCCCTGTCTGCCGGTGCTGGGGGCTCGTCCCAGCCCGTCCCGCTCCCCCCAGCTCTCGGGCAGGAGGAGCCCCGGGATGCCGCAGGGGGGTGGGGGGGCTGAAGGATGGATCGGAGGGAAGGGACGAGGATGGCTCTGCTCCCCTGCGACCCGGGAGGCTTCAAAATGTGACGTTGCAGCTCAGATGGGCTCTCTGCCTTTTGCCTCCCCAAGAGCAGAGCCTGCCGTGGTGCGCGTAAATGGCTGAAAAACGGTTTATCTGTATGAAATGATTTGTGAGTTTTTTTATTCCTGCCTCTTCTTCTCCCTCTCTCTGGTCTGAAGTGAGCACGGAGCCTCGGACCTTGCAAACCTCAGGGACAACGTCCTTCTCCAGACCAAACCATCCCTGTGGAATGGCTTGGAAACGGCCTTTTCTGGCAAAAAAATATATTCCCAGCACAAGCGTTCCTAGCAGCTCAGAGACTGACAGCGCCCGGGGCTGGGCAGAGGGGAACCGTCCCCGGCCAGGGGCTCTTGTCACCCCTTTTTGTCCCCCCGTGGGGCTGGGGACAGGGGACAGGGCTGCGGGAGATGGGGGGGGGTTGGCCGTGCCGATGTCTCTCGCCCAACTTTCATCGCCTGCCGCGTCGCCCCGCGGTACCACCGGCGCTGGGAACAGCAGGTTAAAGCCTGCAAGAAACAAAACCACTCTCTGCTCCTTTTAGAAAACTTTGGGGTTTCCATAGCTTTTTTTTCCCCCTCTTTTTGAAAACTCGGCATGTTTTGTTTGATTTTTTTTTTTTTTTCATTTTAATGGCTATTTTGCCTTTCAAACAGGAGGGATATCTGCTTCGTGCCTTATTGCCCAGAGCAGATCCAGCCCCACCTCCACCTTCCCCTGTGCCCCTCCACCCTGAACCCCCCTTTTCCCAAAAAGCAACCCCTAAGCTCCCCCCACACCTCCGCAGTGGGGTTTTTTTGGTTTTTTTTGCCTGCTTTACAAGAAAAGGCCGTCTGTTTCTGTTGCAAACTCGCCCAAAGAGGTTGGGTACCAGCATCTCCTTTTGTAGGGAAGCAGCGACGGGGCCGGCGGCTGCGGTTTGGGAGTCGGTAGCATCCCCGAGGTTTCGCTGGGAACGATACCAGCCCTCAGCTCAGCTATTTATTTGGCTGCTTAATCCCAAAATTATTTAGGCACCGGTTCAAGGCAATAAACAGCAACAACAGAAAGCCATCGGCAGGGTCTGCCCCAACGCAGCATCCCAGGGGACGTGCCAGGAGGTTGTTTTTATCTGAAAATAACTTTTCTTTTGGGCTTAACCAGCTGCAGCCAGAGCTGACACCGGGCTCCGGGCCACACTTCGGAAACCGGCAGCAAGAAATTGGAGCCTGAAACGCCACGAGGAGCCGCACCAGGAGCTGCTTTAAGGCTTGGGGGGGCGGATGTGTTTTAATTTTGCCCCTTCATTTTCCGGCTGGGGCTCAGCCCGACCTCGGGAAGCGGCTACAACCTGACGTGGCAAAAGATGGGGGACGAGAGGGGAACCTGCCTGCAGCATCTGCCTGGACCTCGCACCCGCTCCAGCATCCTCCTGCCCAACTCAGCAGCATCCTCCGGGGAGGCATTTCTGGGCCACGTAGGGATCAGTTCAAAACGCAAAGCTGCTTGATGAATTCATCCGGCAGAGTGAGAAGTCCCGTGCTCTCCCTGGGGAGATTTATCTGCGCATCCCTCACCTGCACCTCTGCCTGCCACACGCTCTCAAGAGTGTTGGTGGGATTTTAACAGCGCTGGCTTTGACGGATGGATGCCGTGGATGCTCTCACTCCACGCTGTCCCCGCAGCGTGCTGGGAATAAAACTGGGCAGGAATGGATCTGAGTTAAAAACAAAAATTCCAAAATAAATAAATAAAAAAAANAAGAAACAAAACCGCTCTCTGCTCCTTTTAGAAAATTTTGGGGTTTCCATAGCTTTTTTTTCCCCCTCTTTTTGAAAACTCTGCATGTTTTGTTTGATTTTTTTTTTTTTTTCATTTTAATGGCTATTTTGCCTTTCAAACAGGAGGGATATCTGCTTCGTGCCTTATTGCCCAGAGCAGATCCAGCCCCACCTCCACCTTCCCCTGTGCCCCTCCACCCTGAACCCCCCTTTTCCCAAAAAGCAACCCCTAAGCTCCCCCCACACCTCCGCAGTGGGGTTTTTTTGGGTTTTTTTGCCTGCTTTACAAGAAAAGGCCGTCTGTTTCTGTTGCAAACTCGCCCAAAGAGGTTGGGTACCAGCATCTCCTTTTGTAGGGAAGCAGCGACGGGGCCGGCGGCTGCGGTTTGGGAGTCGGTAGCATCCCCGAGGTTTCGCTGGGAACGATACCAGCCCTCAGCTCAGCTATTTATTTGGCTGCTTAATCCCAAAATTATTTAGGCACCGGTTCAAGGCAATAAACAGCAACAACAGAAAGCCATCGGCAGGGTCTGCCCCAACGCAGCATCCCAGGGGACGTGCCAGGAGGTTGTTTTTATCTGAAAATAACTTTTCTTTTGGGCTTAACCAGCTGCAGCCAGAGCTGACACCGGGCTCCGGGCCACACTTCGGAAACCGGCAGCAAGAAATTGGAGCCTGAAACGCCACGAGGAGCCGCACCAGGAGCTGCTTTAAGGCTTGGGGGGGCGGATGTGTTTTAATTTTGCCCCTTCATTTTCCGGCTGGGGCTCAGCCCGACCTCGGGAAGCGGCTACAACCTGACGTGGCAAAAGATGGGGGACGAGAGGGGAACCTGCCTGCAGCATCTGCCTGGACCTCGCACCCGCTCCAGCATCCTCCTGCCCAACTCAGCAGCATCCTCCGGGGAGGCATTTCTGGGCCACGTAGGGATCAGTTCAAAACGCAAAGCTGCTTGATGAATTCATCCGGCAGAGTGAGAAGTCCCGTGCTCTCCCTGGGGAGATTTATCTGCGCATCCCTCACCTGCACCTCTGCCTGCCACACGCTCTCAAGAGTGTTGGTGGGATTTTAACAGCGCTGGCTTTGACGGATGGATGCCGTGGATGCTCTCACTCCACGCTGTCCCCGCAGCGTGCTGGGAATAAAACTGGGCAGGAATGGATCTGAGTTAAAAACAAAAATTCCAAAATAAATAAATAAAAAAAATAAATCCACCCTGGATCTCTCCACTGACCCCGCTCGGCTGGAGCGCTGAGCTGGCGATCTCACGCTGTGCAGCTTGGGAAGGGCGATGCTGGACGGCATCTCCTCATCCTGCCCAGGAACCGGCTCTGCACACTCTACATTAAATATCCCACCCGCGTATCCCGGTCCCAGGAGGCACCTGCTGCTGGAGGAGATTCCTGCCAAGAGGAGGGGGATTTCATGGGGAAAAAACCCAAACGGCAACAGAAAATGGGGTTGTCCCCGACGCTGACCACAACTGACCATGCGGCGTTCCTCGGGCCACCACGGCGGAGGCTGGAGGCAGGAGAGCCGAGGGACCTCTAGGCTGGCGCGTGGCTGTGGGACAGCCGTAGTTTGGGCCCAAAATGGACAAAATACGGCAAATGGGTTGGGGGGAACCATCGCTGTGTGGGGGAGATGCCCTGGGGAGGGTGCAGAGCCCACCAACGGCTGTAAG
>VXBL01006194.1:91386-118520 GCA_013400195.1 Aramus guarauna
CAGCCTTTTCTCCAATCAATACTGAGAGCTTAATTAAAATTGCACCTGAATCTGAGAAGCTACGCTGGCCCCGGTGTAGTTCAAAGGCTGTTTGCAGCTAAACGGCGAGTCGCTGCAGCCTGAGCTAAATCCAGTGACTTCTGAAACACATTATTCAAATTTAAAATAGCAGAGAGCTTTTTTTTTATTGCCACTTTCTTCCCATCCTCAACTGAGGAGCAGCAGCAGAGCACTCCCTGCCCTCAGCTACCAATGTGCCACACTATAGAGATATATATATATGTATTAAAAAAAAATAAAAATCACAACCTCAAAGTGTACTAAAGTGTTCACAAGTCTCTGGGCAGACTCTTTACAAAGCTTGGGCTGGTTTTGTTTTGGGTTTTTTTTTTTTTTTTTCTTTTTAAATTTAAATGCTGGAAGGAGAAACCAGGGCACGATTAGCACATTTCCATGAAGCTCAGAAAGCAGCAGCGGGAGCTCAGCCCCCGGTGCCGTGGAGGGAAACGCATCCAGCCCCAGGACAGATGTTTTCTGGTCATCCCCACCGGGCTGGAGATGGCCCCAGCGGTCTGTAAGCTCAGCCTAAAGATGCAGACACTAACCCTGGTATTTCATTCCAGCAAGGCGGTCACAAAGCCAAACGAAGCAGAGAGCCGGCGTGGAAGGGGGGGTGGCAGCTTTTTCCACGTAGTTTGGCTCTATCACAACCAGCAACGTCCGACATCGCCAAAGATTTCTTGTTCAGCCTCTCCAAATAGAGCTTACAGGCCTAGGAAGGATTGTCTAAAGGCTTTTAAATTAAATTAAATGATAGTAGGATATAACACCCTGCCCTGGTATATGGGTAACGTATTTAGCACTGTGAGGAGAGGGGGAAAAAAACCCAAACCAACCCCTGACTGACAAAAAAAGCCCCCCTGATTTAAAAATCATCAACACAAACAAGTGAAAACCTATGACACTGAAAACAAATCAGTTACTGTGAATGCTGCATAAGCCTACCTTAATAGCATTCAGAGTCCAAACACCTTAAACGCACACTTCTAAGGGCTTTTTAATTTAATGGCATCTAGAAAACACAAACAGGCAGGTAGCACTCGGCAGAGACACACAGGAGGAAGGCGAGGTGCTGTCACAGTCCTCTTAAAGCTCTAAAATTCACAGTATAAGATACTTGAAGCAACTTTCAGTCTTCCTTAAACCTAATCAACTACGAAGATGTGTGCATGGGCTACACCACAAAACCCTACTGTGTTCACACATCGGGGGCCTGAAACCCAACGGGGAGGAAAACTCGGCGCGAAGGCAGCAGCTCTGCTCCGCACACCCAGGGATCGCGGCTGGAGTCTCAAGCTCCCTACAGCTAAAAAAAAAAAATTAAAAATAATCAAAGAGGCAAAATCGGAAACGCTACACAAAACTGAAGTCTGACTTTTTTTTTCTTTTTTTTTTTTTAAAACTGACTCTCCCGGCAGAAGGACCCATGGCTTTTTGAAGGCGCGTACGGATCCCGCACTTGGAATATGAACGGATGCGGTTTATCTCCGTTATCCCCGACGAGGCGGAGGGAATAGGACTTAAAAAAGCGACCCTTTGAGCCCTGCGAGGTGTGTCTGGGTCTGTATCTGAAGAGGCTATGCGTGAGAGGGAATGCAAAATTGAAAACCTGTAAAAAATAATTCAGTACAGTTAGAAATATGGCATACTTTTGTCACTATATATATATATAAAAAAAATCTATATCCAATAGGATCCAGCGGAGTCTGGAAAATCCCAAGTAAAATGTCAAAGCGCAACTCCTAATAAATGATATGAACGTCTCTGAGTGTCAAGTCTTGTAAATCCGAGGTCTTTGTGCTCCAGGTAGTTTCTTGGTAGTTTTGCTGGGTTTCTTTCTCCTGGCGTTGTGTCTGGCAGGAACGCTTCCTAGAAAGAGAGAAACACGGTAAGTTATGGCTACCAACAGACGGCTTTCTGGGAAAGAGAGGAACCTGCTTCCCTGAATCCGCTGGAGAACTGATTCAGAAGGTGGGTCCCCATCAATGGCAGGAGTGAATTCAGGCTCGGAGCCACCTCCAGGCACCCCGGCACACGCAACGTCCTGCTCCCATCCCTGACGGACCGTATTTTAAGAGCTGCAAGTCCAGGAACCCTGAGGAGACCTCTGCCATTTTCGTTAAGCTCAACCGCAATGTCTGTTAAACCACGCTGCCTCTCGTCTTGCCTAACTTCTCGTTCCGCCTCCCGAATCCTTGCGGTACCAGGTTCCTTGGGATGAGGCAGGACACACGCAGGGCAACACCACCACCACCGGATTCCTCAAGCAGCTCTTTCCCAAACCCATCGAGGGTGCAGAAAAGGGATCTTTCCAGGCAAGTCAGGAGCTCAGGGTCCCGCTCAGGGGTTACCCGGCACTGATACGGGCAGGGGTCTACAGGAACCCCACAGCCCAGCGCGCTGCCGGTGCAGCAAAGGTGCTTGGTAAGGCCGAACAGCCTCGTCACAGGAGCCGGGTAGATTCTTTTAGCCTTTTTTGGCTCATTTCCACTGCAGGATTAGTCATCTGTGACTGCTTCATCAGCCTTAAATCATTTAATAGGAACAGCTCGAGCGGGACTCATCAGCTAACAATAATAATTTTACTTAAACTTTGACCATATTTAGCCAAACCTCACTTGCACTGAGATCAAGTTCCCTGCCCTGGGAGGAAAGCAGGACCCGTCACTCAGTTGTACACGCTCTCCCCACTTACACACTCCTCGCTACTCCTCCGCGATCTCGGTCTCCTGGTGCACAACCACTTTGGTCACCGACATGTCGGGGTGCTGCTCCTTTGCTGCTTTTATCGCCTGCGCTAGAACCTGAAAGAGATTCCATTTCAGAACAAGAGGCTAGTTCTAACTCTGGGGAGAGAAAATGAAAAGTATATCCACTTCAGCCACGCAGTTTGGTGACTTTTGGCAGTATTAGATTATTTCTGAAAGGAAAAACTGTTTTCTAAGAACATACAGCACCTCTCCGCTGCCCCGTGGTAGAAGATGGATGAGAGGAATTAAGCAAACCCTGTTTATTCTTCCAGCAAGTGTGATGAGCACATTTCAGACATCATCTCAGACATTTTCTGTTGGAATTAATAAACTAGTTGTTGTCATACGAATAGTCTCCAGCCCCATGATACTTGCAACTAAAATGAAATTCAAAGTGTAATTCTCTGATGACAAAAATCATCACTTCCAACACACGCTAGAGGCCAACGAGGCTGACTCATCAGAAAGGTTTCATATAGAGCCGATGAGATTTAATGCAGGTGCTGAGTGCTCTGAAATGACTTCTGGCGCTGTGCAGCAGCAATAACCCTTCAAAGTTACTAGAAAATTAATGCAGATCGTCCAGATGTCACAGGAAACTTTTATTTCACATTTTTGTGGATTTTTTTTTTTAAATTGCATTTGTACACAACACTTCTGGAATCAAAACTTTGCTGCCAACACCAGGTTCAGAGCAGAATTAAGCTTTGGTGGCCCAGCTATACAACTGCGCGCCGTCAAAGAGGAATTTATTATTGAAATCAGGTTTGAAGTTTTATTTCTACCCCAGTAAAACCTCCCTAGGTTGTTTTCTGACGAAGTTGTCTTCGGAAAGGCAGCCTGGCTAGTTTGTGCAAGCTCTGAGAAGCTCTTTTGGATCACACCCAAGCTCCTACCTGGTCATGGTCTACATCTGCATCTCCTGTGATGACGATCCTCTTTTCAATCCGCGTCTCTGAAATGCCACCTTTTACAGTCTAGTACGAAAGGAAAAACTACGGTTAGTCTAGAAGTGAAAAGGAATTTAAGTGCGCTGGGGCTGCCTGGGTAAAGACGGTACCCAAAAATAGCGTTACCAAATACTGCTGTCATACCACGGTATCAGAATCATGGGGGAAAACTGCCGCTGCTCAAAGGAAAAACTGTCAAATATTCATTTTCTTATAACTGAGCCGGGGAAGAGCTTTGACTCACAGTACAGTTCTTTCCCATTGTCCCACAGAACAGTCGGAGCCCGTGTCCACAGACTGCCCTTCGGATAATGCACAATCCACAGTCTTAATCGAACACAGGTAAACCTGGGCCCTCGTACTTTGTTTCACATTTTTGGAAAGGAACTGGGCTTTAAGCTTTTTTTTTTTTTTAATTATTCAACTCTGCCCATCTACCATGTTGTTTTAGTTGGTGGTGGTGGTTTGTCACGCTCCCGTGCGGTTACCTTCGTGATCTGCGTGGTGGTGGTGCTGCTGGTGGTTTCCGAAGTGATGGTCTGAGCAGTCAGCAGGATGCCGGGGTCTAAATCTCCATTGCCACCATCTGTCTGTGGGACAGAAGAACATCAGCAGCGTGGACGGAAACAGGATCTCCACATTAACGGAGCGAGATGCAATCCGAGGACAGAAACTCCTCTCCATCGTGGACCGCAGGACAGAGCGAGCTGAGCTGCGCCCGGCTGCGCAAGGACTGGGCAGGGCTCTGAAGGCGCAGCGCAATGCCCGTGGGCTTCACGGCTGGAAACGCACGGATCTCCAGAATCACCCAGGGAGGAGCCGTGACACCCCTCAGACGCGGTGAGCTGGGATGTTACCCAAATCTGGGTACGCTGCTGGCCCCGCAACACCAGTCATGCTCCTCCAGGCCAAGCCTCACGCTTGGGACCGCAAAGGGAGCCCAAAGCAGAGCCCTATCCCAAATTACCCCTGCCATGTCCACGGAGGGTCACAAAGCCAGAGAGCACGATCTGGTTCAGAAGGTACTTGTTACCCTTCCTCCCTCCTGACAGCACCTCACACAGCGCTCACTTTGAACTCTGCAGAAGCAACGAAAGTCCCAACATCTGCTGAACTCGGAACAATTTCTTTTATAGTTGGGTACTTGGTCCCCATCCTGCACCACTTGACCTTTTAAGGTCTGCCAAAAAACCTAAAATAAGTCATCCTGCCAACTCATCCTGGTGGCACCTTCCTTACGGTGCAACACCAACGAACGCTGGGCAGGTTCCCGGGAACGGCGGTGGGACGATATCAGGAGTTACCACAAGGTGGGACCATTTTCCACAGACTGGAAATCTCACCGCACGGCACAAGCTGGTACAGGCACGGCCAACTTCTCCCAGCCCCGGAGACTCACTTTTCCTTTTCATTTCCCGGTTAGAAACGGTAACAGCAGTAACCGGAGCAGAACTCCTCTTTTCATCTGTTCCCTCGCTGAGAAACAGGGCGATGCTCACCACCGCCCCGTGCAGGCACGTCTGTACGTCGGCAATCGGGGAGGATGCTGAGCAGCCACGGGATTCCTCGGGAATCCCAAATTATACAAGTCTGGTCCACGGGCTACCCGTAACCAAACCTACACCCCACAGTCACTGCACTCCAGCACCAGAGCACGGGCTGCTTCTAAAACCACAGGTATGACAAACCCAAGCTAACAAAGGCTCCAAATTCTCAAATAAAACCTATTTTACATTGGGGATTAATTTTAACCTCAGCAATGAAACCCTACCTGCAATGTTGGCATTGCTCCACTAACCTTTCTAGTTTCTGAACACCAGATACTCCGGTTGCGTTTTATACAATACTTTTGGTTTCCAACACCTGTTTCAGGGTTGAAAACTAAAGGACGAGCAAATCATTTATACACCAAGTTCTGAAGAGGCATAAACAGCAAGGAGAGCAGGGGAAAACAAGACAAGGCATCTCTGGCAGAAAAAGGCCAACTCAGGTTAACTCCGTACAGTCAAATCTACATCCCGAAGCCACCAGTGGCTGAAGATAAATTCTGTTTGCATGCACATCTTGCAAAAATAATTACTTTTCAGGGACAGTAAAAAGACCGCTCCTCTAAAAATACCAGATGCACCTGGAAATTGTGTCCACAGCATCAGCTAGCTTCTGCACCGCGACTCAGACGCTCGGAGAAAGAAAGGCACGTGCTGCTGTCTCATCCAGGGGGTTTGGAAAGAAAACGCTTACTTGGGTTTAATTAAGCCCCTGGAAAATTAATCAGAACACACCTTACCTGTGCAGCTTCGTAGGTGATAGTCTTCGTCTCCGTGTGGACGATGGGGACTTCCTTCGTGGGGATTTCACTTTTGACGGCGCTGGACACGTCGGAGATGGTGACTGTCTGTGTCTTCACTAGCGGTGGCTATGAAATAGGGTTAAAAACATCTCCGTAAAGACTCAGTCAGCGTTTCCACACTGTGACCGTGTCGCTGGCAAATGTTCTGACACTGATCTGATAAAAGCACTGTGGGAACCAAGGTCAGCGTGGAAATCTTTAGTTTTAAGCCTCCGGTACGACACACTGCTCAGAGGGCAGAGATCATGCGTGAGGATTAAACAGACATTGAAAAATCCTCCAGACCTTCCCCAACGCCGAGCCCGCAGGTCAGCCCGAGCGAGGCATTAAGGGTTTAACCGGTGTGTCACAATACCGCAAAGAAACCGTCTCCGCTGATTATTAACTTTCTAATTACTAGAAGCTCATTGCCAGCTGCCAGTAGAAGACGACCCTCCTCTACAGATGACAGTGTCAAGATTAACACAAGCCCTGGGCGAATAAAGACTCGATCACAGCCGAGAAGCTTTATCCTGACTGCAAGGAAACCACTCGATTATTAAAAATCCTCATCAGATCCTAGGTCTTTAACTTTTATTAAATCAATGTCAGACAAAACCGAAACTTGACATCTCAAAAGAGAAACGGGGGGAAAGGGGGAAGAGAAATCAGTTGTTCCACCACCTGATAATTATCCAGAAGAAGACAGAGTTAGTTCAGACTCACAGTGTTTTCCCAGAGGGCTCGATATCTGCTCACCGTCCCCAAACCTGACAGATGCCACCGTGATTGTTAGCAGGGGAAGCGGTCACCTATTTAACAGCAATTAACATCAACACTGAAGCAGGCAAAAATATCTCCCGCGGTGGGGAGCGGAAAGGGACCTCGCAGCTCACGTCCACGATGTAAAAGCATGTTTGACAGTGCTTCAAATTTGGTCTGCTGTGCTCAGGCTCAGCAGGAGCCGGCAAATACCTTACGGAACTAAAATTCCGTGCCTTTGGAGCCTAAATATTTCCCTTTTGGGGGATGCAACAGGATGCTTTGATCGGAAAAAAAAAAANGCTTTGCGCCGCGGCAATCGTATTTAACGCAAAGATGAATTGAGAGGGGCTCGTGTGTGCACTGACTGCAGGAGATTAACCGGCTAATTAGCTCCGAGCACGAGTCCAAGCCAAGCAAACACAACTCCTCTCGGGGTCCGTGGCATCTGCTTGCTGCAGTGTTTGGGTTCCCACTCCAAAGCCAGCCGGGGGGACGTGGGGGAGCAGGCGCTGGGGCTCACTACCTGGAAGCAGCGAATGACTGCCGGCAGCCCGTTAGTAACATCTGAGTCGTGACACTCGCCATTTAGCTTTCTAAAGGCAAATCTGTCTTCGCCATCCTCTGCCGCCTCCTCCTCTCCTCCCCGGGGCTGCCGGAGAGGTGCGGCAGGGCTGGCGGGGGGCTCCAGCTCAGAGAGCTCCGAGTCCTTCTCCGCATCCGCACAAACCCCCTTTCCACATCTCAGGTCCTCCTCGCTTGCGGGGAGGCTGGGAGCTGCCTCCTCCTCCTCCTCCTCCTCCTCCTCGCTGCTTAGGGAGGAAGCAGCAAAGTCACGGCTGGGAGGAGGCTCTGGGGTCTCACTAAACGCTACCGACTGCTTTGAGCCCTCCCGCGCCAAGCCAGTGTTAACACTGCTCCTCTCTGGCACTGCAGCCACATCCTCTCGGGAGAGAAAGTCACTCATTGTCTAAAAAGAAACAAATACACAAAAAAAGGCCAGAGAGAGAGAGAGAGAGAAAGAGAGCGTTAGGGAGAACAGGAGGTCATGAAGCATAAAGGCAAAACATCGGTTTCTTATAATATATCACATCTCCAGTAACGCATGCAACAGCGGTGGGTTCGGACACTTGCGAGCTTGAAAACCTTTGTGCTACGAGACGTATCCGGTGCGTTCACTGACACGGCCTTCCCGGTCCGTTAATGATCCACCCTCCTACAGTTTAAGGAATTAATATTAAAAGCACTCTCCGCAACTAAAGGAAGAGCCGCCACTAAGCACTTCGTGCCCAGTTTGGAAACAGGAATAATTTCAGTGTAGCAAGCGGGGACTTGTGCACATCCAAAATTCACATGTGCAACAAAACTCACCGACCACACCAAATGCATGCTCCAATTCTGCTTTTAATTCCCTGAAATATTTTATGCTGTGTTTTAACTTGCACGTGGAAGTTAAAATAATAAGCCCAGAATTATCGTGCACAATAATCCCCGTGCTTTGGTCTTTTCCTCGCCCCCGGGAACGCTCACACCTCCGAGCACCCTCTTTGCTGTTACAGCCTCCGGGATAACTAACACAGCCTTGTCATGATGGCACCCGTAATATTACTGTAGGAGTATCTACAAGTTAGTAGTAAAACCAACTGCTTCAATTACCAAGCGGCTCCCGAACTGGCGATGCAGTCTGGCCATCTGAAAGAATTTGTACTATTTCTTCTAGACAAACCGGTTCAATTAACTCGCACAACTTAGCACAAAACTTTTCAGCTGAGGAATAAAGAAGCGTGGCTGTAAACTGGAAAGCCAGATGTTCACGCCGACGCGTGCTGACCCCATCGCCACCAAGCATGCGGTTCAGTTTATTGCTCAACAAGCTGCATTTGGCCATTTATTCGGTGACTACCGAAAAAATTTGTAACATCCTTTATCCCAAAAGCAGCTGGGGCACGGAAACCTTTGCAGTAGCTAAAACCTCCTGAAGATACAACAGAATTGGCGTTTGCGATGGTGCACGGGAGAGAAGACGCGTGGTGAAGCAACTCAGCCCTCTGAGAAGCAAGCCAGCACGTCTAGAGCCCCTGAGATAGGTGGGAAGAACGCGCCAAGGTTTAACTAAGGCGGGTGCTATTCTGCTCTCCGTTCAGCTCGTCAGCAAGGTCTCACCTAGGTCTTCTCACCTCCCCGGGAGCCCTCCGGCCAGGAGGGAAGCAACAAGTGACAGAAGAGAAGAGTTAAAACACGAACAAGACAGAAAGCTTTAGCAAAAATCAGCTCTTTGCCCAAATGCCCGAGCGACGAGTATTTCATACGCACGGGGAAGCGGCATTTCAGGCACCAGCAGTGAACGATGGCTACGGTCCCGCTCTCTGCCAGAAATTGCGTTTCTTGTTACCGACGTGGCAAGTTGCCTCCAAGGAAGGGCAGAATAAGCAGTTATGGGCACCGACGGTTTTACACGTATCAAAGTTGTCACATCATCCAGCATCAGGGAACAAGGAGGGAAAAAACCCAGAGGGGTGCTGCCTCAATAATGCCGTTACTATTTCTTCTCAATAATTAACCTCGCGGTTGATTTCTGGTAACTCTGTATAAAAATACCCACGTATCTGTTCATCCAAATACAGTGATTAAATTTTGATAAAAGCATGGCAAGTCCGCTGTTACTCCAATTTTGGGGGTGGTATTAAGATGAACAGAAACTGTTGCCTCACTTTCTATTCAGAAGATTCCGATTTCCAGCCTCTTGGGCATCTTTTATGTTCTCGGGTCATTGCTTAGGAAAAGGCATTTAACAGGAGCGCAGGAAGAGCGACCAGCACTGGGGTGATCAGGTCTGACTGCACACACGGTATTTCTGATCAGAACCCACTTCCATACGTGCTCCTCCAAAGGTACCTCCAGATCCCACTCTCATTTTGCAAGATACTACACGGCAATATTTCACAAAACAGAACGGAGGTTATCAGCTTTGAATGCCCACGTCTTAATCTTATTTTAAAACTTTGATTTATAGACTGACGATATCCTGATCTTTCCATAATATATATATATATATATAAGCTAAATCACGCTAATTAATCGTGGGATCTTGAGAGGACGCGGTGCATCTTCTGGAGTTTAATGGAAAATACCGTAGGAGCAAGATTTCCTCAGATACTACTTCGACCCAGAGACAGAATCACAGATAAAGCAGATTCAGCCCCTACACAAACGCAGATCTATTGAAGAGACAAACATTTGTAGCCAGTCAAAACAACTTCCCAGCTCCCTTTCCCATACAGAAAAACTAATTTACATTAGCACAAGAAAGTATGTTGTACAGTAAAAGCATAAAGGAAGGGAAAAGCTTAAATGAAGCCTGCGGCGTACACATACGGGTCGTCAGCAAAGTGCGGCAAGAAACATGCAAGCTGTAAAGGCAGAATGAAATCCTGATAAGATCAACTGATCAGAAGCACTTTTTTTTTTTCCCCTTGCCTTCCTATCCCACTAATTGACAGGTATTTGTTTCCATATAAAATTATCTATTTACACACACTTTAAAAAACAAAAACAAAATTCTGTTTGTTCCTGTATTTAGAAAAACGCAGTTTGCATGTAGGCTAGAAAAGATTATCTTTTCATTAAAAAACCCCCCACCAAAACCAAAACCGTAGGAATTTGAACATCTGTTACAAATTCTGATCTTATCAAGATTTATTTTAATTTGCAAATGCAAAAGCAGTCCTATTTTTAGGGCTCAGATTTGTCGAGGTCCAAGCTCTCACTGAGACCCATGAAACCTGAGGGGGCAAAAATCCTCATTTCCCGAGACACAAAACCAACCCAGCGACGCCTGAATCGAGCACGAAGCAAGACTATTCACGGAAGCCATACGCAGCGTAAAGAAAATACAGGACAGGATGCAATGCCCCAGAAGAAACACATCCAACCAGACACGAATGCAACTAAAACGTTACCCTGCTAAATCCAACTTTGGGCACCCGATGGTGACAAACGCGGAGGATACGGCTTAAGCGGTACGGTGTAGTGAGTGACACACAGTAATCCAGACTGGGGATAAATTAATAACAGGTTTAATTGCACGGCTGCTACCATGCAACCAAAAGGATTTTTTTTTTTTTCTCCCCCCTCTTAAAAAGTGGTTTCGTATAAATTTGTTTGCCTGTATTTTTTTTCCCAAGAACTTGCTATTTTTGATCTGGATATATTGGTATGAACCAGCTGCCAGCGTTGGTACCTGTTTTCTGCAGCCCGTGCAGGGATGCTGCTGCCTCTCCCCTAGAAATAGTCAATTATCCCCAGCCCAAACCAGACCCATATCCTGCAGGAAACTTAAGGAGTGCTAAAACGATGGCAACCTGCCAGTTACCAAAGCCATTCGATAAAATTTGCTAAAAAACCTGAAATTGCAGTGCACGCCCATTCCCTACAACCACCATATGAAATACTATAAATTCCAGCTAGTTGGTACTTCCCAGTCCCCTTGTTTTTCGGTAGGGCATCGCAGTTGTCCCCGTTATTAGGTTATCCCCCAACAAGTACCCACAGAAGCTAACAGGCTCGGCGTGACCGTCTACAGATGCACGGGGAGGTGATGTTGTTGCTTTTGCAGCAAACGGCACTCACCAGCGAGAACTCCCAGCTCAAAGGACGCTCAATCTCACAGCTGCCAAAGCACTCGGGTAAAAAGGATTATAAAGCAGAAAACAAGAGAGCCTTATTTTACAATACCCGCCACGGCTTATAGAATGGCTTTGCCTTAAAGATAGAAGTTAAAAAGTTTAGAAGCTGTTCGACAAACCCTGGCACTTGAAAAACGACGGCCATTACCTATGGATTTGTGGTTTTGGGCTGATTTTTTAATTGGCATTAATCTGGTCACAACAGCCTAGTCAGACGACACAAGGAAAAAAAGAGAATTTGACCAAAGTTAAAAGTACGGCTAGAAAATACACGGCATGTTAAAAGGTTAAAAAGATGAAAATGCTGTGATGAACACGAGACCCAGGGTATTACACGATACACAGCAGCCACTTCCAATCTGCTGCATCAACTGCTTGGCAGCAGGAAACAACCTCAAGATCAATACTGAAATTATTAAAACAAGGCTGCTGAGCAACGTCATTCCTCTCCCCACCCGCCCCCATCCCCTTCCCATTCCTCTGTGGGCCTCGGATGGGGGGTACGAAGCTGTTCGCTTCTTATTCCAAATCCCCTCCGCAGAGAAAAAGCCGCTAGTGGCACTGAAAGAGGCTTTAGTGAAAAGAGTGGGGGGACCACCAGGGTTTATAACTGACGGCAATTTTGCGCTGCCGCGTTTCGCTTGCTTAAGGACATGGTTTAGTGGTGGGATGGCAAGGTTAGGCTAGCGGTTGGACTTGATGATCTTAAAGGTCTTTTCCAACCTAGATGATTCGATGATTCTATGATTTCGTAACTAAAAGTTGCGGCTCTGCTCCAGTGCCGCACAAGCCGCACGCCGCTCCATCGCAGCCAGATTCGCTCTCCTGGGATCGCTCCCGACGGCGCAGAAGGAGCCGAAGTATCCAGAAGAAAATCATCTCCCAGAAGAAAAGTCGGGATTTAAAATTAAGCCTGACTCTTGATGACACAGTCTCTAGACGCAACCTCAGGCAGCTTCAACCAGCTCCACCCCAAGCAGAGCAGGGGCTTGCGCTGCACCCGCGGGCAGAAAGGCAGCCGTGAATCCGTTTCTTCGCTCGCTAAACCAGAAAGGAGCAACACAGCGTGCGGGGGAAAGGCTCTCGCAGGACCTGCCACAACTTCTGCTCTCGGGACAACTTTCTGCGAGTTAGTTTTCCTGTCGTTGACTCTCAGAAGCGAAGAGGGAGAACGTGTTGTGTTGCGTTATTTGGTACGGAGCTGAACCTTTCCACCTCTCTGCAGACAAAGCCTTGCTTAAACCGAGCCGGATTTAATCCTCAAACGAATTATTCCGGCCAGTTTGTGAGTGCGCATTGCTTACAGCTGCGGGTGCCCTCTCCCCAGGAGCACGAAACCCAACCGGAGAGTATCCAGCAGACCCAGCACCCCGAAACGTAACCGGTAAGGAATGACCTGGGGTTTGGTGGCTCCTGGTTTGAGAAAGCACCACTGAGGGTTAGTCCAAGGAAGTCACGTGAACCTTTTTTGTTAATAAGTAGCGGAAAGAAGAATCTGATTTGCAAGAACATTTATTAATGATAAATGTACATATTTACAAAGAAAAAAAAAATAATCGAGAAATACAAAACCGAAAAAGTGTTCCAAAAGAGAGCATTTTAGGTAAAAAAGAAAGTGTTTTTAGTCCCCACAAACTGATCCAACACGACTGCGTACCACCGCTAGAAGATCCCAAAGTGGCACAAGCCAAGGCCAGTCCTTCCCTCCAGCTTCACAAACCAAGACAGACACAAACAGGGACAACAAGGGAAACCACCGCTGTCGGGTTCTCCCACCACTAATACCAACCAAAGAGGTTGTAAATGAATCCGTAACCTTTCTTTGAGCTAAATTTTTCCGGAAAGCACCCTACCTCATTCTGTGGGTCGGAACAGGCGCCATCAACTCCATGACCAGGAAAAAAGAAACGCCAGTAAACCAGTGGAATAATTCTGAGAGTGACAAATTACTGACCCTGACGTGAAGTGGAAGATGCTTTGCCCGTAACCTTCTCAAGGAGCCTCGCGGTACGGACACAGCAAAGCCAGCCCAACCTCGCTCCTGCAAACACGAACCGCTCCTTTGGTGCCACGCTGAGAAAATCCACCTCTCCTCATTATTTCAGGATAGGAGGCAAATATTGAACACCTACTTTTTAGAGTCATCACTAGTTGCTGCGCAATCTGCAAGGAGGAGGGATGGTCTTAGCTTAACGCCGTCCCCTACCCTGACCTGCCCGTGGAGTCCTCAGATCATCTTCTATCGACCCGCGGCGCAAAGCGGCACACGGCAGGAGATGCAGACAGTACCCTCATTTAGCTGTTCGCTTTTAATAGCGGAAAAGAAAAAAAAAGGGATGTTGTTTTACAGTAAGGAACACCTCGAGTATCACCAATGATCATCGCAGACAGAGCCCGATACCTAACGCAGCCTCAGAGCTGAATCCGAGTTTCCAGCAATCAGCTCTGCCATCACTGCTGCTTCCAAATGCTAATGCCCACCTGCTCGTAAAGCATGAAAGCACCAGAAACTATTCTGCGTTTTATCTGGCCTTCAGCAGAGCTGCTATCAGGGTAAGAAGGTTCAGAAAATGAGCGCGGAGTCAACCACCCGCTTCCTGATGGAAAACCTGAAGGGACCAAGCCTGAACAGCCACTAACCGGATCCCACACACGAGCACCAAAGAGACAAGTGACCAGACTGCAAAACACTGGGAAAGTCTAACGAACGTCAAAACTGCCGGCAGTCTTCACGCAGCCAATTCACCAGCGTGCCAGAGCCACCGAAACGTCATTTACTGCAGCAGAGCGCACTGAAAAAAATCAGGATTTCTGATGTCAACCCGGGTGAGGTTACGCACTGTGGCTATTTCCAGCTTCCCTCCGGAAGGGATAATTCAGCTCCCCATCACTCCCAGACTGGCATTGCACCAGCCACACACAAACAGGGTGCGTTAATCCCACACACCGGTGAGGGTGGGGGGCGGGCGGCCGGGGGGCTGCCGGTGCTTCGCTGAGGAAAATGGGGAGCAAACTACACACGTCGGTTCCTTTATGAAAACCCTGAGACCTCTGCCCTTAAACAAAACTAGAGCGAATCAACTCTCCCTGTGCACGGGTACGACAGCAGGCATCCCCAAATCCTGTCTTTCAGCGCCGCATCCTGCACGGACATCAAGGGAAAAGGGCGAAACCAGGAACGAGCCCGCACAGCACCGACACGCACGAGATACATCACGCGCGGGAACAAGATATTTAATGTGCAGGAACAAGACCTTACGTGGATTGCCGCGGGGCACGTCTGTAACCCCCTCTGCCTTGCAAGCAAATGGGAAAAAAAAGCGGAGGAGCAATCGGCAAAGGGGCTGGAGCACAGCGGTGTCCAACGGATGAGGTTTCTGTTCCTGATAAACTTCGGGCTTTCTCTGTCAGAAGAGATCGTATCCACCCGGATGACCATAGGTAACTGGCCTCTAGACTGCCAGAGAAATATAAAGCATTTGTTCAGTTTCTTTATACTCTGCAGTGATAATTGTTATATAAATCCCAAAAACGTTCCTGAGCATTCTCAGAATGTAAAGTTTAAAAGTTTTTTTTGCTGATGACAATCAGCCTTACCTCAAGATTAAAAAAAGAAAAAGGAAGAGAGAGACTGTTGTGATTCGGAAGTTTGAGTTGAAGTGACTGACAGAGTGCATCTCTCATCACTCCAGGATAAGGTACCCTGAGCACTATGTTCAAACATTGCTCTGGGCAAAGATTTTTAGACTTCAGGTCCTTTGGAAAGGGTAGATTGAGCTACAGAAACCATGGCTTGGCACAAGCCACTGGTATGGCTTCGAAGTTACTTGCCATCGGTTCAGACAGGCAGCACGAGGAACCTCAACATGCTCAAAGCGGCATCCGGCAGCCAGCCCGAGCGATGGCTTTTGAAAGGAAGCAGGTGTGGGTTAAAGCTGCTCTTCTCCAGGAAATACGGACAGAAAATGGTCAGAGAGACTTGAATAACTCCTGTCCCCTCCCTCTCCACGCCAGGACAGGAAGAACGAACAGTCCCTGGTTTTTATCGCGTCTCTGGGAAGGAGATTCAGGCAGGGAATCCCAGCCAGAAGCATCCCCCCAGCTCCTTCCATCCTGCATCTTCCGCACAGCACCTGGCACCTCAGCATCCTTCCCCCGCTCTCCTCTCCAGGGCCCACCTTCTCGGGATAAGCCTTCCTAAACTTCGCACCGAGCTCGACAGAGTTCATTTGCATCCTAAGGCGTGTTCCTCGGATGCAGGCACGCAGCTGCCGACAGCTCTCCGTCCGCCCGACAACCCAGTGACTTCTACACTTCCAACCACTGAAAGAGGAAGACTGTGTATTAAAGGCAGTGTATTAAAAAGGGAAGAGTATTTTCCAATGAAAAATCAGCATCCTCACAAAACAAAGTCCTAAAGGCACAAACCGGTGAACTAATCGGAGCAGGTTACAAGAGTAATCAGAAAGATTCCCGCGAGATTAAAATGAAGGGTTTCACTAGCAACCAAAGTTTCTGAGACAGCTTTTAGAGCCTCAACCTGTACACTGAGAGCAAGAGAGGCGGCTCAAACGGTCCGGGATACACCACGGTCCTTCGGATCAGACAGCACATGCCGTATTTGCCTTACATCTTGTTCCTGAAAGTTTATCTGCTAGCTTCCTAAATAACACTGTTCACAGAGATACAGATCTAGAAAGGGTTATAAATACATGTATTTATATATATTCACATATTTTAGTCCCTGTAATAAAGGTCTACTCCTTTCTCTTCTGTGCTGCTGGAGCAGCTGCCAACACTGCTGGCACTGGTGGCTGCTCTCAGAAGTAATTGTGTCTACACCAACCCTCCGGAGAAAGCAACAGAAAGCACGTTACTACTGAAAGGAGAAGCAGTTGGCTCAGCTCGGTCCCGTAATTACTATATACAGAAAAGAAACCCCTTAGACACAAAGTCCCGTCTTCCCTCCAGCTCGCAAACCAGTTCTGCTCAGCCCAGTTGGGCAACTCCTCTTGGAGCCGACGCAGCTCAACCAGGGCAACTCGGGTAAACGTGAGTTATCATCCAGACATTTACATTTGTAGGCAATAAACAACAAGCGGCATGCAACGGTTTTGTTAGAGAAGTCAAAACAATCCATGGCTTTAACATTAGAAGTGTGTCCTGATGTAGTAAAGTCAACATGCTAACAGAGGAGACGTACCTAACAGCAGGTTACTCCAGTCCCGTGACCTAAGCAAACATGCATCAGTTAGTTCAACACAAATTAAATAAAACACATCTGAAGTGTACCAAGACCACCAGATTCAGAAAAATGATTCATCTATGTTTACAATAAATATTTCCTTGCAATGAGTTTTCTCCTACAACGTGATGTATTTTCTTGGAAACGAGAATAGGGATGCGAGAGGGAAGCGGCGATGCTTTGCAAAAGGCTTCCCCTCCCCCGGGAAAACGAAAAGCTGCCCGTCCCTGTCTCCAAGTTAACACTAACAGCAGCATTGATAATCAACACTTCTTATTTAAATGCCAATCTTAGATTCCTAGGAAAGGAGTGGTTATGGATTAGATTCAGCAGATTGCTGAAAAGCCTCTTTTGGAGCAGTATCAAATGTTCTTCAGCTCGGGAACATCTTACATTTAAAACAACAAGCTTAAAAGCAAGGCTGCAGCAATTCTACGTGACGTCTACAGGGGCTGAAGAAGCAAACGCCTCCTCCCACGTCTTTACGCTCCCCGTCTGCCCTCTTACAGCAATCGGGAACACGGTTCAGAGAATTTGCTTTTGCACGCTAGGAGACTTCAAAAGGGACCTGGCAATCCATGACCACTCCTGCCAGGTCCCCGGATCACAGCTACACAACGACACACAGCGGGATTAACACGACGGTCGTGGGGTGTCCCTCCCCGGGACAGCGAACTACGGAGATCAAAGACCAGGACAAGGAAGATGCAGCAGAGGCTACAGCCAAGAAATTCAGGAGCTTTGGTCTTGGAGGTTTCAACATGACCCTGTTGCCACTCAGAGAAAGAGCAGCCACCAAACAGTCAGTGCTACGACCAGGAGAAGGGACATCATAAAGGGAATACGCGGAGAAGGAAAAATGCTAGAGTAGAGCTGACACTTTTTGAGTGATTTCTGCTCTTCAGGAATTGGAATAGAAACCTTTGGAAGAGTTTCTTCACTTGCTTGCCGGGGAAAGGCTGTCTCAGTAGGTATCTCCTGCTTTTTTAGTTTGTCTTCATCCTGTACTAACAGAGGACGTTCCTGTGTCTGCTTTCGTGGTAGAAGATCAAGAAAGACAGAGAGAGATGAACAAAAATGACAGATGGAAAGTGCCCAAAATGATACTTGGAGGTGTGCAAAGCGTTAGGACAAGCCTTCCTCTCATTGTGAAAATAAACTGCCCAGGAGAGCGGAGCTGCTGGTGGCTCAGGTCACACCAGCCTTACAGCTACAAAATCCAGTCCTCTCTGCAGATCTCATTAACATCTGGGTCAGGATCACGTGTGTTTTGTCACTACCCTCCCAGAAAAGCATATGCTCAAAACCTACTGAAGCGTTTTCGAGTTGTAATGGTTGAGAAAAAAAGTCTTGAGGCATTGGAAACAGAAATGGTGGAGTACAAAATGGGGTCTTTGACAGCCTCCTATTCTACAGCGCCCTTAAAAAATAGCGTTTGTTAAAACACTGTTGAACATCCAGACTGCAGTGCAGATACAAAATGCTTTTTCAAAGTTCTGACGACAGTATCAAAATTTCCATTTTTTTGAAAATTCTACTGGAACAAGTGAAAAATTATTAATCTTAGAAATCCCGAACGTGGGACAGGCAGGATGGCAGTAGGAGCATTGCAAACTCCTTCAATTTTCTTTCGCATTTTAGCACTTTTGTTTCTGGAGTCTAAAGAACGTAAAAAACCGGAATGAGTAAATCATCATGCAAGGGCTCTAACGCTTTCGTTGGAGAAAGAAAAGATTGTGGGAAATGTCACTTTTCAGTAACTCTCCATCCCTTTAGTTTGCCAGACCTGGTCAAACCCAAGCGCACCTAGGAGAGGAAAAACTTGGTTCTAAGCTCTCTCAGTTGAGCTAGTCTCCTTTGATCAGTGCGGTATTTTGGGACCGGTTCTTTGCACACCCCTAAGTGATGAGTATTGGGGAGAAAGTAGCTGGGAGACTGGGCAGCAAAAGAAAATATAAAATGCAAGAGTAACGTGATCATTAAAACAAAAAACGGAAAGAAAGACAACATAAAAAGAACAGGGTACAGTTAAACTTTCATAATTGCTTTTCTCTCCGAATACACGGTTATATCTTTCATGCAGCTTTTTCGAACCAGCCATGCACCAAAATAAGCAAAATCGAAAGCTGCAAAAGCTGCAGCAGTGCAAAAGTCCTCTCGGTGTGTGAGTTATGAAACTACTTCATGTAGCCAAAAGAAAAAGAAAAAAATGTTATCCAGCAGCTGCTGCTGAGTTTTTGCTTGGTGCCATTGCAATAGCAAAAGTCTGGTTCAGAAGCACATATCAGAACAGCAGCTTTACCTCAAGGCCACCAACCTGTCTCTCAGAAGATAGGACAGTGACTTTCTTGACCTGGACACACAAAGCGTGTTAAGGTTCAGTTGTCTTGCAATAAAACATACAGGAAGAGCAGAAAAGCAGCCCCTGGTAGAACACCCTTTGGCCACCGCAGCAGGGTGAAGGTACCACCATGAACAGAAGAAACAGGATTGCTTTGCATCATGATTTACGGCCTTAAACATAGGCAGGTGAAGGAAAACAGCCTTCCCGGAAGGCGTCTGGTGGAGATGCATTTCTGGAAGTTCACAGCAGAAGGTGTCCACCTCCACCTCAGAGCAAGACCAATTCGGAGAGGATCGGACTGAGAGGGAATTTCCAGAAATGCAAATCCAGGGCTGACACCAATCCTTGTATCGCTGTGGACCGCTGTGGCTTTAGATGGGAAAAGCCCACGCCATCCAGTTACTGTGAACAGCAGTCCCCCCCCCCAGACCTCACAATGCGGTCACCGTGCAAGAAATTCTTCGTAATAACCAAGGATATCATTCCTGAACTGCAGCTGTGGAGCTTGAGGCCCCTGCCCCATCCCACCCGCACAGCCGTAAACCACGTCGCACCGTGGGCAGAGCTCTGCTGCCCAAAGTCCTGCAGAATTTACTCTGAGACTCAGCAACCAAAGAGGAAAGTCCATTCGTGTGTTAAACAAGGTAACTCCAAGGATAACGATCAACCCTCATTAGTTCATTTTGGGGGTTTTGTTTATCTAGCGGGGCAAAAAAAGCCCTGTAATTGTCACGGCTTCTCCCTATGCTTTGAGGAGCCTGTGGTAAACTCGGTGGTTAAACTCCCTCGCACATGTGACAATAACCCTCCATCCACTGCAAGACTATTTCTGTTTAAAAAGCATCTCTTTTGCAATGGTTTGAAGATTAAATGCAAGCTTATCCGCAGCCCTGTGGGTAGGAAGGGGAGAAGCCAGGCTTAAACCAGGAGAAGAGTCTATGACTGCTGCCACGGCAGCCAGGATGCGATTTTTCAATTGTAATAAAAAAAATCGCATTTACTATTTAAGAGACTGATTCCCACGGGCCATAACTACAGTTTTACTCACAAGCTTCAAATCTGAGCTGGGTTACACCAACATTAAAGAGGGAAGCTGGCTGTTATCCAACAAGAAACCAGTTGGCAGACAGATCTCTGCTGCTCCAACTCGGTTTCTTTGAAAAATTACCTTTTCAAGGAAATTAGCAGAGAAGCTGTGAATGTATGTGGCTACTAACGTACAGGCACTGTTCCTGTAAGGAGAAAGATTTCCATCACGAATGAACAGCCCTGCTGGAGCCACCTGAGGAGTCTTCTTGAGCCTCCACAGCAGATCAGCACCTGCAGATCCTAATGCAAGACTAAACCCAACGACATACTGGATTAACTGAGAATAAAGTGACTTTTGAAAACTGGTATCAACCTAGTGCTTCTCCGCTGGGTTATTATCTCCACTGCCATATTATCTCTGAAGTAATTCCCTTCAGTTTAGGGGTCTGGGTTGTTTTTTTTTTCCTCCTCACATTTTGGGGAGATCTATATTCTGGCACCAGGAATAAGCCAGTCCTCAAGCCAGCCGTGAGAAGTATACTCGAGCATCATGGATGAAAGCAATGCTAGGAGAAGCAGCATCAAAACCAGAAGTGAAGAACTCCTACATTCTTTTCTACCAAAACCAAAATAAATCACATTTTTACGATACTACGACTAAACCACCAATTCTCTCAGAGACCACTGTACGTGTTAAAAGTCAGTATTAACTATTAAAATTCAATTTAATTAAAAACTAAGGGGAGCCGAGGCTGAATCCTAGGTTGCAAAGCTAGGAAGAGTGCAGTGTACCAACACCCACGCGCCGCTGAGGTACTCACTCCATCCGCTCCCGTGGGAATCTGCCCGTTGACATTGAGGGTCCGGAAAGGGGAGTGAGTGGACAAGCGTTTGTCCCATTCACTCGGCCGAGGTTCCGGGACGGACTCCATAAAATTCTTCTTCAATTCACTGATGTTGGCGTGATGCTTCTTTATTTCTTCTTGGGTCTTATCTAGATCCTATTAGTAAAAGGACAGGATAAATGAAGAGACACGGAGGTGACACCTGCGATTGCCTAGGCTGCCGCATAGCAAAGCTGCGCTCAGCAGAGATGGTGCCGACTTCCATCAATTGTGCTCACACTGCAAACACACAAAGGGAACGTCCTCTCTCCTCTTTCCTCTCGTATTAATTGGGATAAACTGCAATCGGCACGGAGCGGGGTCTCCTCCAGGAGTGGGACGTGCCATCGGTTCATCTCAAGCTACACCAAAAGAGATGACAGCTGAGGTTTTTCCCGTATGGGATTTTTTAAAAATTGCAATAATAGGTTTGTTTGGGGGTTGGTGGTTTTTTTAAATGTCTTTAAATTGGGTGGGTTTGCTTTCTTTTCCCTCCGCTAGCCTGAAAGCTCATGAGTATAAATGCAGTTAAAGAAAATATTTTCCCAATTTTATTTATTCTCTTCATACCTATTTTGCTTTCATCCTACCAGGAATTATCTTTGGTCCCAAAATACCCCCATTAGTTTTCCCCCAACTCTCATCTCATCCCTCCAGGAGCTACCACAGGAGGTTTTAGATTTCTGAAATGAAGAGGAGATGACAGCCTTTTAAAAATCAAACTGAGAAGTTACTTTGTGCTGGATCAATGAAGAAACTCCTGCGAAAATACTTCATCTGGAAAAAGCCAGATTTCTGCTCCGTGATGCCAGTTTAGAGCATAAATGCACAGACTTGAAGGCAAGTCAGCTCTCTTCAACTTGCTTAAAAATAGCTTTTCCTTGCAAGCAAACCAGAGTTTGTTGAAAACAAAGCTTTTGCATAAAATAGGCGTCAGCCAAACAACAACTTTTCTGGACAGTGCCAAAAAGCAGCAAGCCTCACCCGTTAGAAAGGGGGAAATCAAGGTCAGTGACAGCATCACTGGGAAATTTCACTGTTTTGGGGCTTTCAGTTGGTTCTCGACCCATCGATTTTAGATGATGGGAGAGCAAACACATCCCCAGTCTCTGCATCCCTGCAGCCTACCCAGGACACACCACCCTCCCTCTGCAGGGCTATAGCCCCAAACCCCTCAGTAACAACATTTGGCACGGTTCTGGGGAGGGGAAAAAAAAAAAACCCAACAGTTTTGGCATCTTTCCTGGATGAAAGCACAAGGCAAGTGCCTGCTAGTTAGGAAAAAAAAAAAAAGCATCAATAGGCCTGCCGGGTCCAGGAGCCCTACAGCAGCTCCTGGTTTAGAGAAGAGAGAAAGACCACCTTGGCTATCCACCACTGCGCAGGAGCTGGTCCTGGGAGGGTTTGCGGAGAAGCTAAAGCCACGAAGAGCTACGTGGAGCCACAGTGGGTCTTGAAAGCATCTGGAGGAACGAGCTCAGTCAGCGTTAATACTTTTCCTCCTGTTTTGCCCCTTTTTGTAATAATACGGAGAGCGGGTTATCAAGCACGGAGCGATAAAAGGCTTACAATAAAATCAAGCGGCAGCTTCGGGAGGATGAGGTCTGCTGGAAAAACACCTGATCTGCCAAATGCATGGAGTTTAAAAAAAAAAACAACAAAAAAAAACAAACCAAAAAAACCCAAAAGGAATAAAGGGGGTGAGCTGCTGGGGTCAGCCCTTTCCTAGGGGAGGGCTGCAGCACCTGCAACAGAACCGGTGGGAAGAGCAGCGGAGGGAGAAGGGGCTGGAGAAGGGGCTGGGTGCCAGGGCCAAGTATTGCACTAACAGGAAAAAGGGGTTTAGAAGCAATGAAAAAGCTCTGTTTGGGGTTGGCGAGATGGAGATGCTGGAGTTGGGCAAAAGGAAGTGACAGGCACAGTCTTCCCAGCGCTCCGGCGGCGGCTGAACCCTGCCCGTCGTGCCGCAGACCCTTCGCTCGTGGCAGAAAGCTTAGGTTGTAGCAGTCAAAAAAAAATTTAAAAAAAAAACCAAACCCAACCAAAAACTACCCAAAAGCTGCAAAACTTTAAAAATTAGAAAAAGAAGAAGGCAGTTAGTACACTTCACTTGCAAGAGATGCCCACAGGGAAACCCTACCAGCTGCTGGTGCTGCAAGGTTGAGTAGAAACACGTAACACAGAGTATCAGAAGCCACAAAACGTCTTCCGTAACAGAGTATATTAAAAAAATAATAAATATATGATTGGCATGATCTGTTCTGAGACCGTGCTTGGGCAAAACCAAGCGTAAAGGGTTCCCAAAGCCGAAGGGAATAGGAGGGATGAAATGGCTTCTCGCCTGCTCGCAAGCCACCCACGGCCATCGAGCCTCCGCGTCAGCTCCGAGGGGACCCAGCGCCGATGCAGGTTGGGGCTCGGGGGAGCGTTGAAGATGCTGCGAGGCAATTTCACCTGCATCTTACCCTGAATTTTTGCATTTTCATAGACTGTCTTTTCCCCCAGGGAAAAGAAAAAACCTTATTTCAAGCAAGGAGAAACTTGCAAATGAGCCCCCTGCCACGACTGACGTCACCGTGAGCACCCAGCGGGTCCAAGAGCAGACCTGAGCAGCTCTGCCAATCATATATTTGGGTAAGGGTGAGAGAATGAAAGTCAGAAGAGGTAGAAGGAAGAATGCCTGCACACCGTCGTGTTTACTGTCACCATGCAAAAGCGTATTTAAAAAAAAAGCAACCAACCAACCAAAAAAGGTCTTTCATGCAACAGCATGCAAAAAGAAAGGCAGCGGCAGAAGAGAAAGAAAAAAGTTCAGCGCAGATGCAGAAGGTCTAGGCAAACGCAACTGAAAAAAGCTTCAAGTTCATACAAACCTCCAACATTAAATTGCTATGCCTGATATAAATGTTTTCACCATCTAGCCTCTTTGATCTTTTCTGTGAAAATGAAAGAAAAGGGGGAAACAAAAACAAAAAAAAAGAAAAAGAAAAAGAAAAGCACAAAAAATTAAAATGTTGTTTTTTGCGGGATTGACAAATTGGCAAATTAAAAAAGTTAACTCAACGTCGGGAGCGCAGCGCTGTGCCGGGGTGGGGTGGGGACCTGGCGTGAGGTCCCCACCAGGAAATGGGGGTTCTTGCTCATGGAGAATGGGGAAATGCAATGAGTCCTTTAAAGAGACAGCTCCCACTGGGTCGTCGGCTTTGGCCTCGATTTGTATCGCTCCTTTACCGGTTTTGGGTGGAAGCCTGGCACGAAGTTCATACTCGGGATGGTGATGCATGCCCGAGGCTGCGCTGCCTGGTGGAACTTTTACAAGGTCTCAGCGCGCACAGGAACTATGTCTTAACCACCTCTTCCACGTCCCCTAATACTCAACTGATACAAAAAAAACATTATACTACTTTTTTTTTTCTTCTTTTTTCTTTTCGCATTTCCTGGAATGCACGCTATACAGGTTGCTTTGGTTTCTAACTAAAGTTGTTACAGAGAAGGTAAATTTTATAAATCAAACCAAGTGTGTTTCTCTCGAACATTCAACATGCATAATTTTAGCAATGAGACTGTCTAGGGACAAAAAGCTACTAATTTTAAAATCAAATATTTGATAGTTGCAGTTTAAGGAGAAAAAAAAAAAAACAACAAAAAACCCCAACCCAAAGCACATGAAGAAATTGGAGCACTGTCTTTTTAAACAGGTTACAGATGCATGAATGATATGGCAAATTTGTTTGGCGAAAGTGTAAAATGTCTAACCTTCCTCATTCTTATCAGCTCTTCCTCTTTTTCTGCAGGCTGCTGCTGTTGGGCAGTGATAAAAAAAAAAAAAAAAAAAGTTGTTGGTTCATTTAACTATGTTGAACCTCACTGTATAACCTTAANTTTAATAATTTGAACCCTAATTTAAAAACCTAAAAAAAAAAAAAAAAAAAAAAAAAAAAGTGAGCAACCTAACTGAATTATTAGCACAAACCTGGGGCTGGTCACCATTCGTGGTGGGTACCGTGACCTCAATGTGCGTTTTCCTCACCTACATTTAAGAAATAAATTGGTAAAAACATTTCTTGTTAGTAGACTTGTCTCAAGAGATCATTTAGTTTCAAAACACAGCTGCATAAAGTTGGTTTTGAAAGACCGGGTGAACATGCAAAAACCAACATGCAGTCCTCCGGAAAGAGTTAATGACACCGCAACTCTCCGACAGTCTGTTAGTTAACAGCACATTTACAATAATTCCTTCAGCTGCAGAATTATTTGCATTTGAAACCAGTGCTCTCTAGTGCTGCTTTGCCAGGCAATGTTTTCAAATTCCGTTTGCAGCCGGATGTCCCAGGGAAATCCTTACCCAAAGCAACATGCTCAAATTAACACGGACCAGCTCAAAACCGGAAAATTATTTGTTACGTGCAGGTATCGTGCTCGCAGAGTCAGTAAGAAGTGACCTATCTCGAAACTCAAGCCTAACATCACAAATTTAGTTCCTTACTGTCCCCAAGCAGAGAGCCAAGATTGTCTTAACGCTCTAAGGAAAAAGTATTTTAGGGAAACTGGATTGCCAAATACTCTGGAGGCGAAAGCATCGGTGGGTGTTGAAAGAAGTGATGCAGCTACATTTGAGAAACAGGGTAAATTTGGCACGTTCAAATCCACAATTTCCACCCACAGCTACATTTCAAGAAAAAAAATTAAATAATCCAGTGTTTAAGCATTTCGGAAAAAACCCTGTAATAAGTGAGATGGGATGAATAAACTGTACTTGCTCTCAGTTTAATGCTCGGGAGGTCGAGCAGCCGTGCAGGAACTGTGCCCCACGATGCGCACTCCAAAGTGCCGCCCCGAAAATCCCCTCAGCATTTTCATTTAAAAACTACTGGTCACGCAGGTCACGAAAATTTTTTTAAAGCAACTGTCCGTCCTTCACCTCCACATCCCAACCTGAATTCATAGTGATCTCCCCTGGTGCATGTCATATGAGACCCGCTGCGTGATATGTTTCAGCAAAAATGCGGCTCTGGTAATGCTGAGAACAACTAAATATTCAGAGTAAGGTGAAAATTGTATCTTGAGGGATACGCCTCTGCTGCAACACGGGAAGGTGTCAGTCCATAAGATTTGCAGAATATTAAGGACACTGTAATACGAACAAAAATTTTTCACATTCTTTTCACTGACAAGAATAATACACACAGATCAAGGTCAGCAGAGGTCTCAGATATTTGTAAAAAGTTCAACTATTGTTTAAAAAAAAATTCATTTAAAACAATAAAGCCCCCGAGGTCTCAACAGTGCCATTCACAACTAAAGTTTTAGTCCAGTTTGCAGAAACGTATTAACAGCTCTCCCAGAGAAAGCCTATCAACGTAAAAAACATTTGCATTCAGACGCCGGGCTGCGGACCAGATCCCTATCACTGATTTCACTGGAATTGCGCCTGCTGTTGTACCAGGAACCAGCAGAGACAGCTTAGCAAAGGGTGAGCTCTAAATTCAATTACCGTGAACTTCTGTGCAATTCTGGCCATATATCGGTACGTTACATTCAGTTGGACTGCAACCACCAAAACCCAGCTGCCCTGGACCTCCTTCCTTGCACCCAGAGGGTTGGGGCTGGGATTTCCCTGGGACCCGGATGCCCGTAACTCATTCCCACCAAATGCCCGGGCGAGGAATAAACCCCTCGCTGCCCAGGAGGGGAAAATGCACAGAGCCGCTGCTCCGGGCCGGCTTCTAGAGCCGATGCTCCAGCCTCTTCCAACGAGAGCGGGGTCTGACGTACCTTTGATGCATCGACTGGCTCCGGTTTGGCTTTCTCCAGTGGGATTTCTTGACGTCTCGCATCGGGTTTCACCGCTTCCTTTTCTACTTTAGAGGCAGTGAACGTGTCCTTCACGTCGGGCTTAGCTGGGACTGGTTCTGCAGCGTGGCTCTGAGCGATGGCCGGGGCAGAGGTGGGACGGGGACTCCTCTCAGGGGTTATCACGGCCACTGCTGAGGATGGGGGAGAGACAGACAGGGACGTGGTTCAGAACACGTAACGTTTCTAAAGCACCAGGCAAAGCCTTTCCAAATTACAGTGCTGTCATTTAAAAAGAAAGGG
>VXBL01006194.1:118573-133766 GCA_013400195.1 Aramus guarauna
AAAGGAAAATAAATAAAGATGTTGAGCAAAGCAGCTTGTGCATTTAGTACGGGAAAGTTGAGATTATTTTCCTTATGATTTAAATAAAATCAAATAAAACCCCACAACAGATGGTTTACAAAAAAGCAAGCTTGCACTCTGCAGAGAAGCCACACCAGAAAGGCGAATCTATTTTTGACACCCTGCCATCGATTTCTGGGTCCTTCGCACACAACAGACGCAGAAGTCCATCCCAACGCAGCCGTTAGAATAGAAACACTTATAGCCGTGGTGAGTTCTTGACTCACTGGCATCTCCTCAACCAGAAACGGCTGATTTCTGGAAGGGCAACACAGGCTTTCCCCCATCTTCCCAGTCCTTTCGGCAATTAAGACCAAAAAAAAAAAAAAATTAATCAACAAGCCTTGCTCTGTAAAACTTTACAGCAACTTCCAGGTGGGTTTCAAAGCAGGCTGGGGCCGCGTGTCCGAGGTGGGTATGTCCTGCCGCAGCCCAAGGCACCGCTGCGAGAAGATACCCAGCACCTCCAGATCAGTGACAGTGCAGAAATGAACAGCATGCTGCCAGAAAAATCACCTCTCCAGAGGATGACAGTCTTAAATACAAGCACTAGGTACACACAAAATCAGCTGCCTTTGATTCCTGATTTCCCAGAGAGTTCCCAATCCCTGAAAAGCCTGACGCCTCCCAAATATTCAAGCCAATACTGTGCGACAAAGCAAGCCCCAATTAATTCACTCTGCGTACCTACAGACTCAATAAGCTATTTAATTCACCTGAGGCTGGTTTTTTGCGGCCGTTCCACTACAAAGGTAACTAGTCACCCCAAATAACTTCTTTGACGTGGTCTCATCTTCCTAAAGTCACAGTTTATGCAGCGAGATTCACACTGTGTAACCTACCCAGCCAGCATGAGGTTACTAGTGTCCATCCAGCTTGTCAAAAACACGAGAAAATTTGACATTAAAGAAGAAATTGTAAGTTTAAGTAACTCCTAAGTAAGAAATCTGGTTCCACTGAAAAGATAACTCATCTGCGTGTATAAAACACGCGCAGAATAAAGTATCCATGTGGCTAAGAATACACAAGATGGAGGGGTAAAAAAAGAACCTGGTTTTTCAGAGACTGAAATTCCACTTGTAAGACAAACTCCTAGACACCACGTCCTCTGAAAACCCACCCTAAAACCCCAAAACCACCACCACCATCTCCGTTATCTCCCCACTTCTTCGGCACGGCAGTTCATTTCTGTGTTATCCTTTCGGAAGGACAACCGGTGCCGCGTCCTAACCGGTGTTATTTATGCCACGGAGGCGGTGACAGCCATCGGGGAGGTTGTACAGAGGGTCGGTGAGATGGCAGGGACAGTCGGGATTAGGAGGATGCCGGGTGTGCAAAGCCGTCACGGTGGTACCTGGCTCCTTCAGGACCGGCTCTACTTCTCTCATCACCACCATTTTTTCTTCCTCCTCCTCCTCTTCTTCAATTGGGCTTACCTCAACATTGCCAAGAGCATGTTTGGCTAAAAAAAGTTATGGACGTGTTAAAATGTCACCTCAAAGATGAAGCAGCAAAGGAAATACTGCCATCAGTAAATCCACAAGGCCTCCGCTCTGCAGGGACTCCTGCCTCAGCACTTCAGAGCATCAAGACACACGGGGAAATAACAACAGATATCGAGCTTTGCCTTTGATGTTCGGTGATGACTTCTGTGCTGCATCACTTCAGTTGCATTTTCTCAAGTTGCTACCATTAGCTATTTTGACTAAACACTGTAAAAAGCACTGCTCTAAAATATGCAATATAAAATAGCCATCGTCATCACCCTGGCCAAGAAAACGGTCCCTACTGGGAACAAAAAGTGTCAAGAGGAGGAAAAAGTGCAGGCGGTGAATGAGAAGAAGGGGCAGCTGCAGCAGGACGCCCCTGGATGTGCTCGGGTCTGACGCTGGCCGCTGCCTGCTCTGCTGCAGCTCATCCCACGTAATATCCTCCAGTCTACGCGCAGGGGCTGGCTTAGTGGTTTTTACAATAATCCAGAAAACGGATGAAGTTCCCAGTTACCTCCCTCCATGGCATCAATCTCCTCTTCCTGCAATGACTAACTAACTCTGCTTTTAATTATGATTAGGGTGGATCTGTCTGCAGCAGCGAAGTTACTCTGGAGAAAAAAAAAAAACCCAAAAAACCAACTATGGAAGAAGCAGGCTCCCTAGCGAAGAAGAAAAAGCTGAGTGTAGGTGAGCTCCAGCAGTCCCAGAGCGCACAACCTGATTTTCAGGCACCACACGTTCCTACGGCTCGGGGAACAAACCTTACGAGAAGGGACAGCGAGAAAGGAACGTTAAAAGGCCATTGCACACTCATTTCAACACGCAGGCACACAGCCAAGCCACGGCACCTCCTCGTCTCACCCAGAGGCACGTCTCCATAAAGCAGCACTCGCGTATTACAGCATACTTGCAAAGCTGGGTGTGATTTTAATGGCAGCGAACACCACTGCAAACGATGCGAACTCCGTCCTACAGCACTGCATCACTTCAACCCAGCAGGTCACAGCACGGGCGGCCACGGGAGCCACACCGATGCCGAACGCCGCTGCGGCTGTACCTGACCGCGTCCCCAACGGCTCCGGTAACTTTGGCTCAGCAACGGGAATCTTAACCACCTCTACCTTCTCCTCCTCCTCCTCTTCCTCCTCTGCAATGGGTTTCATTTCAAAAGTTTCAAGAGCATGTTTGGCTAGAAAGAGGTTTGCATGGGTTAATAGAGCGGTCGGAGAACCATGGGGACACACGACGGTCGGTGCAGCGGAGGAAAGAGTGAGGGGAGATCCCTCTCCAAGGCAGCGGCTGAGAACAGCGAGGAGGATTTTAAATCAGGCAGCTTAATAGTCATTTTTCACCACGCAACTGCATGTCGGTCCTTCTAGCGCTGCCAGGACCAACAGTGTATTGGATGAGAGGGGAAAACAAATAAGCGTCGCAGGCTTCTTGCCCAGGCAGGGATACATGGGGACACGCAAACAGCTTTCCGGTGCGGCACCAGGACGGGTTCTGGCTGCAAAGTCCAGGGAGATGCAGGTGCTGGCTGGTAAAATCCAGGAAAAACACACCCAGGCTCCTCAAGATAAAAACCTATATATAAACTAGCTGCTTTAATTGAATGTACTTGAGTGATCAACTTCAAATCTGAAAATTAAGAACATACAGCCGTCTACCCTGGTGTCTTAAATGTTAATTCTCCCTCTTCTGTTTCCCCAGCATCAGCCTTTCCCTGCCAGGTGATGCTGACTAGCAAGAATTCGAGGCAAGAGAGTGGTGGGGAGACAGTCTGCCACATTACTTTATGAAAACCTGGTCTAGATTTCATACCAGAAAACCGGTGATGTCAAAAGCATGCTGTAAAAAAAGCTGGGGTGGAAGCAGCACAGAATGCACTTGCATACGAATTTTCTCCAGCCCTAATGCACCACAGGCATTCGATATTTAAGTGATGAAGACTACAAGTATTTGACAACACCGTTGCTGTGATACACTTATTAGTATTCAGATACGCTGTTGTACCTACACACCTCTTTAAGGGCATTAATATTTATTAATAGTACCTAAGTTAAGAGAAATATAAGCTCCATGTAGCAAAATGGGTGGCATTTCTCAACACCCCCCACCCACCCCCCCCAAACCCCAGAATAGGCTTAAAAATGGCAAGCAGGTCTCAGGATGAAGAATTTCAGAAGCTTTACAAGAAGTTTCAAGATCAAACTTCAAAGTTTTCTAACCCACATTTACAGAGACATCCAAATTTAAGAAGGAGACAGTTCTCAAGTGCCAGCGCATCCTGAACTTCTCCCCACCTCCCCGCAAGAATTACAGTCTAACGAGGTGCAAGGTAGAAATTTAATGAGTCTCCCAGAGCCAGGGCCAGGCTGTCTCTCCTCTGACTGTGAAACTCTTCTTGCAAAGAAACGAGGAAGAAGAAAAAAAAAAAAAAGCTGCCAGATTTGGTGAAACTTTTGAGTTGTCAGGAACAAGCATGTAAAGGATAGGAAAGGCACTGCAGAGAGTTGTAGCCACCACCACAGCTTATACCTGGCTTCTCTCGGACCTGATCCGCGGGTTTTGATTCGGGAACCTCAACCACCACCACCTCCTCCTGCTTCTCTTCCTCTACGGCTCTGAACTCAACTTTTTGAGTCGCACGTTTAGCTGAAGAAATGGGGCACATGTTAACGACTGCCCACACAGCAGATGGAAAAAGGCTGCAGACTTCAACGGGGACAGAAGCGTTACATTCACAGGCTGCTCTTTTCTGAGCTCCGACATTCAGGTGCGGGATTGCAGCGGGGATTTCGCTACTGATCTGGGGTCGTCATGGTCTACAGGGCACGGCCAAGGGGCAACCAACAGCGCTGGTCCCCGAGCCTCCGCGCGTCGTGCCTAGGTAACCTTGCACGCCCAGACCGCAGGCAAGCTGGCGTTTTGCTTTGCTGCGGTACGGAGCTCAGCCCAAGCAGCCCTTCCCTTCCCGGCTCCAGGCTCGGGGTGTCGCTGAGCTCTCTAAATCCACACCAGGAGCAGGGAAAGCCTGGCTGCGGCTGGCCACGGGGCGCTGGGGCAGCCCCGCTTCGTGCCGGGTTGCAGCACGACCTTGGGGCGCAAAGCAATGCTGCTCCTGCTCCGTCAGGCACCCTCGGTGCAAAGGGATTCTCCCCTTTCCCTGGATCCTGATTTTATAAGCATCCCATGATCCAGACCAAGGGGGGGCAAACTTTGGCACTCCCCCTTCCCTGCCTCACCTCCTCTAGCCTGCTGCTATCTGGCTCTTTGAAAGCTGTCAGGAACGAGCCCATCCGATCGATGTGCCACCAACTTCAACATTAGCATCGCTTTAATAGACACTGACAAAGTTTCAAACAGTTGTGGCAAAAAAACTTCCCCCTCAGGGAAAACTATGTCATTTAATAAGCTACGTTGAACAAAACAAACCCTAGAATAGCTTAATTCCTCATTTGCTAAAAGGAAAAATGCGTTGAGGTTGAATGAGGAAGTATCTTCACGACCAGAACTTTGCCATAAGCCTTCAGCACCCACCTACATCCTTTCTGTCAGTCAGTTCTTGCTAGTACTACTATTCTGTTTGCATTTCATATCCAGGTCTTGTATTAAAGTGAGAAGTTACGCTTTTCTATTTATTTTCTTTTTTTTTTTTTAAAGCAGGGAATTTAGGTGGTAGTTAAGGAGCATTTCAGCATCCTGCAGAATCCAGCCACGGAGAGGGAAGAGGCACCAGACACTCACCTCCATCGAGGCTCCTGGAGGCTCGCTTACTTGCCGTCCGCTCGAACTGCGGAGCGGGTCGGTCGATCAAGGCACTCGCCTGCCTCGTCTGCGCCTGCGTCCGGCCGCTGTAGCGGAACTTGGAACCCAGCGCCAGGAACCTGCTCTTCGGGATGGCCTCGGTGGAAGTCAGCCTGAAAACCACATGCACGATTTAAAAATCCTACCTCCAGATCTAGGAAGCGGCGGGTAAAGAGAAATTAAAATACAAATTAAAGAAGCCTCTGCACACGCTTCATTAGCAAAACAACAAACGCAAACTATAAGCCCCACATCTGCATAAGCCAGAAGACCTCTCTCTTACGTACCTCATGAAGCAGGAGCTGCCTAGAAATTTATTGCAATATAAATATTGCAATAAAATAAATATCTCTACAACAAAAAAAGACACAATTTTGTGCAACACCAAGGAACCCTGAAGGAGTGGCTCATTTTCAGCAGCTAATCTGAAGAATTAGTCATTCAAGGCAAGCCTACCATTTAGAAAACCCACCTGAAAAACGTGTGATGTTCAACGCATACTTTCCACAGCTTCTTTGCTGCCCGGTAACTTGGGAGCTTGAATCCAATTGTACTTTCATACTGTTCTTGCTGTGGAGAATAGAAGTTATTTAGGTATAGCAAAAAACCAAATGTGGCAGGAGTCCAATCCCCAGCCCATCAACCTGTTCTGCTGCGGCACAAACTGCTGGTCTAGTCCAGGAGCAGCTGAACCCACTCCACGACGTGCAGGAGGGGCTGAGAAAACCCAGGGCTCGGTCCACAACCCCCCCTCCCGCATCTCTCAGGACGCACCGGGATTTGCAGAGGAGCATACTGGGGGGGTTTGCAACCATTCAGACTCATTTACCCTACCCCGTCACGCTACTCAGCTGGGTCAAAAATCGACTTCCCGGCAAGGCTGGGTCACGGCAGCGAAGCAGGAGGAAGGAGGAGAGGAGGAAGGAGGCAGACCTCCAGAACAGCCTCTCTCCCCACTCTATTTCCAGGGATCTCCCTGTTCACAAGAGGCAGCG
Organism: Aramus guarauna; assembly: GCA_013400195.1. Taxonomy (NCBI): domain Eukaryota; kingdom Metazoa; phylum Chordata; class Aves; order Gruiformes; family Aramidae; genus Aramus; species Aramus guarauna. Next base: position 124,929 of record VXBL01006194.1, read on the forward strand.
TCAGGGCAGCAACCCCCTGCCTGCAGCAGGCTACGGGAAAAGGTATACCTCTGTATTTTATTTTTTTAATATTTTAAGTGAGACAAAGAGCCTTTGTTTTGCCCCATTTCCAAAAAAAAAAAAAGGAGTTAGTCCTCTCCCAGTTTGAACTGTGAACTTCCCACCGCTTTCCTCTGGATGCTGGGAATACCACGCAGTGCCAGGAGGTGGTGCTGGATGACACGTTGTTTAAATTGGCACCCGCCGGCGGGCTCTATCTGAACTTCATGCCAAGCCAAGATCAGAAACCCAATAGAGTGTAAAATGTTCATTCAGAGCAAAGCTTGCTCCCTCCCCTGACTTTGTTTTAGTGAAGCACGATGGTGATAATCAGAAGGCGATTAAAGAAGCCACGAGCACAGAGAAGTCAGAACGTACCTCCCCGGGCCGAATCTTAATAAAGAAGCTGCTGCGTTTGTAGGAAATCTTCAGGACTTTGGGCCAAGGGAAGCGGTTGATTCTCAGTTTATCTTTGTAAACAAGAAGGCCACTGGAACAGACTCCCAGAGTGATATCCACTCCCTCCAAGTCCTGGGAAAGCAGATGAGGATTTCAGCAGTGTGAGGGTGGCAAGTTTCAGATCAATGTCTGCCTTCCAAACGGCCCCTTTGGTCTTCCCCCAGGTTCATCTCCCCCCGCTCCCTGTGCACCCAGGGCCAGGTTTGCTTTTCCTTCACGTTTCTCCTTACAACCTCCTCCCTTCTGCCGATCTCTCCTGCTCCAAGGGCCGGTCTAAAGCCCACCCTGCATTGCTCTGAGCGGAGCGGCTGTCCTTGCAGGGTCAGAGCCTTATTCTAAGTTCCTCAGAGCAAGGACCTGTCTCCATCAGTAGCTTTGTAAATTTTCCTGTCATATATAATGAATAAGCAATCAGGAAGAATCCCTTCTCTTGCAAGAATGCTTGTGGCATTTCTGTTGTGGGTCTGTGCTTCCGTACTTCCCGTATCTGTCAAAAGGAACCTCCTGAAATAGGTAAGCTTGCTCCTACAAGGGATGGATCATCAAATTACAAAATCCACAGGCTGGCGCACACGTGCTGCTTCCCACCTTAGCTTGGTGAAGGTCAACTCCATACATAGACAGCTTTTTTGCATTCTCAAGAAATTCCAGGTCTGCTTGGGCTGGAGTCATGGATCTGGGGAAAGAGAGAAAGGGCTTGGGATTCCTGGAACTGTTGCTTTTAGGAGGGGACAGATCAGACTTCACAAAACCATTTACTGGTTAGATTTTCTTTTGCTTTCAATGCAAACAAATTTGTGCCCAGATGATGAATTATTAAATTGCTTTGAACGCACAAATTTGTGCTTTGAGACGTCCTCATGAAACAGATGCGCCTTATTTCCGTGGAGCTGTACGGACCCCAGAGAGCGAATAAGTGCGATACAGGGCATAAAACTTGATTCAGCGGATGAAACACCAATTCAGCTGCAGGCAGAGAGGCCGACCGGTACCGTCCTCCCACACCTCCCGCCTCCAGACCCCCCCCAAACCCAGCTATTATTCTCCAAAGCAAACGCAAGGACAGCTGAGACCACTCAGCAGCAATTCCTACTGGGACAGACCAGATGAATGAGACATTTTCCGGGAACAGATGGTACCCTGTCCGCAGGAGGGGCAACGCAAAGCAACTTTGCTTAACAGAAACATCCTGATAATGGAGGTTATTAGCAACGTTATTGAAACGCCCTTGTTAATAAGTTTCTGGTGTACGAGGTACACGTAACAGCTCTGCTGGGAGAGTATTCGGCTGCACGCATTGCCTTTTGTTCCCTGCTTTGACGTCTCTCTTACCGAGAGCTCGGGTACATTTTGTGGGCAATGTAAACAGAGGTTTTAGTGGTGGGAGATAGGGCAGACAAAGGCGATTGTCATGACAGTCCTCTAGGAAAGAGTCAGGAGCAGTCGCCAGCTCCGACACGTGCCTTGCACTTTGCAAATAAAGCGGTAAGAGACTGAGCATGGCTTAGCAGAGAAGTTTTCCCCCTGAAAACCCTCTGACAGAGATTCACAGAATATGGACCAGTAATTAAATGGGGACATATTGCTTCCTCCCTCCCGCACGCACGACTAGATTAAATATAACTACATCCTCTATCTTGAAGTAGCCCTCTAATGAAGCCATGAATAATTCAACGATGTGATCTACCACTTCTAGCACAGCTAACGGCCTTTGACTTCAAGTCATGAAGCTCGTCAGTGGCCCCGTACTTATTTTCCCTCATTTCCTCTACTCTCAGTGCAAATGGAGGGGAATCCATTTAAGGTATTGATTTGCGGGGTTGAGCGAGGTGTTAATTGTGGCTTTGGTCACAGCCGGGGGCACACGTCCACCCTTCCCTACCGCACTCAGGTTATTAGTTCCCGTCTGCCTGTGAGAAGGTCTCGTCTTCGCCCTGTTCTCATTATTAGTGCATCAGCCAGCAGCTTTTCACAGGTCAAGGGGCTGCTGGTTGAAGGTCTCAGCAGCACGGAGTGGTTTTAGGGGCTTTTTTTTTTCCTCTCAAAATCCAAATATGTCTCTGGGAGAGTGCAGAAGCTGCTGGCTGGCCGCTCTCCACGCGAGCACACAACTTCGCACAGCTTCTGCGATCCAAGCACTCGAGAGCATTTATGAAAATAAACTCAAAAAAAAAAAGATGAGGAAGATGTTCGGTTACTGTCACCCTTTAATCTGGTCCTTCAACCCTACCTGACCAAGACCACATCTGCCCAGGTCATGGCCGTGCTTGGAAACACAAGGACAGCCGAACTCCGGTTTATGCCTCCTGCATTATCTGGAATACTTCCACGTTATAAAGTGTTACTCATTAAACGTGGCAACAGAAAAAAAAAAAATGCTGTAGGCTACAGCATGCGCACAGAGACGGGATCTGCTCCAACCAGATTGCAATCCAAAATTTACATCAATCCCAAAGCAAATATTAAAAAAAAAAAAAAAAAGACACAAAGGGCAAGGTTAAAAGAAGCAAACTTTGTACTGCATTTTCACATGAAATAAAACCCACTTTCATGGCTATACTGTTGAAAAAGAGCATTTGTTAAAAAACAAGTGCCAGAGTTTGCACCTGCTTTCTAAAAACATAGCTGCTTCTGCACGCAGGATAGAAGAACTCCAGCTTCCAGACAGATTTTTGTTGTAACTTTAAAATATTAGATCTTTTTTAAATAGTTGATTTCCTCAGTAGCTGAAAATTCACACCTTAATGTTCAAGTTTCTGTTGCCAACATGAAAATTGGTGCAGCAGAAAACAAAAAAGCGTACAACAGAGGCGGGGAAAACACCAGAAAGCCCCATTATTTCCATTATTTCAGGCTTCTCCAGCCACTGCACCTTACCTGTACGTTTTATGAAGCTCCACAACCTTCTCTTCCAGTTCTTTCGTCTGATTTGGGGCCAATTTAAATTCAGTGATATAATCCGGGCTGTGCAGATCAGGATCGTAGTCTCCCAACTCGGACTGGACCGTGTACGAACCCAGCAGAGCCAAAGTCGCAAAGGAACAGGGCAGCCGCCCCGTCATGATGTCTTGTCTAAGCTGAAGACACAAGTAATACCTGGAGGAGGGGGACAGAAAGCAAAATAGTATTTACGGAAAGCATTGAGAAAGGTAAGAAACTTGAAGATCAAACAGAATCGCTTTTTTTTTATGCCACCGATGAATGCAACGTGATGCTTCTTTCTAATTTCTACCTGTATTTTCACTCATGGGGTAATATTCCCACGTAAACGGTGCAGAGGACAGGAGGTTGTAAGGTCACCTCCACTCTGCAAAGGGAGCAGAGGACACTTATGATCAGAAAATCTTGTTTTTAAATAAAAGTGTACTTTTCTATACAAGCACACACATGCCAGGATTAGAAATGACACACGTGGACTTCAGTGAAGAGAGGGAACAACCCACACATCCACTAAAAACAAAGAAAAAACCCTCCAAGACAGCTGATCTCCTTGCTGAAGGATGGAATAACACCCAAATATTAAAAAATGCTATTCAATCTTCCAGTCCTAGTAGCTTCCTTTGCTCAGGGAGCTCCCCGGATTCCCCAGTAATCCACCTGGTTATATCCTCCGTCAGCTGCGCGGGATCCGGTGGATAAAACTTGACATTGAAGGTAAAATCCCAGGGGCCTCCTGCAATTAATAAAGAAGAGGTGGAGAAAAATAAACACACCAGAACAGCTTCACAATAGTCAGTCGTTACAAAAAGCTGGGGATATCCAGTCTGATCCTCAAAATACAGCCAGCAGCTGATAATACTGATTTTAATACCGCTCGCTCGCACAGCTAGCTGCTGCTTAAGCAGATGGTTTAAGACATGATTTAATTTTCAGGTGCTAAGATACAAGCAGGAGAAAACAAAGCAAGGCAGGCAAATACACGTGAATAAACCACATCTCGGGGNGGCTAAATAACTCACGTATTTTTTCATTGATTGAAAAGAATCTCTAGGAAGAGAGGTCAGGGGTGTGCTATAAGTTAATGAATTAGTATTGTTTCATCACTCGACCCAATTTTCAACTTTCTTGTAAGGAGCAGATGTGCTAATTCACTCAGCAGCCTAATGCACTGCGGTCGGGGGGTCAGACCACAGTTTAAATACGAGCATCAATCTTTGGAAGAAATCAGCAAGCAAGGAAGAGCTTCGCAAGTCCAGACTTAAATGCTTTAATAGAGCTTGTTGCAAACCTTGTACAGCACCGTTACAGGCACTCCCTGGAGTGAGAATCCACATAACCACACCTAGAATTGGCATTATTTGTGGTACGGACAGTCGAGGTGACACAGCTGAAGGGGTTACTCTCTTTTTCTTGAAAATAATCACATTTACCCGCAGAAAAGAGTCCTGACTGACCCATTAAGCACTCTAAGTAATTGTCGTAGTAGGTTAGCACTAGTTCTAAATAATATTCATTTCAGAAAGAGAAGATACCCTTGCGCTTAACTTGCTCAGAGATTTATCGCAATCTCAAACAGGGAGGAGGGGGGGACGTAGCGTTCAGGGATTTACTTCTTATGCAACGCCGTAACTGGGATTAAAGACAAGGCATGTTGTTTCCATTATACACAGTTCAAACCAAGTTATTCCAAGAAGATATTGTAGGTAGCAGAGGTTACCTAAACCAACATACACTGCTGCACGCCTATCCCTATGTACATTCAACATATATTCAGGTAAACTCAAATAATTTGCTATTTAACCCATCTCGGGGGATCAGATTCCATAGCAGGTCGCTCATTATACTTAAGAGCTGAATTTTATCCCTGCGGTATGGCACGAGCTGCTCGTGCCCTTTACACACCTCCTGCTATCGATTCAAAGAGAAGCTGATAAAGGCGGGAGCTTTTCCCACTCCGCAGCCCTGCTGCATTTCCCCCCTAATCTGTACTTAATGCCACACTTTGTCCCGTGCCCCCCGCTAAAATCATACGTAAAACAGTATTTTACTGTCGTAAAACAGTATTTTACTTTCAAAGCAGTCAGACTTGCTCCTGAGAGAAAACAAAAGCATCTAAAATTTATTTGACACTGCCCTCATCTTGAACTAACTCAGCGCTAGCAGACCTTAAAATACAACTTTGGAAACCATCTGGCATTTGCCCTGATACTACTCGAGCCATTTATCATTTCAGTACCCCTATTCGGATGCCGAAACAGCCTCAGAGTCCGTAAAACCTTACTACAGCGTACAATTTTACTCAAGCTCTCCCAATCTCCTTTGAGATTTAAATCCCATCCTCCAACAGGGAGCAGATCTCCTTTCAGCATTGCACGGTAGCAAGGATAGCGTGGGTTTGCGTAGGGCGAACACACCCCAAGCTACGTTTTCCCAAGGAAATGACTTTTTTTTTTTTTTTCCCTGAATCCTGAGCATCGCTAAGCACTTAAGAAGAACAGAAAGGATGCGCAGACTGCTTGAACTTGTGCTGATTCCCTGCCAGACACCCTCACTTGAACTCTCACCCATCCTTGGGCCCCTCGGATCGCCTGCCAAAGCCACGCTTAGTTAGGGAAGGGGGGAGAAACCACACACCCCCACACGATAAAGTCAAACTACTTACCGTGAACCTGTTTTTTAATTTCTTTGGCAGGATCCAGCCACGTCTGTAAGAGGATAAAAACATTCACAGTTTAACAGACGTTCCAGAAACACCAGAGAAAACTGAAAATCGCTAAAAATACGGCAAAAAGACAACATTTGACACGAATGCAGCCATGGAAACTGGAGAGACAGTGCATTTTTCCAAAACTTTTACTCCAGTCTGCAGTCTCAGGGGGTGCATTTCCAACCCTTCACCTACCAGCTACTCGTGGGGAAGGCACAAGGAAGAGGAGGGGAAAAAGCAGCAGCACATCAGGGCTGCCGGCACATCGCAGCAGGTACGGCCACAGCCACATCCAGCTAAGAGGGGCACTTGTGCAACACCTTTTTTTTTTTTTTTTTTCCCCTCCAGAACCTTTAAAAATAGGCAAAAAGGATGTTTGCGTTCATTTTAGGCACCCTGTCTCCGTACTTGCCCTACTCAGAACAAAGATCACCAATACTTTCTATTATTAGCTATGGTTTTTAAATGACCTAGTCACTGAAATACAAGTGAAAACATCCAATTGCTGGGGAAGGATGGAATATTTTACAGGAGCGTGACACAAACTTCATCTCTTAAGTATGACTCAAGTTTCTAGTAATTATGTCAGCTACAAATTTAGAAATATATCCTTTTTTTCCCCCCTCCTCTGTAATTTGGGGGTTTGTGGGATGCTGGTGCAACATAAGCCTCAAGAAACAACTTCTGCTTTTGCCAGCATGGTCTGAGCAACTCCCGGCATGTCAAGTCCGAGCCTTTCCCTTTGCAGAAGTCAGGGTCTGCCCCGCTGAAGGGGACGGCGCGGTGCAAGCAGCCCTCCTGGAGAGGCTACATTCAACCACCTTCTTCATTTCCATGAGCTCCGAGCAGGATTTGGACATCCAGGTCTCCCGAGGTGAAAGAATTAACCCACTGAATCCCCCAAGCTAATCTGTCCTAACCAGAAGGACACGTAACTTCATGGCAGGGAGACAGCAATACTTAATTTAACCTTATCTTTTTATACGCTTGCCCTTCTAACCTATAAAACTGGGGATACGAAATCCAGTTGAAAGGACACCACTTGCTGTTGTCTTAAGGTCACTGATTTAAGCAGAGCATCGTTACGTCCACGCTGGTGCCACACGAGTGCAGCCAAGCCTGGGGTGCAGTCACGCATCCTCGGCTCTCGCCCTGCCTGATCCAGCAGACGATGACGGGAACAGCAATTAACGGCACTTTTATCCACCTTTGTGTCATGAATCAATGGGAAACAATCCGCCCTTTCAGAGCAGCAGGAGCACCAAGCTCCTTCGGTGCTGACCAGCTGCTCCATCCACTGTCACCATCTCCCGTTCCCACCGTCACCATCTCCTGTTCCCACGTCGGAAAATGCCCGTCCCCAGGAAGGTTTATTCCCTAAATATCGAGGTGGAAAATCCCACGTACAACCCTTCCCTGTCCAGGAATACGCACACCTCTGCCTGCTCCGCACAGCTCTGCGGGTGAGGTGCAGATGCTCATCCGCTGGTTTCTATTCAGATTATTTCTACTTGTGAATCAGTAACTCAGTGTCAGATCTTGATTGAAGTTACAGCAAGAGACAGATGGAGCTTCAGATTTCAAAGTTCAATGAAACATAACCAGAAAGATTCCCAAAAACACCCCAAAAATGGTGTTTCCCCCCCATCAGAGCAAACCAGGCTTCTACCAAGCAGCTTAGCACTGGAACTAAACCCATGCACGTCGGCTTCACCTTCCTCAGCTCCCAGCTCTGGGACAAAAATCTGACAAAACTGTGTCTGTTTTCAGTCCCTAATGGTTGAAAAGCAGCACAGGAAAGACGTGCACGCTTTTGCTTTCGGAAGAATCAATGCCAGCACACCTGGACGTGAGAAGAGCCAGGGATCCAGGAGAACCAGATCCAGCACAAGCGTGAGAAGTTGAGCTGCTCCAGTTAAACTCTTTTTGCTCTTAATGGGATCTAAAAGCACACCTATCCCTCCCTCTGCAAGCACAACCACCTCGTAGAGTAAAAAAATCCAGGCTACGTACATGGAAGCAAATGTCACGTACAAGAAAACAGCAAGACACCAGAGACAGCAAAACAAACCCACGAGAGAGCTCTGTCTCCTGGCAAACACGGGCTCCGAGACGGGCAAGTTCCCCTGCAGCCCTTCAGGTTCATCTTCTCCAGCCTGAGAGTAGCTAACCTCTTCTTAAAATGACAACAAACAAACAAACCCGCTGCTTTTCCAGAGTGAGAAAAGCCTCATCTTCCCCTAACTTCTTGAGCCAGAGCTTTACAAATTAATGGCATCATCTTGCAGTAAACTAATATAATGAATTTTCTCCAGGTGAAGATCCAAGTTCATGCAGCTTTTTTTATGAAAATCCACACTCCTGCGAGTCACTTATTCACAGTTTCTGCCTCTGGGATGACTCTCTTAGTTCTTTGGGGAGAGACACCAAAAGAAGAGATTACGCACCACGCAATAGCGGCTACTTACCCTGGAGGTTGGCGTGTCCCATATGGCCAAACCAAAATAGTCTTCTTCCAGGAGATTGAGGTGGTCGCAGACTTTTTTAAGTAGATCCTGCCCCTTGGCGTGTTTCTGCAAATAGCAAAAGAAATTCTGTAGGATGGGCTGGTTTTTGCATGCCCTTCTTCATGGGAGAGGGAAGAAAGGGAACGTAGTCAAACCACACTGCCAAGAAGGGAAAAAAAAAAAAAA
>VXBL01006194.1:133831-163850 GCA_013400195.1 Aramus guarauna
TACGAAAGAGCATCAGGTGTAAAAATTGAAAACGGAGAGGCGATGGGAACTGCAGTGGGTCTCTGCTACCACCGGCTCCGTGTCCGAAGTCCCCCAAAGCTGAGCTTCTCAAGGCACCCCAGTAAACACCCAGCACTTGTACGGGTTTTCCCTCCCCATCTACTGCACTGGTACTTCCCAGCTCCAGGCTGTCAGGCAACCAGGCACCGATCAGAAGATGATCAATGTGGGGTACGAAACTGCCGCTACAACCCGCTGCTGCGGTCCCCCATTTGGGGGGCAACCTGACTTATTAGGTTCGCAAAAGAAACAGCGGCTCAGAACCAAAGTCCGTCATTTCCGCAGCCTTTTCATCAACCCGACCTGCTGATGAAACCCAGATTCTCTGGTTTTGCCTTGTGCACCGAAAGCTGCTTAGCACACAACTTCTTGCCTCCAGAAACACGCTTGGAGCATTCCTATCTCCTCTTTTTTTTTTTTTCTTTTTTTCTCCCCCAAATCCTGCAGAAGTAAACTGGCCTGAGGACCAGATACCCTTTTAGTTCAAAAGCATGAAGGAAAACGTCCCTGAGGCACAAAACTATGGTAACCACCAGCAGCTAATTCTATTGGAGGCTTTGCTGGAAAGCAAGCGCAGTTCCAGTGACGCAAAATAAGCTTTACTAATGCATCGCTTGTGCCCGCATCTCTCCTTTTAGTCATATTTGCACAGCAACTGATCCAAGGCCAGAGCCTTGTTTTACTCCAGTCCTTCAGCTGTAAGGTCATTAGCGCATACGTTGTGAATCTATAGGTAGCGTAGCGCAGGTGTCCGCCTGGGATTTCTCAAGGAATTGGCACATAAAGACATATAAGAATTAAAAAACCTTCCGTAGCTCCCAGTGTGAAAGGATGTCTGAAAGCACTTATTCTTCTCGGATAAAGGAATTTGGGCTGGGCTTTGCCAACGAATTTTGCAATTCATTCTCAAGTCTTAATTGCTAGAGTAGGATTACACTGGCGTTAAAGCCAAGGGTACTTGTCAAGTCAAGAGGGTCCCCTCCTGATCCCCCCCGCAGTGCCCACCGCGACGCTCTGGACCTACAGAAAGAGACTTGTAACATCCTGCTCAACTCAGGACCACCCACACCACCACCAGCTCTCCAACCACCAGTGTCCGTGCAGCCTGATGCTATTTGAAGGCATCGCTGCAGCAAACTCAACATACAACGCCACGGGGAGCTGTCACCAGTATTTCGGGGTACGGTTTCCTTTTGGGGGCTGCACAGAAGATGCCCAGCAAAGGGGAAGGTGAGTGGGGGGGTGGTGATGCTCCGGGCTGATCCCGGGCAGTAGCAGCAGTGACGTCGTTCCACAAACAGCCGGCGCTGACCTACTTGTCCAGGATCACCCAAGGTAACGGCTTTCACAAGGAGCCCTGTGCCCAGATACCCTCTCCTGGCCCATTTAGCCAGCGGGACTGGGGAAAAACAAGCTGATGGAAGTACGCTCGAATGGTAAGTACCGGATTATTAATATTCCCGACAAGTACTTCAATACTGAAATGGGGATTTCTGCTAGCTTTTTATTGCCCTGACAGCAAGACAGGCCTGTGAGTGAATGCAGAAAATAAAGCAGAAGAAAAGCTCTCAGATGAAGGGGTTTGCAGTGCTGTAAGTCAACGTAGTAATTTTAAATTGTTTACTGCAAATACATTCAACTGCAGGCTACACACAGCATGGTTTTCCTTACATCCAAGCTCCAGGAGTTATGTTAGCCAGCAACCTGATAGGTGAAGGTACCTTGGGTGAACAAAAAAAGCACGAATCAACTTGACAACCCATTTTATTCAAACGAAAGGGGCAGAAGATAATTTAGACAACCCCAACTTAACACAAAAACCTAAACGCTAACCTGCAAAACAAATGAGAGAGAAGATGAACAGCAAGTGAGATGAGTTGTTGTTTTTTTAAGCTCCTCACCTTTAGGTAAGGCACCCTGGAAATTGTAGAACAATAATAAAAAAATTTTAAGAAGATTCCTAGGCACCCAAAGATTTTTACAACACACTGAAGCTGTTACAGCTTACAGCAAGATTGTTCTGCAGTAAAGCTTGTCATCTAATTCACTGGCATCAAATTAGATCCCTATTCAATACCGTTTGTAGTGATTTTTCAAGGGGAGGAGAAGGGAGAGGGTAAAGAGGAGAAGCACAAACAAACCCTGGAAATACTTACATCCACGGCACACTCAAAAACGGTGTCATCCAGCAAGACAACTTTGCAGTACATGTTTCTGTGTCTTTTTACTGCTTTCTGGGCAGCTTTCAAATCCTTCTCTGCTTTGGTCTCTGGGGTGTCTTGTTTCGGCTCTGGCTTGGCACACTCTTCCTTGGCTTCCCCTCCTTCCTTGCCCCCGAGGTCTCTGCTGTCCGGCTCCTGGTCGTCCCTCCTCTCCTCCTGCGCAGGCTGAAACCCCCACATCACCCCGGTTGCAATTTAGACATATCAAGCAAAAAAAAAAAAAAAAAATCACATAAAACAAGCATTGTATAGATGCACTGTAGGGCTGGGATCTCACTCCAAAATTAATTGTCTGAGCTAAATGTGTAACCCGGGACGTGGAGCGGCAGCTTGGGAGAAGGTGATGATGTTAATTTTTCAAGCCCTTCAAGTAATTTTCAGGTCTTCATTTAATAAAGGATGTATTAAAAAAGGGGAAAAGGGCCGATGAGAGAAATCAGAGCAGATTATATCATGCAAATCTTCACGGTTTTAATGACAGCCCCTTTTGGACTGGTAAGTTTTTCCCTTCCTAGGTCAGACACCCAGCGCACCCACTGCCTGTGCCCCCGCTGCCACCCTGGGCGACGGGCTTTGCTCCAGGGCGCCGGCAGCAGCGGCACGAAGAGGGGGGTCAGCGCTGAGATTTCACGGCCGTCCGAGCCCACCGAGCAGCTCTCTGCCACCAAAAGAGGGAAGGCAGCCTTCACACCACTCTCCCTCTGCCTGCTGAAGCACTTTGCGAGCCAGTTTAATTCACTAAAACAGCAGAAAGATACAATTTGGGGACAGGAGGAGGAAGGAAGCTGCATTTTTTTTTTTTTTTTGCTGCCATTTCAGCAGGTTAAACAAGTTCACGGCAGCCTCTGACAAGTGCTGGAAGTGGCTCGATGCAGCAGGAGCACACGGCCGCCGCAGAGGAAGAGCAAAACCCTGTCTTTTCAGCCCATCGCATCTCATGAAATCACGCTCAGCCACAACTGCACGGAGGTATTTAAAAACTAAATAATGTCCACAAGCTGCTGACTTCTGTTCCAACAGGGCCAGGACAATCGGGAGCAGGGAATCAGTCAAAGCTCGTAATGCCCGTCCGTCAGCATTTATCAAACAGGCAGCACCTCGCAAATGCTTTCACAGCAGAAATATCTGCCGAGTGTCACAGTTCAAAAAGCCACTGACGTTGATCTAAAATAAGAGCAAAAAAAAAAAAAAAAAAAAAAGGCGCAAATGCTTCGTCTGAAATGAACAGCCCACGGTGAAGGAAGGCTGTGGGTGCACACTCACATGCACTCAGGAGCAGCAAAAGTGGCAAAGTTAAATAGAGAAAGAAATCATGCGTTTCCTCTTGAAGACAGAATTTCTGGGCTAAAATTGCAGGAAAATTTCCAGCTCTTCCCCATTCTGCTAATCCCAACCCTCAGAGGTACAAAACATAAGCAGGGATCATCCGATGGTTTTCACAGGCTCAGAAATTTGGGAAAAGAAAGAAAAAGGTGTTACCTACTACCTTCTCTACAACTTTCTAATTTTAAGGAGGTGGATTTACAATTACTGCCTACAGCTGGCAATGCGCTAAGTTGTAAAGTATTGCTCCAAAAGTCCAAAGTTTGCAGATGCGTAACACCTCACTGGAACCCCTTGAAAACTTAGGGCAGTGGGGTAAGGTACCCAGATTTCACCACGAACATGCTACAACTTCAGCAATACACACAGGTTGGTCGGGTTGTAGGAAATCCCCGTCTCAGGAGAAGGGAGAAGGGGCACCCGCCTTTCGCTAACTCCGCAGCCGCGCTCCTAACAGCGGAGCTGCAATTACCCAAGGAGTAGGAGAGGGCACCCGATATCCCAAAGCAATAACCTGATGCAGCTTTGGGAATGTCTCTGCCTCAGTTTCTACCATGCTTTAAAAACTTTTTACATTTTGCACAACAAATGACCCTGGGCTGCAAAGAGTAGACATCAGACGGCTACCAGAAGCAGGGCTCAGCCGACGTGCTGCACAGAAATCCCTGTCTACATGATGCATAAGCAGAAAATATTTGTATTTGGCAGGCTCAGCACCAGCCTGGACAGAACAGATGACCAAGTCCCAAAATGCCATGCTTGCGCTCCTTGAAGTTGAAGAAACTCTTTCCCCAATTCACGTCCTCTTGCAATCTCCCCCTCACGCCACTGACCTGCCTTTTATTCTGCACACACCAAGGACATCGCGACGAGCAACCGCTCTGTCGTGAATTATGAATTTGAACCCTAGGTCTGATGTGACTTCCTATGCCTCAACAGAGTAAAGAGTCAGCACGGGGCATTTTCAGTTATGCTGTGAAGCGCGAGCACAATTTCAGGAGCAGGAACTTTGCAGAATAGCCTGATACAGGGGTGCAAGAGTGGGAAGGACGCAACGCAATACAGGCAGCTGACAAGACCCTTTTTAGCATCTCATGAGTTTTTGTGATCAAGCTTACCATCCTAGGATACAAAGTTTTTATAGTTTTGGCTGAAAAGACACATTTTCAAGGACAGAAGGGAGCATGCCACATGGAGCAGAGTGTTTTACCTGTGTTTCCGCACTGCTTAAGGAATGGAGATCTAGCGATGGATCGGTTTTGAGCTCAGGCTCAGGAGCTGCAATTGGGGCTTTCACCAGGATGTCTTCATCAGGGCTGGCTCCTAATCCTGGGTCTTTCTGGTCACCTCCCGCCTCTTTAGGGGCATCAGTGTCTTTGTCCTCTTCGGACACCTGAGACTTGGGCCTTCTGAGAAAGGATGGGAACAGGCGGGAGAGACCCCGGCCCTCGGAGGTGCGGCGCTCCTTCTTGCTCTGCTCCTCGTGCGTGGGCGTATCACCGTTGGAGGTCTTCTGCTTCTGCCCCACTGCAGGTTGTCCCTCCGACGTCTGCTGAGCCCCTTCCTCTAGGGAAGCCTCTTGCTTTTGTTTTTCAGCAGCTCCTTCCTCCTCTTTGGCTTGCTGCTGTTCCGAATTGTCGGTGTCCGCCGCTAGACTCTTCTCTGTTGTCATGATGATGCTGTAAGAGAGGTGGAAAAGGTCTCAGTCATGAGCTTTCCAACATTTCAGTCTGCATTAAGCCATTTCGACCAAGCCACAAGCACAGACATATGCATTCCCCAGTCACACCACCTTGTCCTGCCGACTCCAGCCTACATTAAGAGCAAACCAATCCTTCATTTTGCTAAGGTTTGCTTTGACAGAAGCGTCTCTACCGACATTTACCCATGCAACTTCCACCATTTGGATGGTGCTGACTCCAACCTGCTAAATGCTCTGGCACCAGGTCTGCAGCCTGACAAGAGCAAATGATTAAAAAATGGAAATAAGATTAGGGGAAGGGAAGGACACAGCAGAGGGTCTTGCTCCACAGGACTGTCCAGAGGTCCTCTCTTCCTCCCAGTCCCTGTTCCCCTCTGGCAGCACTGGCTGTGGGAGCAAAGCAGACGAGGACACGCACATGACCAGGCAACCTTCCTCCTACCACTCCATGCCAAAACCCCAGACGGCCTGCGACGGCTTGCAGCGTTACAGCATCCTTCACCACCACTGCAACGGGAAGGAGAAATCCGCTGCTTGAGAGAAAACTCTTACAGCCCACGAGAGTCAAAAATTGCATGGCCACAAATTCTAACAGCTGGTCACTTCTAAATGTCCCTCAAAGAGGCCACAGATCCTCACCACGAACTAAAAAGGGAGATATCTGAACAAGATGAACCACACTGCTGCTCGGCTGGGGACGCTACTCATCAGGGTTGATCAACAATGTTGATCTCAGAGGAGCCAAGCAGGCTTCGGAGTTCACGAGATCTTTGCATTGGAGAAACGTAAAATGAGAAAGCTTCCAAACAACCTCCACAACGGAGAGCAGATTTCTTCAGAGCCGGGGCTATTAAGCTGATGCAATGTTTATTTCAACTTTAGCCTGGGCTGTTGACACAAAAAGATGGAAATCACATGAGAAGAATATCTATTTAAGGTATAAAGAGGACCCAAAATAATCATGCTTTAGAGAGGATAGAACTAATCTTTGCGCGTTGCATCACATGTATCTGCAGCAATAAATTGCCACTGCTTACACAGAGCAAACAGCACATAATCCAATATGCTTTCCAATCTCCCCAGCCCAAGCCTCGGCATACAAACATTTGCGCAAAATACATACTTAAAATTAAGAAACATTTCAAGATGTCACCCTCCTACATATTATTGCATTCAACAATTTTAATTTGACTCATCCCGATTGCCAAAATAACCAGGGTGCTTGAAAGAGAAAAGCCCTCCTAGCTTTCCAAAATACTCTTCCCTCGCCTTTAATGGAAAAGCTGAATATTATTCCTAATGCTGGGGTTAAATCAAAGCAGCATTAGAGACCTTCACTGAATTTCTTTCTCCAGCAACGCAAATTTTCTGAGTTTACGAGGTTTGTATTGGGTTTTGCTTGCTGCTTTTTTTTTTTTTTTTTTTTTTCAACGAAGGTTTTTGGAAAAGAANCTTCAAGGAAGGCTTTTGGAAAAGCAAGTACGGTAACCCCCAGGATCCACGCTCCCACCGGAGTGATTCAGAGCTGCGTCAGATTTGGGACAGGTTCTCTGAACTCTTTGAAAACTCTTTGCTTGGACAAGCTCCCCCAGCCAGCTTTGGGGATGAGCTGCAGGGCCCATTTTAGCCCGGTCTCCTGCAGAAACCAGGCTGAGGGCCTCACGCCCTGCACACCATCTCCCCTCGGGGAGCTGCTCTGGGTGTCTCCAAACCCAACCCAGCTGCTCTGGGTGTCTCCAAACCCAACGGGGAGGTGGAGACCACCAAACCAGCAGCTTTCCACCCGCACTGAGAGAACGGGCAGCCACACAGACAGCCTGCACGGGCAGCCTCAGGCACACCAGGGACATCGCAAGCTGCTGCCGAAACCTAGATGTGGCATGGCCCCGAGCTAGATGGAGATGCAGATGTGCAGAAAACCGCACCGCATCGGTTCTCCTCCTCCAGCGCTTTGCACGGGAGAAGACAGGACAGCTTGGCATAGCCCAGCCAAGGCAGCGAGAGCACCCAAAGGTAATTCTCCAAAACGCTGCTGAGCTGGGTGCTGTGTCACCTCATTTCCCCAGCAGTCTTGCAGGAGTTTGTCTCTGCAAGGTTGTCACAGAACAGGCTGCATGATAAAGGTGTAAAATCCAAGTGAAATGAAAGGCTCCCCTGGATTCACGCAGCACCCAGCTGGCTCCCACCACCACCCTCAAGGAAAGGGCAGCTTTGTGCCTGCTGCTCACTTGGGGCGGGGGGGAACAAAAAGAAATCCACAGTGCTGAAGTTCCTTCTCCCCTAAACCAGAAACATCTGCAGTTCAGTTCAGGAGAGGTTTTGAAGGGGCTGCGATGGGCTTACAGATGGCAGCACGCGGGTGACTTGACCCCGCAGCTCTTATTGCTGGTTCTGTTCCTCCCGTGGTCCCTCGCTGGGGATGCTGCTGGCCCCGTCAGCAACACACGGCTCCATCTGCAGAGCCACCCCAGCCGCCACGTAGCCAACTCACGCTCTCCACAGCTCTCCAAAACCTCCTAGAGATGCTATAAGGTGGTGCAGGAGGCAACAAGCTACATTCAGCCAAAGGCACATCACCCCAAGCCCATGATGCAGGACAGACTCGCCACCGGCAAAGCTCCCGATGCTCCAGCACACGCAGAGGGGGATGGACGCGTTGCAAGACTGTCCCACCATGAAAACACGATGATAGTGAGCTGCCTTTTACGCCAGCTGCCGAAGCAGCCTGCTTTGTAGTTGCTTCCCACTGTGTTTGTTTTGAATAAATACATTTGTAAGAATCATTATCAAAACACACACTGGATGCACGTTGTTCTCTTAAAAAGAAAAAGGGAGAACCAAAGCTCTTGCAATCCCAAGTGCAGAGACGGCACAAAGAACAGCTCTTATCAGTCACAGTAAACAAGGACAGTCCACAAACAAACATTTCCTCTGGAGATAGTCTTCTCTCCTTAAATATCAACAATTCTGGAACAAGAAATGTTTACTTGTTTGGATTTCAAAGCTGCAGTCACAGACCTTTCCTGGCGTGGGAAGGTGGGTATCGCTGGCGATAAGCAAACGTCTCTGCGTCTTTCCTCCGTCCCGCGGGAACCACCTCACAGCTCGGCCAGATCCCCTCGGCAGGGCTGGGGACGCGGAGATGGGCACGTGTGACCCGTTCCCAGTAACCATTCCCAGGGGCAGGCAGCACCAGTAACTCACTGGGTGCAGGCAAACATCTTGCTGCAAGACCTGAGCAGCTCACGGCTGATTCCCTCCCTTTGAAGTTTTATGTTCAGAAACGGTTTCCTAAGCTCTCAACCAAAAGCAAAGAGATTTGTAAGCAAGAAGCATACCCGAGAGGCCGTTTTTTTTAAAAAAAAAAAAGAAAGCACAGAGATATTTGCTAAGTCGTGTTTTGTTTCCAACCCAGCCCACAGCAGAACCGACACGAAGAGCGAGGGCTCTGCTGCCCTTCAACTCGTTATTTGGAGAATGCACCGCTCACAGCCAAACCACAAGCAGGTTTTGATTTAAATTACATTTTCTTCCATCATTATTCCCCAAGGCAATTCTGCAGAGCCTGCAGGTGCCTCAGGAGCTCCCTGGCCGCTGGAGGAGGATGCTCTGCTCTTGCAGGAGCACCCAAGCAGTGCTGCTCACCTCCTGCTCGGAGCTGCCATGCTTGGAAATGCCGGGTTTGGGGGTTAGTTTTTTGGTAGAGGATGAGGGTTTCCTGCCAGACAGCCTGTAAAAAGGCAGGCTCTTCACAAGACTGGAGAAGAGAAGGCGTTTAACGCTATAGAAATAAGAAAATCCCAGCAAAACTTTGATATGATCCCACATAGAGATTTCTGAGTAAAAATCTGATCAGAAAAGTGTTCCAGTATGGGTTTATACTTCAGCATTTTTACATTTAAGAACATCCCACTCCAGACAAGATGACTTTAGCAATAGGAAGCAATCTTAAGAAAAGGTCATTAAACACACCCAGAGCAGCCAGTGGGAGAAGACAAACAGGCTTCTCCCCCCCTGAGGAGACCCACACCTCAGGTCCACCTCCCCACCGACAGCAGAAGAGGACCAGGACCTCCCGGTGTCCCACGGCACTGCCGGGAACATCAGCGTTCGATGACGGAGAGGGAGCCCCGCACACCTCTTCTGAAAAGCTATCAGCCTCCCTGAGCTGCGAATGGCAAAGCAAACCACTACACGGGCACGTTATGAACCTGCTGTCCCTCCGGCCACCCAAATATCCTGCGTGTGTCCCCCCAGTCTCAGGGCTCACCCCCTATTTCTATCCCCATGGCCGTGGGGAGCCCACATCGCCACCTGCACACTCACCTTGCGCTTCTGCATCAAAATCCTTTAAACAAAACAGACTCGAGGCTTAAACGGAATAAAATGGCTCATTGCTCATCCTGTTCCTGGCATCCATGGTTTGATCCAACAGTAATTAATATCTAATGAGCAGAGGATCGCAAAACTCGCTTTCAACCCCACACCACTCCACAGGCTCTGCTCTTGCAGACATCGAAAGACAACCACGCTCCACGCCAAGCCGTTCCCCTTTCCCAGCCCGCACACGCGCACAGCAATTTCTCTAAAATACAGATTTTTAGAGTAGCTCAACAGATCCCAACGGCTCCCTGTTGAGAAAGCCTTCAAGCCTGGAGGATGCCGAATTACCGCGCCTGCACTCCCAGAAGGTTGTCATTAAGTAACGGTGCGTTAGTTCTCTGGAAATAACGATGCTGCTCATTTGGGTTGTTTCGTGACAAGTTAGAGAGGCTCAAAGAAACACTGATATTTAGATACGCGTCCATCACTGTTTCCTACCTGTGAGCATCCTCCAGTCTCTCTTGATTAGGCAGACAAATAAGCATAGTAATAGTAAAATCTAACTTATCGCTGCTTCCAAGCCTGGAAAAATTATTTATGGCGCATAACTTACTTAATTCCCAGTGTTTAAGTCCTTCAGAGAGAGAAGAAGAAGGACTGTCCACCGGGAAGGTTCATTTCTCAGAAGCAGAAACTGTTTCGCAGCGATGCCCAACGCCCGATAATGGTAATCACGCTGCTGGAACAACCTGTCTTGACCTTCCTACCCAAAAACGTGGGGCTTTGGCGAACGCTACTGCTCCAGCGAGAGCCAGAGACCACGATAAGAGAGAAATTTCTGCTAAAAATAGGCAAAAATCAAATAGTTTCAGCAACAGGGTGGGTTTTTTTTCAAAATGCCTTTCCATTTCATAATATGTGTGAAAAGCGCACAATTCACCAGGGAAACTACACATAACATTGCTCTGAAATAGATAGCAGAGGCTGAAAATTCAGGTTTTTTTCAAGACCTGGTGCACGTGCAACAAATCTGCGTCTGTGGGTGGGAGAGGAAGAAACTGCAACCACCACAAGCAGGATTTGCCCCGCGCCTCTGTTCGAGTAACGTATCCTGCACGTGACTTTTACTACAGTTGGAAAAACATAGCAGGGGACTGGTTTTGTGAGGGTTTTTTTAAACAAAGTAAGAAATTCAAATGCAATAAAACGAGCCTCTCAATAAGAAAGCCAAACAACTTTAAAATACCATAAAGCACCAGAACTTTTCAAAATTTATTTAATATATTTTATGAGAGGAATAATTAGCACTGGCATTTTATAATCACTGTTAGCATTAATGTGCGTCGTCTTTTTTGTGCCGATACTTTGGGTCCTGAACAAAAGGGATGCTCAGCTGGCAACGCTGCCTTACCCGGAGGGTAACAGGAGACTTCAGGAGCCTCATCGAATGGGGGGAAAATAACCCCCCCCCCCAACACAGATGGCACATTACAACCACACGGATTTAATTCTCACTAGACCAGCCCTCGTAATCTACTGTATGTCAGCAGCACCATGCCCCTCTTTCATCTTCTGGTATCGTACAGCTTTCCTATTTAAATGAGGGCAAAAAATAGTAGCTCACCATCTGCTGAAAGCAAATCATTTATGTCAAATTGAAGACTGGGCTTATAAAATGACCTGACTAAATGGAGCAGTAAGTGCATTACAACCGAAGAGAGACGGGAACTCCTCCCATGTATCCTCAGAAATCCTCCTGGATGCTGCAGAATTCCTTACGCAGGAATTCATGGGCTTTGCTCATTGGTAAAGCACTGAAATTTAAATTAAAACATGTACTTGCCACCGGAGCCCTGGCTACAGCAATAGGTTTGGAAAGGCTGCCCGTGTGGGACCTGTTAAGAAAATTCACTTGAACTTGGACCGGTTGAGCCCAGAGCAGAGCCATGGAGAACGCACGTGCACCAGGCTGCCAGCAAAATAAAGCTGCTCACAGACATACGAGCACGAAGCTCCTCATGTTGCAAGGCAGGAGCAAACCAGTTGTTTGCTAAAAAGACTAACAAGGCCACCAGTTTAATACAAGTGGGGCTTCCTATTCTGTAGCGCAGCAGAAGTGACTCTTGGGGCTCCCTTCCCCGGCTTCAACACAGGTCAGAGCAAAAATCACAAGGTTTTGCCTCGAACGCACGGCGCCTGCCGAAGCTTTCCCTCCGCGGAAACAAGCCTCCAAACCACCCGACCGCACCAAATCCCCCGCGAAGGAAACTGCGAGCTCAGCCTGGCAGGCGGCAGTCGCGCCGAAATCCTCCTTTGCAGAAGGAGCCAGTATCTGCCCGACCTCGCGGAGGAAGGGAGGGATCCCCGGCACCCATCCCCACCCTGCGGGCAGCTCCGGCACCTGCGCTTTGCAGATAGCGTCCCTGGGGACGGCTCCGTCCACCAGCCTTCTGCAGAGGCAGGGAGCGCGGGCAGCCCAGCACGCCTAAAATGAGGCAGGCACCAAAAATCTGTGCAAATAAAAGCAGCTGGAACGGCGCAGCCCGCACGCTCACGAGAGCACCGCGAGCGGCGTTTTGTCACTAAGCGAGCAAAGCCAAGGGCGTGCAAGCTTCGTCCCACGGGTCACTCCATCACGACAGCTCCCGGCTTCACGCTGAAGGAATACGTTGGGTGGCTGTGACAGCAAAAGAGAGATGGTAACGCCAGCGCTGCACGTGACAACAGCCTCCTTCCTCCAGCAGCACCACCGCTTTCTAAAGCAACAGTTAAATAGAAATAAGCAATAGATCTCAATCAACTGAATAGGAGGATTTTTTTCCCTGCATTATTCATAAGGGTGGGTTTTTTCCCCTGCCTGAACACAGATGTGTTTACTCACACTGTGCCTCATTTACACTCAAGGTTTAACATAACAGGGCTCATTTTCCTTCCTTCGAGTTTTTTTCAAGCACAGGGGTAAAGCGCTTTTCGCTTTTGTCGTTCTTCCCTTTGGCTGTTTCCAAACCAAAGCTATAATTAGAACCCAAGAGGGACCCGCACGTTCCTTTGATAAAGAGCTGCCTGTTAGATCAACGCCGCCCGTGCACACGCTCACGCAGGCACCTGCCAAGTACGTACCGCCGCAGCACCGACAGCCAGAAGGATGTTTGATGCTAAAAGCTCTTAACAGGCTTCATCGCCTGCTGCCGCTCTGCCGCGGGTGCCGACGGCTCCGGCTCAACACGCGCGGGCTGTTCCTCCGCTGCGTGCTGGGGACATCGCGCTTAACCGCTTGATTCGTAGTTATACGGCTGCAATGCAATTTGCATTCATCTGAGTGCCTCAAATACATCCGCCACACCCTGGGAAAACGCCCAAAATTCATTAAAAATAACCTATCGCGCCACTTTGTTTTTTTTTTTTACAGTATTAGCTGCACAATAAACAGATGACATTTAAAGGAAGAGAACCGCTTATGAGAAGGGCTGGTATGCCCTTAGTCACGCGAGGCTCGCCCTCCGCCAAGCCCAGGTAAAAGCCACCTGAAAGAATTCTCATCCCAGGCTTTAAGCTGGGCTTACTGTTTCAGGATTGCCACTGAATATGAAGGATACTTAAACAAGGTAGCACCTACGCTACCCTGAGATGATTTCAAGACCTTTTCTCCTGTAAATCAGCCATGGCTTCTCCTCCTGACACCAACACTCCAAAAACACTCAACGCGAAGGAGACGCGTTCTCCCCGACGAGCCCGCGGTGGATGCCCCTGGACATGCCGTCTACCCCAGCGCTCCGAGGCTCTGCCCAGAGGCAGCAGCAAGGACATTTCCTTGCTGTTTTAGCACGTTGGTACCGGCTGCAAAGCTGAGTTTATTTACGCAGTTTGCTCTAGCGTGCTCACTGCAAATACCGAGCAACAAGCAGTGAAGATGGGGGCTGCAAGGGGCCAATTACCTTTACGGTAATTAGCAGCAAGCCCTGAACACTGCGCTTGTTTAACGACGCCCGCCTAGGAGCAATGGAAGGTACTGTACTGGCCAGCTGCAGATTATCCTACTAAATTCATCAGTTCTCAGTTTTCTTGACAGAACAGCCAAGCCCCAGTGGCTTACACCTGCAGAGCAGCGCAGGGGATGGAGAAGCTGGAGACCTCCTCAGCATCCATCCACCTGGAAGGACCCAGCCCCACCACGGCCGCTGGCTCTGCAGACACGGCCGGGGCGGCTGCAAAGACTTCGGCAAGGCCAGGATGAATGAGTCAGCTAGCAGGGAGGTTCGTAAAGCCGAGTTTCACTGGGTGGGTACATACCACCGCAGGTATCGTCCTCACAGCAGCAGCAGCCTGCGCTTGCTCCCGAACAAGGGGAAGACTTTGTTTCAGGAAGCTGCCGCCCTTTGGCATTTTCCTCGTTCTGAGTCTTCTCCTTGTCAGCATCACACACACAGCAACACCAGGACAGGGAAGGAGAAGTCTGTGCCCACCACAAACCTTGAGCTGTATACTCCCGCTATCGCAGAAAGGACCCAACCTTTAACCATCTGAAAACTCGCATGACCACGCAGCTTAGCTTTAGAAACCACTAAGAGCTAAATAAAGTCCCCTAACAAAACCAGAAGAACCAGAAGCACAAGCCCTCTCTCAGCTGGCTGCAGCTGCCCAAGGCACAGAGCAATGGGGACTGCAAACTGGGGTGCAGACCCTCGGCCAGCTGCTGACCTCGTCTCAAGACTAGGAACAGCAAAGCGTCTTCTGGTGGCACCATTCGCAGAAGGCAGGTGGGGAGACACCTGCTCCAGAAAGCTCCTCTTTTTTCTTTTTTTTTTTTTTTAAATAGTGCAGGTGACGAGTTCATTCAAGCTCTGCACCCTTCCCAGAAAAGCATCCCATGGGGACGATGCCACTGCGCATCTCTGGGCTCCTGGAGATAGCAAAGACCCAGCAACCGCGTTCTCAACCAGACCTGGTCCACGGGAGATCAGCAGGCAGGCCTGCAAACCAGTCATTCGGATGTCTTCCCAAATACTGGCACCCAAGAGTCAGGTGCTGTTTGTAAAGCCTCAGGGCATTGACTCAGTTTGATTGGGACACGCTCAAGTGCCACCAGGGCCCCAGAAGGATGTTTCCCCAAAGAACGCAGCATCGCGTATTACAGCAGAGTACCGCACATCCCAGGCACGCACTCGGACACTGAACACCACCCCCACAAGGATGGTCTTCTTCTAATCTCTCCTGCTCGTGATGCTCGGTGACCCCAAAGTCACCCTTCCCCTTGGGGTGGCTTCACAAGCTGGAAAGCAAAGGAGATGGTTCCTGGAAAATCACAGCAGGCATTGCAACACCTCCCGCACAGAGGCACTCCCCCCAGCAGCCCTTCGGGGATCCGGCACCCACCTGGAGTCAAATAAGCGTCGGGAGATCATAGTGTCAGGATCGGCAGTGCTCGTCCCATGACAAACTAGTTCTCCTCTTAGCAAGGCTGGGGAGAAGCCCGCATTGAGCACAGCTTCCCAACATTTCCATTACACAACGTTCACTCTTCCAGCCCTGGCACAATACTGCCCGTTGCACGCACGCAAAGCCAACTCACGGATGCCTGGAGGTCCTGCCCTGCGTCCAGCACCTCATACGCACGTCTCGCTTCTGCTTCTACACAACAAGATCCCACAACACCGTCCCCAACAGCCAAGAGCTGGTGACCGGTACTGACATGGTGGGGAGACACCAACACACCGTGCGGTGACACGACAGCGACCGCCCCGAGGCTGCATCCCAGCACGGCTGGCAGGGGATGAAAATCCATCCATCCCCACCAGGAACAGAAACCAAAGCAGTGAAGCAACGACTAAATATCTTCTTCTGTGTGCTTTTGTAATTTGTCACTTGCACACAAACTGCAGAGCGGCCCAGTCCCGCCATCGTCCCCAGAGCTGCTCCTGTCGGTCCCCGATGTGGCTGCAGCACAACCACCCTACCCAAGACTTGGCCTCCCAGCCATTTCCACCAGTCAGTCTGTTTATTTTTTCCACCCAGCAGTGTAACCAGGCAGCTTTAGTTTTTAATCCCCTTAATTAGGGGTGTACGGCAATCTTCATTCCTTAATTACATCTATTGACACATCTGATGCAACACATTCGCAACCAACCATTTTCACTGGCGATGGCTTTGAATCAAAATTGCTGTCTTTCCCACTCCGGCTGCGCTGTGCCGCTGACGGGGGAGACGACACAACCCAGCTTTCTGGATGTTTTAGAAAGACACAATCACAGACAGCTCGGAAATGCGATTTTGATTAAATAATCGCCTGTTTCTTTGGTAGGATTTACATAGGAGGTGACTACAGCGCTGAGAAACCGCCAGCAGTCTGCTTGAAGCAACAGAACGGGATCGTAGCAATTACAAGTTTGCAGAGAAAACGTGACTATTTCAGGCAATACTCTCAATATTGACCCAGGGGATAGAGGGACGATATTTCAACGCCTAACCCGGTTATTTTAGTACATCACCTTTCGGTAGCTCGGTTCGAGGCGGACAACGGCACACTTCATTTCAGTTGCTCAGCTGTCAGGAATCCCTTTGATCCTCTGGGAGAGCAAATACCCAGCGAGCACTTTATTACCACCACTTCTGCTGCCGAACCAAAATAATTACGCTGACACCTTCTGCCTGCCCGCGGAGCCATTACAGCGTTATCCCACGGGGTGCCTGTGTTCACTCTTCCTTTGAATTACTACACCGGACTCCCATCCCAATGTACTAATAGCTCACTGCAGCTGAGCTCCAGCGTGCAGCCTGTCCCATCAGCAATAGGAAATAGTGAGCAGGATATTAAATATCAGCTGGGGGGGGGAGGGAGAGCATTGATTTAAAAAATAGGAAGGGAGATAACGTGGCATTGCGAGGTTTTTTTTCCAGTGTTGGAGACCCAAGTAAGCATCCTTGCTGGTCCCCGCAGCATCCTCTGCTCAGCTCCTGCATCAACCCTCCTGCTCACAGTTGTTGTAATCATTCGCATGGAGGAAACGCACAAAAGTTGCCGCCTTCAAACTACAGAAAGGAAAAGAAAGCTGCCTTCACATTCAGTACGTGCAAGGAGGGGGTCAGAAACACGCTTTGCACCCACACTTACAGGGGCTGTCTGCTTCTGTTTTCGGTTGCTGCCTTCCTTCCTGCACTCGACGGGTTGGTATGGGAAATGTTTGGTAGGTTTTGGTTTCACTGAACAAAAACTAGCACTGCCACGTTCCGGCAGTCCTCGAGAGGTATTTCCCACCTTTGCCATCCGGCACACCAGGACATGCTGCAGCACCTTCCTCTCCCGCCACGCTCAATTCTGCTGATCCAAACATTGCTCCACCCCGGAGTCCGTACGCTGTTCGGCGGACAAGATGCACTAGAAGGATCTCTCCCACCCTCCCGTCCGGCTGCACTAGACCTGCTCTTCCCCCACCACCCCACTGCTCCCCTCCCACCTTCTCCCCGGCTCCCCCCTTCCCCAGCCCGCTCACACCTTTCCCCCCCACAGCCCTTTCAACCTTCTCCCTTTCATTCCACATTAAACTCCACGCCAGGAGCAGCTTAACGTCCCCGAAGGCATTAAAGAGAGCCTGGGCATAAAGACGGGCGGGTGGACCACAGGCGTGGGGAAACCGGGGCATCGCTTTGAAGTCGTAAACCAGCTTTTTCTGCTCCCACCAGTGCCGATACACACCGCCAGCCACCATCCAGCTGAGAAGACAACAGCAAACAGCTCACAACTTTTTAAACATTGCAATATTTAAAAAAAAAAAATAAAATAAAAAAAGAGCCTTGCGAGACAAAATATTTCCTTTCGTAGGGATAAAGCGCATGCAGAAAAGAGAAAGCAACTGGTTTAAATATCTCCCTGTTAAAATAAATCATAGCTGAGGCTAGCGCTGCTTTCTCGATAAGCTACTGGTCCTGTGTACACAATTTAGCATCCCATTGATACTTATTTTACAAGTTAGGTCTCACAATAATCCTTACTCTATTCAAAGTGTGCGCACGTGTGTGCGAGCGCACACACCCAACAATACAGAGGCGGGATGAATAACTAGCTGCCTGTTTTTTTGGAGAAGCTTTGCTTATTTTTCCCTTTTTTCTATTTAAATCCCAGTTGTGCAATTGCCTCATGCACAGCTGAAGCCTCGCGGAGCCCAAGGCTGCTTCCTCCAGCTGAAAACTCCGCAGACTCACGGGGACTCAGCCTGGCTCAGGTATTTAGCAAGTACCGAAACCACCAGAAAAATAAGAATAAACCTTATTATCCTCAGTATTTTGGACTTGAAACCTACTGGTCTTGTCCGGCACCCAGTCCTGAAGACCGACTGGAGAGCCCCAGCTAAAATTATGCTGCGAAGGGCTGCGAGTGCCCCGGTCGCAATACCAGACAAGTGAGCTGCTCTTTTCACCGTGCTGCTGACAGCAGGAACGACACAACAATATCGCTGAAATCCACATTCATGCAGCACAAGGGAATAAAATGCCACACAAATCCTCTTTTCTGCAAGCTCTGTTGATATCATTGTTCGGGCTAAAACTGCCATAAGAAGACCCTTCAAATGACGCCAGGGTGAAAGAGTGGAGAGAGCAAAAAGCATCGGTGAGCTCACCCAGGCTCCCCGGCCAGCCGGCTCACGCCAAACCGGCTCTTTACTCCTCCAATAAATATGTTCTTAAACCCCCTCCTTTGCACTCCCTTCAGGTTCTCTTTCTATATACCCAAACTGAAGGTAAATGGTTCCCTGTTCCTCCGTAAGACAAAAATAACGAACATGCAAACAAGGGCTGATTGGGGTTCAGCTCGCCCCAAGACATGGTATAAGCTGTTAGTAGGGAAGTACGAAAAACAAGAGTGAAGCCACGTCAGCTCTAGAAAGCAGGTAGTTTTTTGCAGCCCTCACAGTACCAAGAAATGTTGGTTTAAGAGTAAAAAAGAAAGAAAAGATAAGACAGAAACGAATGTAATGAACGCCCCATCCAGGATGTCGGTGTGTGCACGCAAAACAGCCTGAGCTATTTTCAGCTCCCCAAAGTTGCAAAAACCACTCAAAAGTGAATTACAACTCCCCGTCAAGAACATTTCATTACCTTGTTCCTAAGCGAGAGAGACGCTTTAAAAAAACTTCTGCCTTACCGAGCGGTGTCCCCTCTTCAGCACCCAGGGAAGGAGGAGTGGAGCCTGCCCCTGCACGTTTCGGTTTCACTGCTCCGCTTTGAAGCACGCCTGTGTTCAGCAGGGACTTTGCTCACGGACGCTCGGGGCGCACGTCATCGCCATGCGGATTTGCCGTTTTCCCAGGCGTTTTACCTGCTGACACTATGACTGCAAGCCTGTTTGTTTTATTTAACCATGCTCCTACTCTTAAGCTACCATCCAATTACTGCTCCCAATTACTCGGCACTCAAGAGCCAACATTAATTACAGAGTTCCCTGCGCATGAGGCTGCTGCCGGCTGTGCTGCATGGAGTTGGAGGCAACGCTTCAAATCCGCCAGCATCCAGGATCAGCCTCTCCTCTAGGAAAAGAAATGGAGATTCCCGGTCTCAGTGGTGGACTAACGGCCCTAAGCAAGAGCAGCGGGGTTGGTGAAAGAACAGATGCGCAGAAGGTCACCGTAGCCTCAACGCCCAGATCTCAGCAGCTTCTGCCAGCCCCTCAGATCTCCCATGCATCCACAGCACTAAATGTCTGTTTGCTTCTTTGGGATTCAACAAAACACAGCATCAGTTCGGGACTGGGGACATTAACCTGGAAATTGCCAGGACGTCAGGCATGCATCACCATCAGCACCAGCGCCGTATAAATTCAAGCGAGTTGCAGATGCCTTTGGCAAACCATTCAAAAAAAAAAGGAGGATGGAGACCCCGAACTCCCCAGACTACAGAAGTGCCTGAACACCATCTCCCTCCAAGCACAGGTCACTTTAAACCATGAACTGAGCCAGTTCAGGCATTAACACCAGACCTGGGAGGTTAAGACCTGAAACTACTCCCTGTTGCAGAGCCCAGGACAAGGAAGCACAGCACGAGCCTTAGCAAATGGCGCAGAACCACCCTTGGCAGCTTGCAAAGCCTTCACGAACACACTGGCATCTGCAGACAGCAGGAAAAGAAGTTATTTTGCAACTCACATTGCTCAGATTTAATAATCACCCCCCCGTGCAAGACAGCCTTCTGCTGGATTTTGAGAAAGAGCCCGTAAACTTTGGTCTCTTTTTTTCTTTTCTACAAATAGATATCTATTGCACAAAGGATTGATGCAGTGCCACTTGGGTGAAACAGCTCCACAGCAGAAAGAAATATGGCTCTACCACAACCATCTACTCATTTTTTAATTGAATATTAGATTTATTTTTTTTTCCAAAATGTGTTTCTCTCCGCATGGTGTAGCAGACTTTCAAAGTGTTTCACCAACAGCGCTGCAAAACTCATTCTTGACAACAGCAGGGAAGGTCAGCACTGAACTAAGAGGGAAAAATAAAAAAAAAAGCTTCATTTCTGCTCCCAACCCTTGCCTACCTTCCCAAACACAAGGCTTTTGAGAAAAACCCATCTTGGTACAAGTTTGCTCAGCAACAGGGCTCGGAGACCCCGCTGGACCACAACCGGGGATGATCACGGCGGTGGCATGAACAGCTCACGTCAGGGATGCGCCTGCACGGGGAACGTGGACTCACCCCCATCTGGGGCCGCTTCGGTCGAGTACTTTGGGCAGCAGAACATGTTTTTCTAATCCACAATGTATTTAATATTAAGAGCAGCAATTAAATCAATTAGTGGTCACCCAGTGAGCTGCTAGTTTACACAAGGAGTTCATTTTAAGCAGCAAAATCAAATTCCAGCACGGTTTAAAATAGGAAGATGCTACACAAATGTAAACACACTCGTGCCATCAGGAATTAGGCAACGGCAGCGTGGGCTTTTACTGCAGGTGGCATAAACCAAACACTTGTTCAATAAAAGAGATGGGCGGATCTCAGATTCGAATGAAGCACACACATCCCCATTTACACTGATTCAACCAAAAAAGACAGTCCGCCTACTAAAATGCAAGTGCCACATCCATTTTTCCTCGCAGTAAATGCAGATTACATATACAATCCCTGAAATCCGTAAGGGGACCGTACCAGATACCACGCCGGCTCATTACTTGCACGACAAACTATCAACTTAAAAATCAAATATCTGCACTTCTCCAAGATGAATTTTTTTCCAATTTGCACTTAAAAAAAATACAATTTGCTGCTTGGAGCAGCAAAGACCGATTTTTTCTTTAAAAGAGAACACAAATTTCAAGCATAATTTCCCAAAGCACTACTAGAAGAGCTCATAGCTGCCAATACCAAGAGGTCTGGATCTTTTTGCATCTTGGAGTCAAGCCTTAATTTTAAGCTTGTGCAAAGCCTGGGGATCTCCCAGGTTGTTTCCAAGAAACTTGCCCCGTCCTGAGCTCTACTGGCTCATTCCCAAACGTCTCGGACTCGCAGCATCTGAACTGGCTGCACCCATGAAACACCTTGTGACCAGACAAAACCACAGTAAATGGGTGAGAAAGCAACGCAAGCAGATTAACTCAGGAAAAGCAGACAAAAACTGCGTGTTCCTCAGTCGCTTTTCTCTTCCGAAGAGGAGGAACGGAGCAACTGCTGGGTTTGGCTTATCTAGGGACGTTGAGACGATGCTCGACTTCGCGGGGTGCAGTTGGCTGCATTTCTGCGCTGTTTTCACAAATTGCTCCCTTAGAAAAGCTCTGATGATGGTTTCCAACTGAAGGAACACAGAGAGGCTTGTGCTTTTCTCCACTTGTTTTTTGTTTTAAAGGAACGTCTCAAAATATTTTCTCGGGGAGCATTTCTGCTGAAGTGGATCAGGGTATTCAACACAAGGGAAAAATTATGCAGAAGCTTGAAGTGCACAGGAACAACCTACCCACAAACCTCGTCCTTCAGAGATGCGTGGCTGCAACTTCAGTCTACATCCTCTCCATCCCCAGATAAGATTATGAGAAAGTTTAATAAAACAGGTGGTTACAGTTTAAAAAAAAAAAAAAAAAAAAGGTTCTTCACCTATCCCAAGATGTTTTTCTAGGGGTAAAGCTCAAGTGTTACGAAAATTACAATTAATCAAACTTTAGATTCAGTATAGCTAAGCGCTACTTGTTTCTTTGCCAGAGTCAGAAGTTTCAGAAGATTAAACTGTTTCCAAAACGAGCACAAGCTATCCACTGTTTTTCAGCTGATTTTATAGCTTAAGCATCAAACAGGCACAGATCTTTCTCTCCTCACAATTGTGCTTTCAATCTAAAAGACCCGAGGCAGGAGGTGGTACGCTGCACCGCAGAACCAGGGCTGAGGGCTTTCTGCATCTGTTCCTCCTACGCGAGGGATTTACAACTGTTTGCGATGAGAAATCGTCAGAAATAGTTAATGTGCAACCACTTCCAGCAGCAGCATTAGCCCAGCAAACAAAGCTAACCCTGTAATCGGGTTTGCACCTCGCCAAGCCGCCAATTAGCTCTGCGCAAACCTTACGACCTACAGAACTTGTGGGTGTTTGATCTCTGGGCACCGGGGTGCTCGCAGGTCTCCGACACCAGCTCTGCTCCTCGCTTCATCTGTGTTTGCAATGAACCTAACCACTGGGAGAGATGTACCTGTGCACGTACCTCAAAAAAAGGAGACAAAAGTTTAAGCCTGCTGTATTTCCGTTACTAGATCACCTGCAGTTAGCACTGCACGGATCAAACCCAGCCTGAAAAGCCCACCAGTGTAACAATCAGGCAATACCGATGCTGGAGAGTCCAGTACAATTATAGAAAGAAAGAAAGCAAGCTGCAAGGGAAACATCACAGTGAAACACTAAATTTCTCTGTAATTGCAAGCCTCCTTGCTTTGCTGAAGTCATCTCTCAAGTTCATTATCTCGTCCCGTTCCTGCCTCTGGAGGCACGCAGGCGCATAGCACTAACGGATTCAGTTTCCCCGAGCTCTCCCTCTCTATTCATCATGCGGTGGGAACCTTTTTTTTTTTTTTTTTTTAAATAAACTACATCTTTACAAAAGGAACATTGCCATTTGTCATCATCAGGTCAGATAATAAGCCAATAAATAAATATAGCCAAGAGCAGCAGCCGCGAAATATGCAGGCAGTAGCACTGCCCATGCCGCTGCTGGTTTCCCCACCAGCATCCCAGATCCCGTTCTGCCGGGGCGTTCGCAGGTGGGGATCGAGTGGACCTGAACGCGACCGAGAAGAGGAATATTTTCAGTGCCCCAAAACTGAGGAGAAGGGAGACACCAGCTACTCAAAGCATCTCACTTCAGAAGCAAAACATAACAGGAAAAAAAAACCTGCTCCGGCATGCAGGCAAGGGGAGAAAATAGTCATTTTTTGAGACGAACGCGCTCGGACGCTGCTCGTCTGTCGGGTCGTCGTTACGAGGGGGTGAAGCATCCCAAACGCCACTGCACAGAGGGGCAGGGACAGTCCCTGCACCAGGACAGGCAAGACGCTGCTCTGACCTCATCGGCCAACTCCAGCTTTTTTCCACCATTTCCTGGGGGAGGGAAGGGAAGCGCAGAGACAGGCGGGAGCAAACAAACCAGATACTGCCACCCATAAACAAAGGAAGTGTTTTTTGAAGACAGCGTCTAGGTAGACAGGAGGGAAATAACAGAAGCAGCAGTAACAACAACAAAAACCTCAATGAGAAGTCTAAAGAAACTATTTCCTCTCATGAAACACTATCAGACGCTGCTGAAGTCAGAGGAATTCAGCACGTGGCCATTTCCCCATGCTATCGGCAGCACACCCTTCCCATGTTGATGCAATTGCCCCCGTTGCTCTTCCTGGCTCCACCACAGATAAAGTCCCTTCTCCAAGGTCCATCCTGTGCTCGTCTTCTACAATGTTAAATTTTTTTTCAGAAACTCCTGAAGAATGAAGTCAGTCGATCTGCGTAATTAACTCTGCAAACCCGTGCATCTGCAAGAGCTCTTTTCCATCACGTTTAAACACCCCAGGAGGGCTGGCTGCACATGAAAATCAATGGAAAAACAACATATATTTAGCCGGCATTTTTCCCTCCCAAATCAATTTCTCTTCCGAGCTGTTCTCCCTCTCCGAGAAAGCGTGGGGGTCCTTAAATCCTTTTGACTAGAGCTACATACAACAAACAGCTGAAAACAGTCATTTTCTCTGCAGCTGGACTCCTCCCCAAACATTTCCGATTTGTACCTAGATGAAAGTTATTCCATCAAGCTGCACCAGGCACCCCACTCGATTTTATAGCGCTGCTATTCGATGTGCTTATTCACCAAGTTTCACTAGTTTCTCACCACGCACACTCCCTTTCAGGCTGGAGATAAAAAAGCAGCGAGACTGGCATCAGCCGCTGGCACCAGCCCCGGGAGGGATGGAGGGATGCGGGGTGGTAGTGGTACTCCCCAGGAGGGAGGGATGGGGTGACGTTCTTGGGGTACAGCCCGGGGAGGGATGGGGTGATGTTCTTGGGGTACAGCCCAGGGAGGGATGGGGTGACATTCTTGGGGTACAGCCCGGGGAGGGATGGGGTGACGTTTTTGGGGTACATCCCAGGGAGGGATGGGGTGATGTTCTTGGGGTACAGCCCAGGGAGGGATGGGGTGACATTCTTGGGGTACAGCCCGGGGAGGGATGGGGTGACGTTTTTGGGGTACATCCCAGGGAGGGATGGGGTGATGTTCTNGGTGACGTTCTTGGGGTACAGCCCGGGGAGGGATGGGGTGACATTCTTGGGGTACAGCCCGGGGAGGGATGGGGTGATGTTCTTGGGGTACATCCCGGGGAGGGATGGGGTGACACCGGGGCAGTGCCAGTACTCACCCCACCTGGCTTCCAGCTGCTCAAATTTTAATATTTGCTACCGAGGACCCTAAAAATGCTGTTTTCTTGCGTGGGATGTGACCCCTTCCTCCTGCAAGAAGACTGGGAACACATCCTCTGCCTTCGGCCTGTGTCAGGGCACGTTTACATCACAGATGGCCTTTCTGCCCCGCCATACGCTTCCACGCACTCAGGTAGGAGAAGGGAGATGTGGGTTAGGTGGCATTTCTTTTGACTTGCACCCCAAACAACGCCCTTGACTTTAAACACATGATTCCCATCTTGCACGTCAATCCCTGCCAAGCCAACAGTTGTAAAACGGGCACCTAAGATGGAAAACTTTGGCTTAATGCTGGATTTTAAGATTTTTCAGATAAAATGATCAGCTGGGTTTTCACGGATATGAAGAAGAGGAGGGGTCCCTCGGCCGGGGGGGATTACAGCTCACGTTCTGCCCCGTCTGCCCAAGGGGCTGCATCCCCGTAGGGGATGATATGTGAGTTTGCAAGCAGGACTAGAAAATGGCACGTACAAAGAATCCAGTATTTAAAAGACACACTAGCAGTTTTTGTTTGGGGATTCAAAGGTTTCGGGTTTTTTTTGGTCAATCTGCAAAATCCTGCCCTGAGCCGCCCTTGCACCCATTAAAATTTGCATCTTCCCGTAAAGCCTCGGGGCACCCTGCTCTCCTCTGGCCCTCGTGTTAAGTGGAGAAATGAGGGATATCTGGTTCTAGGGCTGTCTTATCATTTGGTTCATGAACTGGAAGGCAGCAAGCAAGGCAGGGCTGCAGAAGACACATTTCCTAGCTACGGCAGCTGAAGCTGGGCTTGAAAGATTTTTACCCTTCCGTGAACCAGCCCCTGCCCAATGACGAACGAGTCCGAAAACTCCCCAGGAATGGTCACCAGCTGCATGTTTCTCATTTTCCGAGTGCCTGGCTTGAGGCACTGCGGGCAGCTCACAGAGACAGAAACCAGGACTTGAATATAAAACGTTCCACCGCACTCCGCATCTCAGGGACAAAAACCAAACCGCCCTTCAACACTTACACCCCCCCCTCCCCGTCCCAAAGCACCCAGTCCCATCTCACAAGCAAATTGCAAAGACCAGCTCATGCTTTTTGATTCATTTGCACGCAGGCATCGCAGATGAACCCAAGCGGGAATTATTAACCCTGTCTTCGGAGCAGAGTTTGAATAGCAGGGAAATAAATACAGCCCAGGGCCCCGTACACAATGGGACAGGACTGTTTCCACTTAGCTGGCAGCTTTATCTTATATTTAGCGATATGCAAGCCCTGGGGCGGGGGGAAAGCCCATATACAATCACGCACCGAGACCACGCGGGTCCGCGCTCGCACAGACAGGCAGAGGAGACACCGAGGGGACCAGCAGCAGCACACACCATCTTCTACCTCCAAGTGTTTGACTCTGCATTTCTACTATAAAGCCGCGTGAGCAGCTTAGTTATTTATTTAACTAAAAGCTTTTAATTATCTCTCTCACACACACGCATTACATGGGGCGGGGAAGGGGGGGAAATAATCAGCCTACAACCGGTGACCTGCGGGTTCAAAGGAATTGTGTTTTTCATAGAAACAGCTAACTAGCCCAAATCTTCCTCCTGCTGCTTCCAAACCGAGCCTCCACCCGCAGGACTCCATCCGCGGCGCATTTTGCCGCGGTTACAACTCACGCCGACCTGATCCCTGCAAGAAGGACCTCGGTTCGGGCAGAACCTGAAGTCTGGGCTGCAGGTTTCCTCGGGCGGCCTCAGAGGACGTTATTTCACGCTGTGAACCTGCCCGAAAGCCCGGCTGACGTCTCACGGCACTCACCCTTGCCAACAGACGGAACGGACCGCTCTCCGAAAATACACGCGTGGGAGGGAAGCACGCAACGTGACAGCCACGGCTACGGCACGCGGCCGGCCAGCGCCACGGGGCTCTCCCATCACAAGCAGAAACACCCTCTGGAGCTGCTCTTCTTCCTACATCTTCCGGGCTCTGCATCGAGATGGGGGAGATACAAAACACTCGGTGCCCTCCAAAAGCACCGGGGTTCAAGGGCTGTGTGACTTCATAAATTACAAAGCGCTGCTCTAGATGCTTGCGCTGAGCACAGCAGCTGAAGAAGCCGGCACGGGGATTTGTTTAAAAAGCTCGTATCGGAAACACAGCGGAGTTTGGAGGAGCGTGCCCTGGAAGAGTATGAGTGCTTGAAATACGCACCCCAAGCTCACACGATTTTCCTCTCCTCAGAATTGCTTTGTTTAAAAAAAACACAAAAAACCCAAAAAAATAAAAGGAGATTTAGTCCATCTACTCAGACGAATTAAAAGTATTTGCTTTTAATACATAATGTTAGTGGCGTTACACAAGCAAAAATTCACATAAACAGAAAACAAGCGTAAACAACTGACTGAATGTAAAGAAACTAATAATATTAATCTGGATTAAGTACAAGCCATGAACATTCCTACCTAATCCATCCGACGGACAAAGATAAATCCCCGCTATGCCGCATCCTACAGTTCTTTGCAACTTAAGGAACCACAGTACTGATCAAAACAGCATAGCAGATGAGGAGTATAAGGTGAAATCTTTACATATAGCCGCCTGCTTAATCTACGCAAGATTACAGCAAAAGCCAAGCACCAAGAAAGCAGAACAACCATTGCAAAAGACCACCAAGCCCAGAGTGCAATTTCCACTCGAGACGCAAAGCTTCACGTCGAGTTTCCCCGAGAGATGCACGACAGCAACGAAACTCAGGTCCAGGTCTGAACAATCTGCGTATCTGCCATTCCTTAACACTCCAGAAAAGTTACGTGGGGCTGAACTGCAGTTAGGAAGAAGTCGATCTGCAGCGGAGTTTAAAAACACAAAATAAGGTTTATAAGAGGAAACAATTTGCATCCATAGTGCTACTGCAGGCCCCTCAAAGACGACCTTATTAAAGCAACGCCTCTGATTCACCACTGCTCATTACCATGAAGGTAAAAGCAGCTCCGACAAGCAGAGCAAGTCCAGACAAACCCAGCGGAGGACACAAACGTAGCCCAGGTCCAGCCCCATCTGCAGAGCCGGGCACACCTCCACCCGCAGCGGGGTGGGAACGACCCGCGCTGCCTCCCGTGCCGGTCGGGTTTCTCTATCCCGGGCGATCCCCTGGCCAGGACACGCGGAGACAGCCCGGAGCTCTCCCCATCCACAGCATCGCCGAGCTGCACCAACTTCTCGGGCTTTTTCCAAGAAATAGATGAAATGTGGCATTAAGAGGTTGAAGAAAAAATTATTCTGCAGCAGAACAGGTGCAGTCACGGGTCCCCCCAAATAAAACACCGCTCATTAGAGAATGCATAAAGGAAAGGTGTTTGACGAGAAACTCCTGCCCAGGTGCTGTGGACACACCACCAGCACCTCCACCAACTGCCCTGCAGACGAAGATCCAGCGTTTTTACTTATCAACACCAAAAATCCAAGATACCTTTGAGAACAACCCCCGATAAAAACACGGTACAGAGCCAGTGCCCTCCACCAGCAACACTTCCCTACAGACAATTTTATTCCAGCACGTTACATATCACATTCCCAACATCATCATCATCCAGCCATCAACATTTCAAAGCACACCGAGCATCCCAACATCCCGTGGCTGGATGCCTGCAAGCTATCCCAGCACAGCAACGCTTTGATCGCTAATGAACGAATTTGTAAACGCGGTTGCTTACTAGAAAAGCAACGTATCTACCCGCCTACCACCCATCAATTCCAATATTTGCTCAATAAGCAGTAAATGGGGCATCAGAACAGATACGCTTTACCGCTTTCCAAAAATCAGATGCTGTCAAGTGAAAATATCGCGTCCGCTCATGCGGCACACGCGGGCAGTTGGCAGCGCGTTACCGCAGACAGAAGCTGTAGATCTGGAGTATCATTGTCTAAAGGTTTTTCAGGCTTTGGGAACATACGGTGTTCCCAAGAAGAGCCCTTCCTCCCCTCGCCCGGGTCAGCAGTGCCCGACAGAGACTGCTGCCTTCCTGTCAAACGCTTCGCTTCTGCCAAGAGTTTGGTTTAAATTGCCATTGCGAGATCAGATGAAAACACAGGTAATTCCTGTCCTTCTAAACTGATGCAGGAAATAATTTGTGCATTTATATCAGAGGGAGAAAAAAAAAAAATAATCATCGTTCTCTCTGTTTCATAAGGCTCTAATTGAGTTTGAAAGTTAAGGAGTGCTATGTTTATCCTGATATTTACCTTCTGCAGCAGCTTATGTTTGTCCACGGGAATCCTAGAAAATCCTCGCCTTCTTTATTAAGGCCATGTCAGCAGAGATACGCCAAGGACCCCACCGTCTTTTAAATCACACCCAACACTCAAAAGTGTCATGGAAATGAAAGTGAAGATGCCATGATGTGCAACCATAACGTGTAAAAAAATAAACACGCAGTACGTTAGCAGCATCAACACCCAACGCACCACAAGCAGAACAACCACCACAACATTGCAGGAAAACCTTCAATAAATTCAAAATACAGCCGCCGCCAGCCATTACCAAAAAAAAAAAAAAAAAAAAAAAAATCTATTATTGCACCTCCACAAAGCAACCTCCCAAGAGAAGAGAGCGGCTCCTGGGGCAGCGACACACGAGCCAGCTCATTGTAGAAGAGCTGCCCTCCGCAGTGATGAACAGCGATAGCAGCCAGGTCAGAGCCCCGCCGCGTCTCCCACCAGCACACGGCCGTCTTCTCCTCCCCCCCGAGACCTTACAGGGACTATTTTTATCTCCGGTAACTCAATTGTGAAACGAGAATCAACTAATTAGAAGGACCATCCCTCCAGATCTATAGAACTCATGCAAACAAAACCTAGCGCAACCGGAAAGCCTTAAAATCCTAAAAATAAACAGCAAAACAAGGCAAAAATTAGTTTCACGCTGTCATTCAACAACAAGATTTTGCTGCCCTTCTCCATATTTTTACCAGCACCTTAACTGAATCATAACACAAAAAACTGAATTACAAGTGAACTATAATTTCCAGCCTCTAAGAAATTTTCTCTTTGCAGCCGGACGTGCAATTCTTAAATACACATTTCCAGCTGGGAGGGTTACCGGCGCCTGCCCAAACCGCACAAAGGGGAAGTGAGTTCCTTTTCCCCAAGGAACACTTAAGCGACGGTGCTCGGGACGCTTGCTGATGCCGCACTCACAGATGTGGTCAAGGTGCGATTTTAACTCATTCCGGGCCCTTTAGAGTCATTTTCATCGTCACCGTTGCCTCGCTGGAGATAAAAAAATAAAAATACGCCTCAGCGGAAAATTCTTTCGGCTGAAGAGCGTTGCTTCCCAGCAGGATGGGGTGTATTCCCGAGCTGAAATTCAGAGGGAAGCGGGATGCACGGCCGGGAAAGAGCCTTTGCCCGGACGGTGCCAGACCACAGCACCCACCTTCATCCCGCGGGTGGGTGGGCGAGCGGGGCCCCGCCGGTTTGCAGAGCCCGGAGCTCTTCCCCGCCA